>VZTH01013402.1:248861-301856 GCA_013397815.1 Aleadryas rufinucha
TTTTTTTTTTTTTGTAGTTCTCTGAAACTGACATAATGTACTTAGAAACTGCCTGGGCAAGGAAATGCTACTTAAAGTTACAATTTGATGAGGTGGGAGAAAGGGAGAAATTCTGTTCCTAGATATTTGCCAAAAGCTCCGCCCCTTCCTATTTCCATTAGGGCCCAACATTTCTCTCTAAAGCTACAGGCAAGTTCTGTAGGACTCACTAGTCAGTATGTGTTTTGTGTCACACCTACCTGGTAGGTACCCTGCCACCATGGGGGATGCAGAGATCTGCCAGAGGCTCCTGGTTCTATTCACAGGCTTGAAGAAAGTGGCCCAGCAAGGAGAACTGTTGAGGAGATAGCCCTGGCACCAGTCCCGTGACATCCTAGGGGTGACTGGACAGGAACTCTTCTTTTAAATGCAGCAGGAAGATGAGTGCCTCCATATGATATTAACGGGACCAGAGACCTTTGCAGATTAAGTCAGCACAGTTTAGTTAATTTTAGTGTTGCTACCCTAATTTTCGGCAGAAATTTTAGTCTTGAAAACAATTTTATTGTAGTTGCGTAAAGTCTAAAATAAAATATGCTTTCTGCCTTGAAGAAATATGAAGGAAATAAAGAGAAAAGGCTGGATTATAGGATTCTATACGGGATAAATTTGCACCCAGAAAAAATGAAACCCCAGGAGTCTGCAATAAAGCAAACACCTGCCTAACAAGAGTGTACTGAAGAAGGATGTTTTAGACAGCATCAGTGAAGCCCCAAAAGAGAAGAAGCAAAAACCTCAGTCCTAACTGGCAGCAAATAAAAGGTTGTTAACCACATGGAGATCTGTCTTTGGACACTGCCAAATTGAAAACTGAACGGAACATAATTTTGAAGATTATAGCTGGAGAGATGATTAGAGGCATAGGGGAAGCTTTTTCAAGGACTTACTAAGGAAATGGGATTGTAATTAGAAAAGGAAATGGAATCAAGAGAAGATTTCTAAAAGGTGAAGAGAAAAGGCTTTTGTAAATAGTAAAAACACATGTCACGAAGCCACATTAACAACACAATGTTAGTGTGAGTTCACTTGTAATTTTTAGCCTGAAAATTATAGGGAAGTGCATTTTCAATCTAATTACTTGAAAATTTATTTCACTTTTACAGCTCTATCAGAAATGACTTACGAGATTCCTCGCTTGTCATGAGAAAATGGAAACAGTCTCTCAGTCCTGGAGTGGCCTGATCCAGCCAATAGTGGAGATGTGTTTATTTCTGTGTGTGCATTTCCCCACTGATTTCACTGATTTGCATATGAACTTTGGCAAGACTGGAAAACTGAATGAGTACTGATGTCTCTTTTAAGTCCTGTTTGTTTGGTTTTTTTCCCCATAAAACAATTTAAAGAGAAGAAAACACATCCAGTTAGATATTAGGAAGGAGTTCTTTACTGTGAGGGTGGTGAGGCACTGGCACAAGTTGCCTGGAGAAGCTGTGGATGCCCCATCTCTGGAAGTGTTCAAAGCCAGGTTGGATGGGGCTCTAGTGTGGGCTCTAGGGAGCTAGATGGGGCTCTAGGAAGGTGTTCCTGCCCACATCTGGGAACAAAATGGTCTTTAGCATCCCTTCCAACCCAAGCCATTCTATGATGTTTAATTAAATATTTCATATATAGTTCCTTAGACAACAGCCACTCAGAATAGCAGCTCACTCTGGAAGTCTAAATGGAGAGGTAATGAAGAGACGTAAGTGAAAACCACAGTTTCTGAGCAGCCCAAGAGCTGATTTTGCATGAGACCTCCATCACATGGGTAACACAGGGCCTCTTCTCCATGGAATTTCCTAGCTGAAGGGGAAAGCCGACCATAGAGGATAAGGAAGCTGAAATCCCCACTGTCATTTTGGGGTGCAACATAGCCCCCACCCATCTCTGTCTGGTGTGATCCTTGGCTTGTTCCAGCAGTCTCTTCTAGTCTGTAGTAAAGACCAGTGGCTTGGGGAATCAAAAGCTGGCCCTCACATTTGTCTGGGTAGTTAGAAAGAAAGAGCAAATGCATTTCCCTGACTCTTCTCTGGCAAATTTAACTTCTAGAACATGGCCTTAGAGGTCGATGGAGTCTGGGTGGGCTGCCTGCCCTGAAACAAACCCAACTTTAGAGACCTGGAAGCTGGAGAATTATTGACTTTACTCCTGAAGAAGTCAGAATGAATGCAGTCCATGTTCTTGTGAAAGCTGGAATCAGTACTGGTCATGAGAGCGTTTGTTACAGGGACACCATGCAGAAAGCAAGAAGTGAGGGTAGGCAAACGCCGTCGATAAAATCCCAAGAGCATCTCCAATTCATAATTGGTGAACATCCATGGCCTCATCCCAAACTTGGCTCTTCAGGTAATGTTGATGTAATGTTTCTTATCAGAGAGTATGACTCACCCAGGTACCTCTCACAGAATCCTTTTCCCAAACAGCCAAAGAAACCTGTTGTTTCACTGCACAATGAAAAGGTGGCAGGAAAAGGGGATTTTATGCTTGCTGGGTTCAGCTGACATGTCTCCATATCAGCTCACTGCAGATTACTAAGGTACACTTGGGATAAATTAAGTGACTGAAGTGAAGTATGTAAATCCATCCACAGCAAACACATTGCCTTGTGGGGTATATTTGCAGAGATTATGATTATTGTTTGAGTTAAAAAAAATAAATAAAGGAGTACTTTTCTACATGCTGTATCCTGCCTTTGAGGTGGAGAAAACTTCTTAATCCAGTGAGTTGAACTCAAGAACAAATGTTGGGAGACTTAGGATCTACATGGCCTTACTGATGGCCTATCTTGGGCATGTCTGGCCATGAATGCTGATCCTGGCTGGCGGTATCAGAGCAGCTCTGAACAGGCTGCGTGTCTACATCGTCTAGTGCTGTACCTAGCAGAGATACTAATTGGGTCCTGGAAGCAATATAGGCATGGCAGCATGTTGCTGTGTCAAGCTAATTAGTGGTGCTTCTAACAAGCACAGGTGCAGCAGCAGGTTGACATGGCTCTGGTGCTGCCTGTTCAGAACTACCCTGGCTGCCTCTGCCCTGAGCTCTGCACGACAGCAGAGCTGTCACCTTTCTCACACTGTTAACCTCCCTGGGCAAAAACGAGGTGGATTTGAAGTGAGTGGAAGATTTTGTTATATACATATGTGCAATGCCCTAGATTCTCCATCTGTGAAGCTGGGCATAATAAAATGCATCTGCCTTTGCAAATCACTGAAAATCTACAAATGAAAAGTGCTGCATGTTGTCAGTGTTAGGATCTCTTAATTCTTACTCTTCATTATTCTCTTTTCCTTGCTTTATAACATATATGCTGAGACAGAGGTCGCAAATTTCAACCTGCCAAAAAAAAAAAAAAAAAAAGAGTTGGAAGGGGAAGTAAAAAGCCACTGAGCACTGAACAAAATAGGAGCTGAATTTGTATTATTTATACAGTTTTGTATTCTGCCTACTGCCGAGCACATGAAAGTTGAATATTCCCTGTGTTTTAGAACAGGGAGAAAGTAACAGCAGAAACTGAAGCAGGATGGTTGGAAGTGCAGGTGGGAGAATAATTTATAATGGATAATTTATTCAACAAAATTTTCCTCTTATCTCTTCACAAATTATTCTAAAACAGATTGCTGTTTTCTCAGATTCACTTGTTATGTGAAATTATTTACTGAACAATTCTTTTAAGTTGTTTGTGAATTTAAATTGTAGAAAGTGGGTATGCTTTTGATTTGACAAAAAAGCTCCACAGAGCATGGTTTTGTGAGCTGACTGGAGTGATGCTGCCTTCCCTGGCCNTAAAAAATATAGGCGGAGACAGGGGTCGAAAATTTAAACCAAAAAAAAAAAAAAAAAAAAAAAAGTTGGAAGGGGAAGTAAAAAGCCACTGAGCACTGAACAAAATAGGAGCTGAATTTGTATTATTTATACAGTTTTGTATTCTGCCTACTGCCGAGCACATGAAAGTTGAATATTCCCTGTGTTTTAGAACAGGGAGAAAGTAACAGCAGAAACTGAAGCAGGATGGTTGGAAGTGCAGGTGGGAGAATAATTTATAATGGATAATTTATTCAACAAAATTTTCCTCTTATCTCTTCACAAATTATTCTAAAACAGATTGCTGTTTTCTCAGATTCACTTGTTATGTGAAATTATTTACTGAACAATTCTTTTAAGTTGTTTGTGAATTTAAATTGTAGAAAGTGGGTATGCTTTTGATTTGACAAAAAAGCTCCACAGAGCATGGTTTTGTGAGCTGACTGGAGTGATGCTGCCTTCCCTGGCCTCCATCTGCCTCCACATAGCTCCATGAAGGTTTAGGTCCTTCTCTAGTGGGACAGCTGCTCAGAAAGGAGCCTTGTACTTGGCACTGGTGAGGCTGCACCTTGAGTGCTGTGTCCAGTTCTGGGCTCCTCAGTTCAGGAAGGACGTTGAGACACTTGAATGCGTCCAAAGGAGGGTGACAAGGCTGGTGAAGGGCTTGGAACACAAGCACTATGAGGAACGACTGAGGGAGCTGGGGTTGTTTAGCCTGGGGAAAAGAAGACTCAGAGGTGACCTTATCACCCTCTACAACTCCCTGAAAGGTGGTTGTAGTCAGGTGGGGCTTGGTCTCTTTTTCCAGGCAACAACTGACAGAACAAGAGGACACAGTCTAAAGCTGCACCAAGGGAAATATAGCTTGGATGTTAGGAAGAGGTTTCTCACTGAAAGAGTGATAAAGTTCTGGAATCGTCTGCCCGGGGAGGTGGTGGAGTCACCATCCCTGGATGTGTTTAAAAATAGATTGGATGTGGCACTTAGTGCCATGGTTTAGTCGAGGTGGTGTTAGGGCATGGGACGGACTTAGTGATCTTGAAGGTCTCTTCCAACATGGTGATTCTGTGATTCTGTGATTAAATCAGCATTTTTGGCACCAAGTCCAAATTCCTGACCATTTGGTTTCTTAACATTTTGCCAACACAGGGGTAAAATACTCCTTTAACCTTTCACAAAAGTGACACAGAGATCCTCCTGCCTGAAAGGCTGTTTATTTTTCCAGCCATTTCATCTGCTCTGACAGAAGTGTAACCTCCCTTTCCCCAATTTATGCCTTCTTAAAGTCCTTCTCTTAGCCTCTGCAGCCACAGCCACATCATTCCTGTTCTCCTCTGGTCTCCTTCATCAGTCCCTTTACCCTTACCATGAAAAATTGTTTGGGCAGATTTCTGAGACTCTTGAGGACTAGATACTTGTTTGTGTTGGATGTGGGGGGGGAGGGTTGAAGACACTGATCTGATGATCCTGGAGAAAGCGTTTGAATAAAAAGCTTTTCCTCATCAGCTGAGCTAAAGTTGTTCCTTCCCTTATGGTACCATATGAGGGGAAGATGCGGAGGCATTAGCCATGTGGCTGTCCCACACACCAGGTGGCTATTTTGTCACCATGCCATCAGTGCTGGTGTCCCCTTTCCCTAAAAACAAGAATAGGTATGCCCGTGCTGGCCTGTGAGTGAACTCGATTTTCAGCAGTTTTGGGGAGGGGCAGAAAGGTTTTCCTGCGTATGAGCTGGTAATGATCCATCTGCAGAACGTGCCAGTTGCTTTCCTTTGCGTGGGATGGTAAAAGATCAATTAGAGCAAGAAAGTTCACAGCCCACTTAAGAAGCAATATTTCCCTTTTATCTCATTTCCTTCTCAGGTTTCTACCCTTTTACAGCTGTGTGGCTGGTGTGCTAAATGCTAATGTGAAAGTGCTTTATACAGTGCCAAGCAGACATTCTTGTGGAAATGAATTCTCCCTTCTCACATTTGTCTCTTGCTTTCTCACCTCCCTACCCGGCTGATCTGATAGTCCTTGGTATTTAGGGACAATCCTTGAGGTGCCTGGCCAGCCGCCCATGCCTGCAGACAGCCTGATGCTTGCTTAGTTCAGAGCAGGTTTGCTGCAGTCTCTTTATTTTTCCAGGCAGGCAAGGATTAAATAGTCTTTTTTGATCACAAAAAGAGGTAACTGGTATTTGATCAGCAGCTTAAATGACTGAACAGACTTTGCTGGATAAAATATTCAGCAGGTTTTTTGTGGTTTCGTTTTTTTTTTTCCTTTCAGTAATTCACATTTGTTTGTGATTTCCCTCTGCCCTTTTAAACTACCTCTTCTCGGTGATTATTGGTCTAATTGTATCTAGTCTATTTAGGTTCTTGTATTAAGCTCATCACTGTGGTGTCTGAACATCAGATCAATGCCATGTAATTACAGTCACACAGAGCACAATCAACAATTATCAGTGATCACTTTTCAGATCTTGCAACAAAGAAATGCTATCTGAGACATTGCTGCAGGATTTCAGATTTCCAAATATTTGCACTTCTAATTAAGCAGATGGAAGACCTGCTGGTAATGAGAAAACAGGTCTCAGAACTTCTTCCACAGCTAATTTCTGCCCAGACCAAAATAAATTATGCTGCAACAATTCTTTTCCAAGGTAAATAACACAACACACCACTTGGCAAAATGCCTCACAACAACAAAAAAACCCAGAGAAGTGTTTAAAGGTATTGCACTCAGTGGGAGATTTTCACACCACAGTAATAAATGCAACACAGCAAAAACCTACAGCTAGCAGAAGGGAATGCCTTCTTATCTAACTGCTCTGGAGGATATTTGCTGATCAATCCTATGAAAGGATGATATGCTTCTCTGTGTGTCCAGGGGATGAAATAACAAGCCTGAAGGCAATAATGCTCTCATATCATGTTTGAGAATTTTACAAATACAGCATGAGGCTCTGTGACTCAATCTGAATGGAATTTTTCTTAGCACATGAATTTTACATGATATTTCGATACTAGCTCTTCTGGGCAGTTTTCCTAACACAGTGCAATGTTAGTTTTAGGTGCTTTTTTATCATATTGGTAAATACCGTGACACATTTTGTGACATGTGTGAGGAATGGTAGCGAACCCAAAAATTTGAAAATTACCAGGATATTTGATTTGTCTCTTTTTTACTTTTGCAAAGTTTCCAATGCTTCTTTTGTTTGGAAGGCAGAAAGAAAAAGCAGCAAAGAAAAAAGAGTTTAGTACAATCTTCACATGTGTTTTGCTTTTATTTTTTTTTCCTCCCATGGTCTCTCCTTAGACTTTAAATTCTGCTTTTTGTTAAACAAATATCCTTATGTTCCAGATTAGTTAAAAAGAAAAATCAAATAGATAGGTAGAGCTTTTTGTTTGTTTGTTTTTTGGCAACAACAGCAACAAAAATCCATGGTTTTTGTTATTCCCAAACCTCTAAAAGCAACAATTCTTGTCATTATCAAATTTCCATATAGAAAACTGGTATGCATGTGGGGGTGTAATAGCACAATCTGATATTCTTGTAATACCAGTTTTCTATAAATAGGGAAATCTGTTATTTATCATTGGAACTATTCATTAAAATAAAAAAAATATATATATATACAGTATGGGCATCTGTTACTAGATTTTTAGTTGACTGACAGTTTTTAATCCATTTAGTAAAAGCTAAGTGGAACTTGCTGGAATATAAGTCTTCTTTTCAAGAAGTCTTTCAGCTTATTCCTGATGTGTTCTTCTGCCCTTTCTCATGATCCTTGGAAATTTATTTGTTTTTTAAAGATTGACTCCCAGAGTCAGGTGAGTACATGAAAATTGTAGCTTTTATTAAAAAACAATGGTTTTTATTGTACAGAAGAAAGCTGAAAATTAGACTCTTTTAGGGTTCAAAAAGAGTGTAAGCAGAACACAAAAAATATTTTTGAATAAAGGCGTATTTTTTAGGCTATTCTCAAGGCTTTTGGAGGTCAGGCCAAAAGGTTTGGACTATTTGGATTTTGTAACAATTTTAATAATATACTATTTTTAAAATCTGCAGTACTGTTGAAATCTTACTGACCCATGCCGTAGGATTATATATTAGTAGTTCTTTACCACGGGGGCTAGCTCACTTCAGCACATTTACCACACTGTTATTTTAAGCATAAAGCATCCACTCTTGGCAATGAAGTACATAAGGTCAATGTGCATAAGCTACCTGTGTGATGGCATTTGTGTTTTACCTCCACATCTTAAATCCCCATATTAATATTTTGTCTCAGATCTCCACTGCTACTGTCTCAAAAAAACAGCCAACCCCTCAGCAGTGGAGCACCACTTACATGGCAGCCAAATCTAGGTGAAAACTGACAAAGTATTACAGAACGTTTTTATACCCTGTAATTACTTGTATTGATAATTTTAAGGTTTTCACTCTAAATTTGTCCTTTTAGATTTTTCAATGAAGCTTTTGAAAAGTGCCTGCTCTAATGCTGGTTTTCACTGGTGTGAATTTCCAGACTGGGAGAGAATTTTTCCCTCAGTCTCTCTCCTCCTCATGGATGGGAGTTTGATCCGTTTCTGTTGTCAGCATTTGTTTTTTTTTCTACTTGATGCACGTTTTCTGTGCAATAAATAACATAATTCCAGCTCTTACGGCTTCAGATGGCACAGTGCCCTCTGCTCGAACTCTTTGGAGAGGGAAATACTCCAGCTTACCGTCAGAGTTTCATTTGCAAGCTTTACTTTACCTTAGCCTTATTTTAAAAATTTCAAAGCTTTGCCTCCACAAATCAGGTTAAACTGTACATTACAAGGGAACTGCTTGACCTTGAAGCAATCCGTTTTGAGGCAGAGGTGACGGAGGGGTTGGCAGGCAGGATTTATTGCGCTCTGAGGAATGCAGAGGGAGCACATGAACATAAATATACAGAGAAACAGGAGCGGGAATCGCAGATGGATCTGGCAGATAAGACTTGGGCCTGTATCTTTAAGTAGGTCAAAAGTGTGATGGTATCATCTCCAATGGAAATACAATTCAAAATCTTGTTTGGATGGTATATGATGCTAGACAAGCTTCATTGGACAGATAAAACATTATCGCCATTATTCTGGTAAGACTGCAGAGTAAGTAGGATACTCAACATATATTACATGCTTGAGAGGTTTGGGGCAAAATGTGTAAAGGTAACTGGAAATATTGTGCAGAAAACACTTATTGAGCAGCACCAAAAAGCTGGAGGGGGCTGTGGGATAAAGGACTTGAAGGGCTGCTCACTGAGGCCTGTGGCAGCAAAAGGAGGATGGCAGCAGGGTTAGGTGTCCACTTAAGGACTTATGGATGCAACACATCTGGGCTGACTATCCTGGTTCTCGTTCCTCAATGCAAGAGGAAGAAATGACAAGCAGAAAAGGTTGAATGCTTTTAGCTGGTAGTCTAACCCCAAGCAAACAAAGCAGAGGTCACAGTGGCCTATGTTTGTATAAAAAAAAAAAGAGACCCTCCTCATTAACATTAAGTGGGAGATGTATTTGTATGCCCATTTAGGGAAATAATTTCTGTTTCCTGGACATGATTTTCTAGTGCATTCCCTGGACTGATGAGCTGGCATTGTTGTGATCAACTTTTCAATGCTCTAGTACTTTCTTGCTGGGATGAATGCACTGAAAGTTAGAATGCCTTCTTTTTTTTTTTTCTTTTTTTCAGTAAGACCTTGCTTTTTGATAAGTCCTTTCCAGGTAGAAACCCCAAGCAAGCCCTCCCCAGTACCATCGTTATTGTACCCCCACGTGCTGGGAGCCCACCTCTGCGTTCTGCAGCTCTGATCCCTCTTTGGTCTACAGCTCTCTGTCATACCTCTTTCAAGGTCTTCAGGGCTTCAGCTGCCCCAGAGAGAAAGTAGAACAAAAAAGCAAGCTGAAAACATTGAAAGAGAGGACTGGAGGAGAGAAATGAAAGGAGATGAGTAGGCGTGGGGAAAAGAGACAGAACAAGCACAGCTGTAGAGTCAGAACAGACTACATATTTATTTTCTTTAAAAAGGTAAGTGGTTGTGTTTTGAAAAACTCCTGCTGTTGTTCCTTCCAGCAGTAAAGCCCTTTATTTAAGCTTTTTTTCATTTGCCTGACTCTTTTTTCCTCTCTCTCACTCGCTGTATTAAAGGTTTAGGATGTGACCTTTCAGAACATGGTTGTTGGATTTTTGGGCCCTTGGATGATAGTGGCTTATTATGTACATATTTGCATAATGAGTTAATTAGGCATAATATGTGGTTAAAATTAACTACACTGCACTCTTTTTATAGAAAGTCAGCACAGATTTCTGCCAAAGTGTCTCCTTAGACACCCTCTTGGGGGCCTGTTAGGATTCCCTGCCCACTTTCACATGTCACTAACTTCTGGTGATTAATTTGTGACTCTGATACTTCATCTATGCAGATTATACATACAAACCCCCCCTACTCTGGAATTTTAGGATTATGTAACAATCTAGTTTTATATTTATTGAAAAAGAGGGGAAGAAATTCAAGCCTAGGTGATCATAATGAAGGATTTGATAATGCCATCAAAATCCATCTCAAATGTACAGAAATTAAAAAAAAAAAAAAATGAAAATCCACCTTTGTTGTTTTTAATGTTTTCTGTACAACTTCTGTGACAGCCATGTTTCCTGTCCTTCCCATTTGGAGATGCAATGCCACTGTGAGTGATATTTAAGCTCATGAAGTTGTTTCATACTTTTATGTCCAATCTGTGTTGTCTGTCATTGTAGTCCTGTGGTCCTCAAGGTGTTCCACGTTGACCCTCTTAGCTCTTCCTAAGCATGATAAGGTTGATTTTTGGTAATGTGTTCACTGTATGAGACAGGACACGAGTGATTGCCTGATTTTTAATGTTGCCTTTACCATTTGAAATTGGCCCTACTTTGATCAGAAGGCAACCACAGACCTCTGAGGGGGCCCTTCACATCTCAATTATTCTATAAATCTCTAGTTATTTGCACTGTGGAATGTGTGATGAGTATTGATGCTTTAGCCATGGCTATCATCCATTGATGGATGACAGAAAGTAGGCAGCAGACCTGGATTCTCTGAAACAGAGCTAAAGCTCCTAATATCACTGTTCCTTGGTCCTCTTAGGCATGGTGGAGGAAAATCTAGAACAGCAGATGTTTCTGCCTTTTCAAATGTTCAGGCTTACTCCATGGTTCTAGCAACATCATGCAGACATATCCCAAAATCTCCCTCATGGCATTGCATTTCCAGTGGTCTGTGTGCCGTGGGTCTACACTACATGCACCTACTATTATATTGTTTGCTCCCGGTGATATAGGAAGAGCTGTGAGTAAGAGGAAATAATTTTAGCTGTGTGTCTTTCCTCTTACTGATCATACACCTTGCTATTTTCCTACCATTCCTTTCTCCTTTAGGCATGTAAAGCTCCTCTGGGAAAGCAGTGGCCACTGCCCATGACAGTGTGCTAGAGTAGATGGAGTGACAGCCCAATACATTTAAACAACATCTAGGTAAGAACTGAATCCAAAGTAGAATTTAGAAAGCAGCCCTAAAGGCACACTCACTATTTTTTTCTCTATTAAAATCCAGAAAAGGAAAACCTGCTTTTAGCTAATTCTCAGTGTTCAGTGTTTTGCACAGTGGGAGGAATAAATGGCTGGTAACCAAAACCGGTATGTGCCACCGGGGAGGGACACAAACATAATTCTGTATGCTTATTTATACAGCAGCTGCTTTCCACAGGCCACTTTCTGGCCTAAGAAACAAAGGCGGATGAATCATATTGTTTCAACACAGTGAAATAATTGAAGAAATATAAATTGGATTACAGTTTTTCTTCAAACAATTTTTCCCTATAGTTATTAGCCCCAAATCTGGAACATGTATGTCTCCTGAACAAGAGACAAACTGCATAGACAAAAACACTGGCCATTGAACAACAATCTGTAGTTGCATAAAAATGAAGCATTTTTCATTCACTTTTGTGTAAGCTACATTATGCTAACTTTGCAGCAAAGCCTCTTTAAGCAGAGATTAAAAGGTATAGTCACTGAGCTGTACAGTTAGTTGTTTAGACACCACAGAAAAATTTCACAAGTGGGACAGGGAGAGAGAAAATCATTCTGCAAAGGCCATAAGTAAAATGGATGATTTTTATATATTTGCTAGAGTGTTTGCCAGGGTGTTTTTGCTCAAATTCTGACTGGTGGGTTTGGGGATTAGGAGGTTCTTCCCAAGGAATGGCATGGCTGCTAGGTGAAGCAAAGACTTTCCACTTTTCTATATAGGAAAAAGTCCAAAGATGAAAAGGAGATGCAAGAGGTTTATAAATTGGGTAATTCCAGCAGAGTACATTCAAGAAGAGTACTCCATTGAGTTTCCATGGATAGAAAATCCACTGTTGGCAGAGTCAGAAAACAGTTGGAAAATTTCAGAAAAAAAGTTTTCCATTAAAAAGTATAGATGGATTGAGATGGACATCTGCTGAGGAATTGCACTACTTAGGAAAAAACTTCCACTGCATAAAATTTCCAACAACAGAGTGGATTTTTTTTTGTCTCTTTTTCACACACAAAAAGAAATAATTTCTTCTGCAATCCTCAGCATGCATGCTCTTAGGGCTCTCATCCGGTACAGGTTCCTCCCCTGCCTAATTCCCGTCTCAGCTGTGAACTTTGGAGGCTAGTTTCCTATGGGATTAAAAGCAGGTCTTGTGCCAGGGTATTTTCATGTTCCACTTCAAAGACGGGGGAAGAAAGAAGGAGTATAGATCAGTGCTTATGCTGTTAGTAAGGAATTTGAGTCCTCATTCTCCTGTTTCCTAGCTACAACTATTATTATAGAAACCTAGAAGATTTCTGATTTATCTCAGATATTTTCACTGGGCAGGGAAAGGATTTTTTTTTGTCCGTTAACACTTTAAGAAGTTCCAAAGATGTGCTGATTGAACAGGATGTCCCACTGTCCTTTCCTTAGCCCTCTGTATAAAAGCATGATTTTTTAACTCAAGAAAGCCTCTCTGTCCCTTAGATAAAGGAAAGGAAAGAGAATAATAAGATAAAGTGAATTTGGATCCACAAATGTCCTGTTATAGTTATTTGAAACTCTTCAAAGGATTCTGTGTTTGAGAGAGATGGAGGTGTAGTGTAGGCAACCATATCACAGGGAGACAACCCAAAAGAGACATTTATGAAGGAAAAAACTGCAAGTAAGAAAAGCAGGTTTTCAGAAATCAACGTGAAAACAGAATCTGCTACAATCATCCTGAAAGGGACAGATGTTGGCTTTCCACCCTTAGCTCGTCTGGCCTATTCTGTCTCTGAATGCTGAAGCTCACAATGCTTTTTTTCCTCCAATTTCAGAAGTGTCAGACAGGAGACACGGTGCTGATGAAAAAACTTATACGGATCTCTTGTTAGCTAACTGCGGTGTTTTGTTTCACAGTTACATGTCTGCACAAGCCGTCATTGTGTCAGTCATAATTACCACCTATTCAGTGGCTCCCTTCAGGTTTCATCACCTTTGCAGTATTAAGCAGCCAGCTGCAGGAAGCAGTCGGCTGCCCTGGAGCAGCAACCGTCAGCCTCTGGATTTCAGGGTATAATTGCTGCCTGAGTGCAAACAACTCCCTCTTTCCCGCATAAAACACCCAATCCACTCCTTTTTTTATCTGGCAGAGATCAGAGCCCCATCAAATGCACTTTTTGCCCTGCATGAGAAGACAGGCCCTGTCTAATCCAGGGACAACCCAGCATGGACAGGATGGGGGACTGTGCAGCTACGTGTCTGTGCCACCATGTGCCACACATGGAAATGTGGCCCAGCATTCGTAATTGGAAAGTGACTCCAGCTTGCCTGTAAACTCCTTTTTTATCTACTCTGAAACATTTGACCTTACCTCTAGTACTGAAGTCTAACTGCAATATCCCTGATGATCCTCAGATGTGGAAGATTACTCTCCTGAGTAAAAATCTGGAGTACCCCTGTCTAAACCTACTTTTCAAGAGCTGTGCTCTGGTGGAAGTGCAGGTAGATAAGTCCTCATCTGGGCCAGAAAGGCAGAAAGAAATGGTAATATGAAACTCTAGAAACTGAGAGGCAGTTTCAGAGCATGCCTGTCAGGCTGCTGCATGGTTTCACGCGCCAATTGCCTTTCCTGTCTTGCCATCCTGTTTACCGTGTTTTATAAATTCAGCTTTGGCTGCATGACCCAGACCAGCAGGCCTGCCAACAATCATGTTGCATTTTGTTAACTGCTTATGACTTCTGGACAGTGTGCTGCTGTGATTGTCACACTCTTTCACTTAAACGTATGGCACGTGGAGACACAAACTACTCCAGCATGCAGCTTTCCATGATAGATTTTTACATACCAGTTGCAGATACTATTTGTAGCTGCTGAGATTGGCGTGGTCCAATCCTGGAAGCAGAGAAAATCCTCTGCTCTGAGAAGTACCTGGCATGCTGAGTTTCTTTGGCTCAATTAGGAAAGCCAAAGATGCTGTCAGACTTTTCTCTATCCGATAGAAGTGCTACCAAGCTGGGCTAAGTGTGTGTATCATGTTGGAGAGACAAGAATGACAATAAAAGCTTGGTGGGAGTAAGAAGTGTTGAGAGGCTAACTGAGGAGAAGAGCTATTTCATTTGTATCAGAAATGAGGAGGAATTTAGAGATGCAAAAGTTCTGCCTGATTAAGGCCCCCACATAGTGAAGTTTATAACATATTTGTCAATACAACATATACAAGTGGGAAATTTTCTGAAGTGCTTCCTGCATATGAGACTTCCTGAGATAACTTTGAGACCAAGACACCAAAATAAAAATGTAAAACTGTCAAATATTAATGCTAATATTCAAATAAGCAAACAGAAAGCATAAAACCCCCCTAATACCTGCAAACATTCCTCCAAACATGCACAACCCATCTATGTGCTGCAGGAGTTCTCTTAATCTCCTCTCTTCATAAAAGTTGATTCTTCTTTAGTTTTGAGTCTGAATCAGAGAATAAGATTTAAGAGATTTTACATGAATTTCTTGCCACAAAACTTTGAATTGAAAACCAACATAGATGTGGCCTGATAAGAAGGAACTGGATAATGATCCCTGTCCCCCTTTTTTTGATGAGGCAAAACATGGCACAAATTTGAGAGGGAAAACCTGGAGGAGAAATGGATTCTAATTTTGTAGAGACATATTGCACTCTTCATACTTGCATATTTTCCACCAGACTTGCTGGATTTGAAAAGATGCAAGACATACAGCAATAAAACTATCCAGCTTCACCAATCTCTTTAATGTAGAAGAGTTAATCATGGATCTTCAAGTAGAATATCTGAGCAGCTGTTACACTTCACCAACTGCTGCTTTCACTTGCAATAGTGTTTCATACTGCTAAACCGTGTTGTGGTGTGTTGGCACCAGGAACATTAGTTTCAGATCCACTGTAAGCTAGGTCATGGGAAATATCTAAAAGTGTTTGGCATTTTAAGCTTCTGAAGTGCTGTGATCCACCAGGATGTGCTGTCATAAGGAAAGAATTATGTATGTAAGAGGTCACTACTGACACCACTTTTCTTCATTTTCCTTGGCCTGTTGACCTACCTTCAGTCCTGAAACTCTCTCCTTTCCTCATATTCCTTGCTTAATACTGTATGTTTCTCTTGATTTCTTTTAAAAGTGCATTAAAACACATGTAGCTTAATTTCCTAATGTTATTGTAAAGAACTGTGCCTGTCGAAATTTACCTCTTCACAGTCAGCTTCTCTCCTGCCATCCATCCCGTCCAAGTGCAATATTATCCTACTGTCCCACTTTGCTCCCAATTTGGAACAAGCTATGAGCTTGTTCATGAGTGTTATTTCTCTTGTGAAGTTAGTGGACTGGAGTAGAAATTGACTCAGTACATTGATAGAAGTGGAATGAACTGGAAAAGAAGAAATTAGTGAATAACAATTCCTAAGGTGCCCAACTGATCTAAGTACATTTCATAGTTGAAGAGCCTCGAGCTAAGTATGGATCAGAATCCCAATTGTGAATAAACTGGAATTGTAGGAAAGCTCAAATCAAGATTTTGCTATCTGCTCTTTTCTAGAAATACATCAAATCCACCCAATAAAACAACAAATGCACATAAACCATCTGTAGCTTCTGTCATGAGACAATAGGAAAATGTAACTGAATGGTTCTGAGGACCCTCTTACCTGGTAGTTAATTGGGAGTACATGAGATACGCACAAAATACTTTATTAAGCATTTTTTATTTGCTTTTACCAAGAGCACTTTTATGAAGTCCAGTCTGGCTCTTGATGAACAGAAACTGTTTGGAAACAGCTGGTTGTTAGTGAGCCAAACCAAACCTGGACACGGTGTGACGTGACTGTATTCGCTGAAAGCTCACCAGGATGCTATGTCAGACAAATATGCTCCTACAGTACAGGTGGCAGGAAAGGCTTGGCCATATGGAGAAGCATTGCTGTTGCTCTCACTGCCAAAAGCTGTACTAGATGCCCCACAAAACAGAAAGAGGATTTACTACAGTCAAAGGGTCTTGTTAACTCTGTTGGTCATAAGATAATGAAAGCAAAAATGTTTTCCTTCATTAGAAAAAGCAGAAAGAGTGATGTTAGCTAAACAGTGGTCAGTACTAAGTGAACGATGCAGTTATGTAGGAAAGGAGCTATAGGAAGGCCTTATCAGTATCGCAGTCAAGATAAAGCAAGTATTTGCCACTCTGTCCCCTCTATCTTCTCTGAGCATATCAGCACTCAGATCGTGCCTATTGTCACTCTTACCATGAGTTATGTGATTCTTTCATTTTTGAACTGGGCTCTGGCCTGTGATGCCCTCTGTGTCACTCACAGTTATGCAGTAACTGAGTGAATTTGTATCTGCAGACACAGCAATGAAGACAGCGACCTGCCAGCTTTTCAATTCTACCCCCAATCAAAGAGGGATTTATTTCCTGATAGGAGTGTAAAATTTAGAGAAAATAGAGTTTAAGGCTTCAGATAGTTGCTGGGCATCATCCTGTCTAAACTTAACCGCACAGCAAAGACAGCCCAGACAGGCAGAGACACCTCAGACATCCCTCACACTGTACCACTACACAGCAGTTAACTTTCATCAAAGGGAGAAAGACCACTTTTAAACCTTTCAGAATATGTGGAGGAACTTTCCTGCTCAGACAAAGCTGTCTAGGGAGCTGAAGCAAAGTTGGGATAATCCTCCTCAGAGCCCTTGACTATGCCATTTCCTCATGCCCACGCTGGTGTCCTGAGGCGAGGTGGCTTTCCAGGAGCAGGCAAGAATGCCTCACAACCTCTCCATGTACCTGTGAGGAGTTTTCAGACTGACAGATGTAATCAGCTTATTGCTTAGGCCCTGTACTGAGTGTGTTGGCTTAGCCTGAGTCAGCTGCAGTTCTTCCAAAGAAATGTGTTTGCTGATGACTTGCTTGCTCATGAGCTATGTTGGCATAGGTACAAAAGCTGTGAGCTTTTGTAGCAGTTGCAGCTATGGCATCTCGAGAGGTCCTCTAGACTGAACCCACTACACCTAAACTACTTTGAAAGACATTTGTGCAGCCTGTTCTTAAGAGCCACCAGAAATAAAGATTTCACATCCCCTTCAGCAATTGATTTCTCTGCTAACCTCTCTCCGCTGTTTCCCTATGGTATTTTAAAGTGCTTAATCTAAATCCTTAAGCCAATAATAGCCACATGGACAAGATCCAAAAATAGCACTGACAATGGGTGTTAACACCAGTTCAGAAACCTTGCACTGCAGACTGTCTGCATACAACTGTTTGATGGTCACACCAGACTGGGCTGGTACCAAGAAGCAACCTGTAGGCAAAGTTATGCCATGGCTTTCCAGAGGAAGTACAGCTTCCCATGACTCCTATGTCTGCCTAGAAGTTTGTTGGGTAAGAGCATGGACAGAAAAACTTATTTCCCTCCAGCAATCCACACAGAAAGTTCAGGACTGTGTTGCAGCCTGAGGCAATGATAAAAGCATGTCTTGGGCATGCTCTGAGCCTGCACCAAACAGCAGAAGGAAAAGACCTTTTTTGCTGGGAAAGCTGGCTGCTCTGAGGGGCATAGTCCCAAGGTGGGAATGTTGCTTCTGGTGATTAAATTTGTTCCCCTAGAGCTCATTAGCATGTCTCCACAAGGCACTGTGTATGACCATATGGATGGAGAGGTTTAGCCATGTCAGTGTTTTCTGAATCAGCAACCAGCCCAGCAGTTTAATGTAAGGAAACTAATTTTCTTGCTAGACATAGACACAACCCAAATCTGGTTAGAATTAACTAGGTGAAGCCTGAGCTCTTTTCTTCACCTCCATGGCATTTTTCTGCATTTCCCATAGAACGGCTCAAGTGCGGTTCCTCTCCCAGGCATTTCTGGGCTGGCAGTCATGCAAGAGACTTTCCAGTGCTTTGCAAAGCTTCCCTCTTCCGTCTATTTGGGAATATAAGGAAAACAGGCTGCCTCAAAATAGACTTCTACTTTCCACTCTGACCAAAACCACTACCTGTTGGGAAGATGGCATTTCCCCCGCCTAGCCTAAGAATGGCTTTCTGAGAACTCTGCTTTTTCAGTGATTTGGATTCAGCTGGGCTGAAGCACAGCACAGGGACAATATTTAATTCTTCCTTGCTATTTTCTCTAGCTTTGATTCACTGCAATGTAATTTTGGAAGCTTAATCTAGTTTCATCAGCCATGACTGGAGCTAGAAAACAGGGCAAGTTATCAGAAGATACAGCAGGGAGATAACTAAAGGAAGTTTCATTTGGCACAAATTATCAGGAAATCCTCCCAAAATCAAGCCGTCAAGGAAATGATGGAAGTACATGATTCCACTAAAAATGAGCCCACACGTATACCACAACACACACAAACACAAATACACATCCCCTTTCCATCCTCTGGAAGTCAGTTTAGTTTTTTTCTGGGGCTACTACAAATATTTTAACGTATCCTGGCCCCAGTCCAATCCTCTGCAATTACTGGCAGCCATTTTATATCACTCCTGTCATAAGTTTCACTGTCACAGCAGTTTGTGCCTTGATTTTACTATGCCCAGAACCAAACTCAGCTGTCTGGGGCAGTTCAGGTTCTTCGCCCAGGTCTAAGTGCAGCAGCTGGAACATCTGCCCCAGACAGGTCTTTATCATTTACTGCCTGTGCCATGGGAGTCCCTGGCAGC
Organism: Aleadryas rufinucha; assembly: GCA_013397815.1. Taxonomy (NCBI): domain Eukaryota; kingdom Metazoa; phylum Chordata; class Aves; order Passeriformes; genus Aleadryas; species Aleadryas rufinucha. The sequence continues at coordinate 267,903 of VZTH01013402.1, forward strand.
CGCCTCTGGAGGAGGGCTGTGCTCCCTGGGAGCAGTTTGTGCTGCCAGCAGAGTCTGCAGCACAAGCAAAGGCAGCTCACGCCTGGGGACCAAACGCAGCGTCACTCGGGGAAGTTGGGGTGCAAGGTGGCAATTACCAGTAATAACTCTGCAACTGGATTGCCTGTGGGCATTGAAACTGCCTAATGTTTTTCCAGCCCTCAGAGAGCTGAATGCCCCCAGCCCTCCCCACAGAAGCCAAGGTCACCTTGTAGGAGGTGTGTTGTGGGGATCAGGCCCCACAGGCTCTGACTCCATCTCCAGATTGTCTGGAGGTGTATAACTTCTGGCACACCTCAGTGCACCTAATTGTTGTCACTATTAGTGCACAAGGACAAATTGCTGACAAAGAGGGCTGCATAAAAATGCACTTGGGTGCAATAGCTGTGGCAGTATTTCAAACAGCTTCCTATTGTACATCTCCAAGAGAGATGCAAGCACGTGTGCTTTATAATTGTGCAACCATATCGCTGAATATGGATAGCACTTACAAGTGCTGTGTAACGTGTTGACAACTCTGCACACATAAATATGTATTGTTTTTCAGGCACAACCCAGGCAAAGAGAAAAAATGAGTTTTTATTTTAATTTCTTCTGCAATGTCTGAGCTAACTGCTACAAGACTTATAAAGAAAAGTGGGAGTCCTAATGATTTAACAAGTAATTCAAGACAAAGCACCTCAGATCTCTAAGTTCAGCTCCCTAAGATTTTTTTATCTGTGGTTCAGATCCTATCAATTATTCCTTTTCATTATCATTATTATTATTTTTATTTTTTTGTACAGCTATTAGCTCTTGAACTTCCTAGTTTGTTCTCTACCTCTTTTGGGTGACTTTTCAAAATTCAGATCATTCCACAGTAAAAGCTTTAACCATCCTTTATACCAAGATATCTCTTTCTTTTTGACATCAAGACTTTTCTCTTTGATAACTTCAAATGTTTCTCCCTCTCTGCAGTAAGTACTTAATTCTCACCAATGGTTTTGCTTTTCTATCAAACATAGCAGTAACACCCTGAATGTTGTTAATCTGCTATGGCCATTGAGTGATTTCTTTGCTTTTTTTTTTAAACTTCCTACTGTATTTATATAAAAACCACCATTATTTGTTCAACATTGTTGAGGGGGTTTTTGTTTTCCTAATTATATAAAAATACTCTTGCATTTTAAACTCAATTAAATCTTCCTTTATGTGTTAGCAGAGCTGCACAACAGAGGTTTTCATCCTGTGCACTGCTTTCACTGACTGTGAAACAAATAAAAGCCAAGCTTTTGCATTTCATAACCTTGAAGTTCTCTGAGTAGTTTCACCTCCAGGGCTGGGTAACTGAATGTTTTCAAGCAGCTTAGAGAGAAAAATGGGGAGGGGGGAGGAGAATGCAGCAGTAAACAAGAATGTGATTTCAGATTTTCATGATTTAGACTAAACTGAATAGCAGCAGCAGAAGCTGAGAGAGACAGTATATACATGATGGAATGGTTTTATAATTTAAAATACATATTGTATTAGACTTTCAGCATAAAAGGGCTAATGTGTTTCTCATAACATCCCACATTTTGTTATTACTTTTCACCCCATACCAGCACAAACGGTATTTGAGTGCTGACAGGCTGAAGGGAACATGCAGAGATCATGGTATCTGTTGCTGGAGCATAGCTGCAGATGTGGTATGTGGCAACTGTGCTCATGGTTCTCTGCATTGCTACACAGCGATTTCAGGACAGACCTGGGATTTTTACTGGAAAAGCAAATGCACTAAAATGGAGGTAGTGACTCATGAGTGGTTATGAGCTGTGCAGCACAGCTAGGATCATGGGGCAGGAAGAATGTAATTGCTCACACTAAATCATCACTGCCCCCTCTACACACCCAGGGCTTTCTTATTACCACAGGTGATCAAACCTCCCTTGTTTTCAAAATCTTCTGAGTCCTCTAAGTTCATTGACTTTTCTCACTGCCCTGATTCACTTGCTCTGTCAGTAGCAAGTCAAAAAAGGTCCATCCCATCTAGAATTACCAGTACTGCTTTCTCTGCTGGGCAAGTTGACCTGAAAGGCTGTTCCTTCAACAGTTGACCTTGTCTGACCTTGGCTAGCTTGTGCTGGGATAGAATTACAGAAAAGTGCACAGAGAAGTCAATAAGAGACAGCTTTTCAGAAAAAATTGGGAGCTATTTACACCCACTATACAAAAACTCCAGCCCAGACATACAGAAAACCCTTGATTTGATATGAGACACATTTCTGCATTTACAGAAGAAAGTCTGGGGATCAAAAAAAAATAAAATATCAGACTTTATTATATAATGAAGCCAGGATGTTCTTTAGATATGCCATGTGTTAGGTGTTTCATGGAATATAGGTATTCCTGGTGGGACAACAGCTGTGAGATACTGCTTCTAAGGCTGGAATAAACTCATAACATGCCCATGGTATTTATTGTCTGTGTTAAACAAAACCTATTGACACTCATAATTTTAAATAATTCCTTTAGATTACAAATAAATTTGTTAATGGATGTCTCCATAGATTGAAGTTGGTTGAGTGTGGATGCATATTATTAATCTTGATTCTACAAAAAGCACGGTTTTTTTTCCTCTTATGTTATGTTCCTACAGCAAAGTGCAATTACAGATGTAATCTGCAAAATATCAGTTTGCAAGCAGAAACTTGAAGCTGCACAAAGGCATGGAGGTCTATCTATGATTTTTTTAAAAAATCATACTCTGCAAAAAGTTTGAGAAGAAAGTGTGGACACTAGTAGGGAAAACAGTTCCTTATCCACTGTAATTTCAAATCCAGAGAAATGTACCCTATGTATTCCAGAGTGCTCCCCTTATTTTTCTCTGGCACATTTATGCACATGAACAAGGATGATTACATTCATTTACAGCTCTGGAACGAAGGCATTCTGAGGTTTACGAGATTTGCCTGGTGTGCTGTGGCCAGTCTCCTCTTTTCTTCATGGGTTCAGCATGTCAAGACACTGAGAGACACAAGGAATAGACTTCACAGTTGGGACTTACATGCAAAAACACGGCTTCTCATTTCATATCACTTGGAAGATGACATCTACTCACAGGTAGGATGGGCCAATCTCCCTCACCAAAGACGTCATAATTGTTTTTCTTTTTTAAGTGTCATAGACCATGACTTTTGACAGGAGGAAGAATGAGATTTGGGGACCAGTCTTATTTTCACTAATGACCTTGAGACAAAAAGTTAAGGTGTGCTAATGTATTTTGTTGCTGATATGAGCCTGAGGGGCATTGTGAACACAGATAAGGTTTGGAAGATAGCATAAAAGAATCTGAAGACTTTAGTGGTCTGGCAGAAGGAAACAGGGTGCCATTCAGAGTGCAAAAAGTAACACAGAAATTTTATTACATAGGAGTTTATTGGTTACAAATGACATGGGAAGAAAAACTTCTGTGCATTAGAGGTTAACTGCGCACAGTTACTATGAGTATGTGATGTGATTTCTGAGAAGGAGTGAAAGGTATCAAACATGTTGTGTCTGCTTTGCATGAATATGAATCTAAACCAGAGTTACAACGTATATTTTTTAGTATGATAAGACTTGTAAAGACCAATTTGTGGGAAGAACCAAGCTGGCTATGTACTGGATCAATTTGTGAAGTGCTTTACATAGTGCCTCCACCCATTACATCAAGAAATGGGCTCAGTGAGGAAAAAGACCCTTTCCACACCTTTTTTCTTTAATGGTACTGCTCTCATCTTTGATCAGAGTACTTGGTTAGGTTCCTAATTTGTTGATTAGCTGGGATGTCCTTTTGAAAAAACTGATATCATTTGATTATACCAGCTGTGGCAAAACTACTATTTCTGCACAATTTAGAAGTAGCTGCACACTTTTCACAACTGGGATGGACTTTGTAATCATTGTCCCAGGGTCTAGCTGGAGGCCTGTCACTAGAGGTGTCCTCAAAGACTCAATACTGTTCATATATTGGGCCCATTAAGTTATTATTCAGTGACTTGGGTGAAGGCACAGAGTACCTGCTCAGCAAGTTTGCTGATGACAAAAGCTGGGAGGAGTGGTCCATACCCCAGAGTGCTGTGCAGCCCTTCAGAAGGACCTTGACAGGCTGGAGAGAGGGGCAGAGAAGAACTGTCTGAAGTTCAGCAAAGGCAAATGCAGAGTCCTGCCCCTGGGGAAGAATAACCCCAGGCACTGGCACAGGCTGGGGGCTGACCTGCTGGGAAGCAGCTCTGCAGAGAAGGAGCTGGGGATCTTGGTGGACAACAAGCTGTCCATGAGCCAGCAGTGTGTCCTGGTGGCCAAGAAGGCCAATGGTATCCTGGGTGCATTAGGAAGAGAATTGCCAGCAGGCTGAGGGAGGTGATCCTGTCCCTCTGCTCAGCCCTGGTGAGGCCACATCTGGAGTTCTGTGTCCAGTTCTGGGCTCCTCAGGACATGGACCTCCTGGAGTGGGTCCAGTGGAGGGTAATGAAGATGACTAAGGGATTGGAACACCTCTCTTACACAGAAAGGCTGTGGGAACTCGGCCTGTTCTGGCTCGAGAAAAGACAACTGAGAAGGGACCTCATGTCACTAGAGGTGTCCTCAAAGACTCAATACTGTTCATATATTGGGCCCATTAAGTTATTATTCAGTGACTTGGGTGAAGGCACAGAGTACCTGCTCAGCAAGTTTGCTGATGACAAAAGCTGGGAGGAGTGGTCCATACCCCAGAGTGCTGTGCAGCCCTTCAGAAGGACCTTGACAGGCTGGAGAGAGGGGCAGAGAAGAACTGTCTGAAGTTCAGCAAAGGCAAATGCAGAGTCCTGCCCCTGGGGAAGAATAACCCCAGGCACTGGCACAGGCTGGGGGCTGACCTGCTGGGAAGCAGCTCTGCAGAGAAGGAGCTGGGGATCTTGGTGGACAACAAGCTGTCCATGAGCCAGCAGTGTGTCCTGGTGGCCAAGAAGGCCAATGGTATCCTGGGTGCATTAGGAAGAGAATTGCCAGCAGGCTGAGGGAGGTGATCCTGTCCCTCTGCTCAGCCCTGGTGAGGCCACATCTGGAGTTCTGTGTCCAGTTCTGGGCTCCTCAGGACATGGACCTCCTGGAGTGGGTCCAGTGGAGGGTAATGAAGATGACTAAGGGATTGGAACACCTCTCTTACACAGAAAGGCTGTGGGAACTCGGCCTGTTCTGGCTCGAGAAAAGACAACTGAGAAGGGACCTCATCAATGTCTATGAGTATCTGAAGGACAGGTGCCAAGAGGATGGGTCCAGGCTCTTCTTGGTGGTGCCAAGCAACAGGACAAGACGCAATGGGCAGAAAATGATGCACAGGAAGTTCCACCTGAATGTGAGGAAGAACTTCTTCACTGTGCAGTGACTGTGCACTGGAACAGGTTGTTCAGAGAGGTTGTGGAGTCTTCCCCACTGGAGATACTCAAGAATTGTCTGGACACAATCCTGTGCCATGTGCTTTAGAACGACCCTGCTTAAGCTGGGAGGTTGGACCAGATGACCCACTGTGGTCCCTTCCAACCCTACCCATTCTGCAATTCTTTGACTCTGTGATTCTCTGACTTGGCAGTCTGCTGCCCTGTGTTCAGACCACCCTCTCCCACAGGCTGGCCCCTGTTCCTGCCAGTGCAGTGGGCCTCTCTCCACTGCCCTGTCTCCAACCAAGCACAGTCCAGCAGGAAGGGTCTTGGCTATGAGAAACTCAGGTTGCTCTGTCATGACCCTTCAACTCCAGGACTGACTTTCTAACATAACTGGGATGAGACCAAGCCTCAGAGGCAAATGGCAAATATAGTGTTAAATATTCTTCCTATACTAAACCCAGAGAGTCTGCCCTAAAACCAATGTCCAGCACCTATATACTGAAGGAAGAAGAAAAAGGAAGGCCCTATCACTAAGCCATACTTCTATAAAATGCAGTGATACAGCAGCAATGACCTAAGAATTACGACAGGCTAAATAGATACCTGTCCTTGAATAGTGGGTATTATGCATGACATGTTAAATGCAAAGCACAGTGGTACCCCTGTAAAGGTAAGAGTAGGAAGGATGATTATTATCTTCAAACCATTTAATCTGTATTTAGTGAACAATGATTATAAAGGCTGCCCATTCAGTAATGAGATTCAGACTCCCTTAGTTAATTGATATATAGCAGATAACATTGAAAGAGATCTTCTTCAGTTCAATGCCACTTTATACTATAGTTGTAGTAAGCTAAATAAAGTTTTCTCTGAGCATTCATACGCAGTAAATAAATTAGTTTGTTTGAATTTGCTTGTAAATTTTTATTGGAGAGGAAACTGGGCTTGCAGGGTTTGTTGGAAGTGATGGAGTTTTTTAAGACACATGCCTGTAAACCTTTATATCATGACCTACTATGGTATTGGGGTCTCAAGGTACTTCCCTGGCAAAAAAACCCAAAACAATCCTGACATATTTTAGTTCTAGCATCTAGGAAGTGCATTAGGAAGAATGAATTCTCAGACTTTCTAAGAACACAGAGCATGTAGCAGGAATAAAAAAAACAACCAAACAAAAGGAAAGAATAACACAAGAGTTTCTTATGTAATCCCTGCTTATTTTCAGACTGAATATTTATGCTTAGTTTTTCTCTTCCTGCACATATGAATCATGAATTTAACATGCACAAAAGCAAAGGTGATTGTGAGTACTCCATACTAATGGGTATTATTCATGTATATAGCTGCAGATGGCAGCTGTAAGATATAGAGGTCATATTAATATTGCCTCGCTTTTCCCAACTCCAACACCACTCTCTTGCTCTCCTGTGTCTGCAGTACACAAGCTGAAGTTTATCAAATGGTCCTCCACTCTCCGAAGGCAAGCTATGAATTTGGTGGAGTGTGAAGGGGCACCAGATATATTTTCTTTAGACATCATTGTAGAACTATGGTGCAATCTAGCTAAATAGCTGTTTTTTTAAAAACTGTCTTGTTTTGCTCATCCTGTGCAGTGATTGCCCAAAGATGCCATTTACCCTGAGCAGGCTATGTCCCGGGACCTCAGTGCAGCCTGGTCCCAGCAGCTGATGTGATCTTGGACACAATGATGGAGTACAAAGAGTGACTAGTCCCACTGCTGTGCCTGTTGTTAGTGTCCTGACAGCACATGGCATGAAAAAATAGACACTGTTTAATGGAGCTGGATGAGAGCTTCAGCTGTCTGGGAAGCAGAGGAAGGAGGTCCATATATCAAAAACCAGGTTTGGGACAGGAGTAGAAGGGAAAGGTGCACAAGTGAGTCTGCACTCATCTGAAGCAAACTCATGGTACTGCATTCTTGGCCTTCCTCTCTTTTTAGCAGATACCTGTGAAGCTTCCTGGCATCCGTATATGCCACCTTTCTGTCCCACACCATCCTCACAAAGAGACAGCATCCTACTGCTCCCAGGCAATTCACTAGCTCCAGGGACGAAGGCTATGTAGGAATATTGCTTTGTTAATATGGTGCCAGAGATGGAAATTCACTTCCTCTCCTCCCCTCACCTCTCCTCCCTAAAAAACTGCACACTGAAAATAAATTAAATTGAAAGGAACATGAAGACTGAGAAAAATCAATTACTCCAAATTAGCAAATATGGTTCTGAAGGTACTTAAACCTTAGATCAGCCTCTTTCAGTGCATGCTTTCCAAAGCTGTTTTCACTTATGTCATGACAAGGAATCTAAAACTGCCACCTTAGCAGCAGAAAATGGTTTAGTGAAGCCACCGTTATCTTTACATTCTTGCTGACAGTGAATCATTTCATTCAGCCAGCTGAAATCCTCAAATTCTGTAAAAGGAACTTTTCTTGTGCTTCAGACAAGGGAAAAAAATGTCAGGTTGTTGTAGTTTCAGGAATAAAATTTTAACAGGGAGAGCTGCACCAAACTTGTCTAAAATCCTGCTCATCTGGTCCTTAGTCCTTCCCAGAAACTAATACCAAATATAACCTTTTTGTCCCTTCCTGAGGTTTAAAATTATTCTATTAATATTTTTAGCATGAATTTTTGATTCCTTCCTGTTTCCAAAAAAGCAGGCAGAGTTAATGAATTTCTCCATGTCCTGTGGAAAAAGTTGTCAGAGATCAAGTCTTGTGTCTCATGTTGTCTGGAATTACAGGTACTCAGTGATCTCACAGCCCCATGTGCTAAATGCTATGAAGACACAACAGAGACTGCTAAGGAGAGCTCATCTTCTCCACCTCACGAGTTGCGACTTTCCTTACTCACAAGATACTATAAAAGGACTTCTAATATAAATAATGCATCATCCTTAACTGAAAGATAATCAGCAGAAATTAATTTGAATATTAATGCATGAGACGTGTATGTTCATCTCTATTAGCTGTCTACAGCTGTCCCACTTTGCTGAGATCTCTGGCCCATACATTCCCTTGCAGCACAGAATGGGAGGGCCATCAGGGATGTATTACTGTGGCCAAACTAGTCTTAATCATGATACATCCACAACCCCTGGGGGGTTATACTGGAGAACATCGAATCTGGATACTGTCCTCCATCCCCTCCCTTAGCACCTGCACTGTTCACACACACTTTCTGTCTTTGACAAGATCCCTTCCAGGCTGGGGGGATTCACCCAGGTCACCATCACTACAAAAGAAATATGGGGGTCACTTTGTGTGATGTTGGCTGAATGAATGATGGGTCCAACTGCGCTTATATGACTATCCTTACACCAAAAAAACCCCTCCCTATGCTGCTGAAAGGCAGCTCCTCCTGGTAGCCTGACCTTCATTTTTTAGAGGACATTATTCTCGCTGCAGCTGAATTTATATAAAAGCTACAGACAGAATACAACAAAACAGCTGAAAATAAAGATTCTCTTTTTAATATGGGTGTATGAATATCTCCTCCACAGGTTTGTACAGCATCAGTCTCAAGTGGAAAAATCATCATGCTAGACATTTTGTGTAAACTGCCCAATCTCTTGCTCTCACATTCCTCACACAATCATAAAGCCTATTACCTCCCCAAGGCCATAACTGTGATGCGGCTGGACAGAATATCCTGAACAATGAAATGAAAACCGTACAATAAAAAACAAAGCTAGGGTTTGGGATTCATGACAATATATCTGGGGCAGAGTCATTCAACCTGTGGTTGTAATTATTCTCTGAAAAATCTGCACAAACTCAGTCATTCAGAGGGAAAGTCCTACAGAGCTCTAGCATTGCTATAAAAAGATCCAAACAGTATTGCCTCTGACACATAAAAATATCTACTTGTACAAAAAATCAGGTTACCCCATCACTGTAGATTGATTATGTAAAGACAGCTATCACCATGGCTGGCTAAATGCAGAAATAATACTCAGCTCCTGAAAGAAAAGGATTTGCTTTGTTAAGTTTAACATGCTACTTGGAAAGATACTTTCTAATGATGCTGAATAAGTTGAGAACACAAATCTCACTTAATTTGAGGCTAGAGGTAAACCTAAGCTGGGGTTTACAGCCTGAGTCAATATTCTTCCTCTGTTTTCCCAGTTTTCCTAAATCAGCAAAGACAGGGACTATCAAGAACATATGGGATGCCAACCAGGACATAATCAGCAAAACATGGGACATTCTGAGCATACAAGGCAGATGATCACTCAGAAAGATGTTGATGTCCTTATGCTTATTCATTTATCTACTTGAATCAAAGGAATGGAGGAGGAGGGGGAATGGGTATTAGTAAGCGGGGAGGGAGTCTAAGCATGATTAACAATAGGTGTGAGACAGGAAGAACTAGATTAAACTGATCCATATGCAAATGATCTGAGTCTGATTGAATCAAACCATGCACAGTTTAATGAGTATGGTAAGATGCCTTTATCTCTGCTTGGATGTGTTCCGAAAAGAAGGACTGCTCCAAGATAAAACACAGTTTAATAAGGAGGTTTTTCATTACAGGGTCGATCTGCATTTGCATTTCTCTCTCTGAGCCACACAGCTCTCCTCAATGTCCATTCCTTTTCAAGAGATTAGCTGGGTACGTATTGTTGACACACACCTTAGGGCATTGAATACTTAACATGTGCATGAGTTTTAGCTTGGTGCTTCATGACCTGGATAAAACATCTCAGAATGAAGACTAAGTGGAAAGTCTTATTTTTTTGCTTATCCACCAAGCATTCTTTGCCCTTCTGTTATTTTGAAGCTTTCTAAAATCTTTTCAGTATTCATATACTGATACAGAGAGAGAACATAGCTTGGGTACTTACAGCATCATGGGCGAGACTCAGAATGGCATCACGGCTGCGAGAGGGTGATAACTCCAGCTTCTGTGGAGTTAATCTGATTTTATGGTACTGTAGCTGAGGTCTAGCCCTCTATTTCTAAACTATATGTTGCTTTCTTCCAAGTGGCTGCCTTTGAACACTGAACAAGGTAGCTAGGCACTGCCTCAGCCTCACCTGTTGTATGCTCTGCTTACTGTTACAGATGCAAGTGAAATAAAACAGAGGCAACTTTCTCCTTCTTGTGCAAGTAAGATGGGGTAACCTCCAAGGCTCTCAGGTTGATCGTAGGAAAGACAGATGACAGACGCCTGTGCTCAGGCTCCAGCAGAAGTGGCATGTAGTACGTACTGGTATTCTCATTCAGCTATGATTAAAGCTGTGGTTTGCAAAAGCCCTGAGTCAGACTATACCTTATTTTTACTCTAAGGCATAATAAGCAGCGCAAGTTCCTCCACATGAAGAGGTCTAACCTGGCTGGGATATTTTTTAGTGGCCATCTATGGATACTGTGTTCTTCCTCACTCAGGGCAAAGTTTTCCTGTTTAAGTACTGTGTTTTTCTCTAAAGCCTGGGTACACACTAACATCTGTATTCACAAACTACATATTGCAGATAGAAAGTGCTTCAGTCTCAAAGTGCTGATGCTGCATAGTTACTCTCCAGCTAATATAGGCAAATAAATACCAGTGGTCATCCAAATGCCTTCCTGTAGAAGTCCCTTTTCACAGCACCTATAGTTTGTCTGTGCAATATAGAACTCTTGAACTAGGCTGGTTAACAGTCTACCTACTCATCCTCAGCTTCAAATGATCACCTTCATCCTTATATCATGAAGATGAGAAATTTCAATAGAATCAAGGCACTTGAACAAAAACTTTTCCATTGATTTCAACAGAAACAATCACAGGCCTAAATGCTTTGCAGATTGGGAATCCAAACCTCTTATTGCATATTCTAGCATTATTAACATCATACTTCTTTTCCATCACTGGCCTGCTTCATGACTTTAGAAATTTCTGGTTTTATATTCCCTTGAATACAATGTATGCTTACATCATATATTTAAATTACTTTGATTTGAGTTTCACTTCTCTATCTTTTAGCTTTCTTGACTCTCTGCTGATGTGTCTGCAGCTTTGCATTTCATCAATAATTCTGGCTCAGCAACTACCAAGTCCTTTCTCATCTTATAGTTTTTCCCTGTATATATTCCTTTACAGTTAATGCTACAGCCACACCATCTTTCCTCCCAGAGTATGGGTCCCACCGCAGTAGAAGGCTGAATCTTGTTAATCCAGTCACAAAACATAGTTGTGCCAACAATTAGAAGAGTCCTACTTCTGTCCTAGCTTACTGTTATTTATTATCATCTAAGGTATCACAATGCTGATGGTTCAGGAGCAGTCAGGGTAACAGAACAACTCAGTTACTGGTGGCAGTGAACTTACATGCCCCTGTGCCTTGTGAGAAGACGCACTTGCAGGGCTAGGTGTGAAGGAGGTAGTTTGGAAGCCGGCACACACGTCCTTACCTCTTGGCATGGTCTAATGTGCAATAGAATCACAGAATCATTTAGGTTGGAAAAGACCTATAAGACTGAGTCCAACCATTAACCCAGCCCTGCCAAGGCCACCACTAAACCATGTCCCTAAGGACCACATCTACATGTCTTTTAAAGACCTCCGGGGATGGTGACTCAACTTACTCCACTGGGCAGCCTATTCCAATGTTGATAACCAATTCCATGAAGAAACTTTTCCTAATATCCAATCTAAACCCACCCTGGGATAACTTGAGGCCATTTCCTCTTGCCCTGTCATTTTTGACTTGGGAGAAGAGGCTGACACCCATTTTGAAACAACCTCTTTTCAAGTAGTTGTAAAGAGTAATAAGATCTCCCCAAAGCCTCCTTTTCTCCAGGCTAAACAACCCAAGAGGGATGGATGCTAAACAAACACGGGACAAAAAGACACTGCTTGTGCCAAAGTGCTTATTCTTGAAGTACAAGTAAATACGGACAGATGAGAGATGCAAAGGGTTAATGGGGGAACATTCACTGAATTTAACTTAAGAGAGCTAACTGTACTGTGTGCTATCTGCCGACGTGCTAATAACAGCGGCATCGATAGACCTTGCTGTCAGGCTCCTGTGGGGGCAGTTCAGAGAATTGCTAATCATCCCTCAAAGGATCCTGTCTGTCTTTATGGATTAAACAGAGAAATCAGATTGCGAACGTGGTGAATTGAAGTTGGATGCTTACAATTAAGTGATGTGAATGTTGCCTTTCCTCCACTCCCACTTCCCACCTTCTACCTGATGATGGACGTGACTATAGGCAACAGTGTCAAAGGGCTGCTGAGTTTCATATGAAGAAAAGCGTTTTTAAGGTCAGATTTGAAGATAGAGAAGAATGCAATTTTGTGACTGTGGCAGGGAGTTTAAGTGAAATCACAGAGATGGGTGTTGAGAAGTGTAGTGAGTGGCTGATGGAGGCTGGCACCACCACAGCTATCCAAGGCATGATATGTAGTGGCCGTACGTTTTCAGGCCTACATCTCAGGCACAGTTCCAACCCTCCTTTGATTAGGTGCTGTCAGATGTCTCTTGGAAGTCTCTGCTCTTCTTGGGCTAAATCTGGACTGGTATTAAAACATAAGTTCACACTGGCATCCTTTCTCAGGTGCCTGTTACAAGGAACAAATTCATCATCTTGCAGTGAACTGCTTGGGGTGAGATTCTGACCACTTTGTAAGTCTAGTACACCTTTGGTTTCAGTGACCTCAAGATGCAATGATTTGGTTCTAAACATTTTCATCTTATGTAGGTGGGCATCCCTGTTCCAGTGGTGGTCCGGCATTTCCCTTCCCTCACAGATAGGAAGGATGTGTCTGTCTGATTTCAGATTCTTAGCATCTGTCGAACATGACAGTAAAACTCCTCACAGTCCTTTCAGTTATCCAGTTTATATTTTCCTTTTATAACGGGAGGAGCTGCCATTCACAATTACACCAGACCTGGTGTGCATATTTAAAACCTTCATAATGTTTTGAGTGCCAGTTGTGGAATAGGTCTGGGATGAGTAAGGACTTGTACTCTGCCCATGAATTCACGGTGGGAAGCAAAGCTGTCAAAAACATCTGCTATTAATGCCACCAGAGTGTGCTTCCACTTTATTTGCGTAATTTTATACTGACACCTTAGTCCCATGTCATTTGTACTTTTGCCCCTAGGATCAACACTGGATTCTGTATTGAAAGTTGAGAGCAAGTATTTATTGTAGGCTTTGAGCCATATCTAAATGATGTTTGATCTCAATGCCATTATCATAGCATAGCTGTCTCTTTCTTCTTTCCAATTCTCTTTCATTCATAAGGCTGAAAGACCTTTTAATCTTTATGCAATTTCCTCGGCAAGGTCTAAATCACCTTGATATTTGGCAACATTGATTCTGTCTTTCCCTTCTTGATTGCTCAATCTTAGGGAATTTCCTGAATAATAAAAGTTATGTCCATATATGCAAACGTGCTCATAAGGTCTCTTTTGGCACCTTTTCTCTATTTATTGTATCTAATTTATAGAGGATTTGTATTAGTCCAAATGTGTTCTTTAGCAGGCCCGATCCAATTTCTGTTTAAGTCTATGGCACTTTCATGATAGTTCTTAATGGTCGTGGGATTTAGCCCAAAGCTTGGTGTATTTAAGTCAGTTTTAATCTGAAGGGCCTGTAATAAAACCAATGACTTTGATCTTCTTTTCTGGGAGTTCAACTGAATCAGAGACTTCAATTTTTCTTTTTTAACCTCAAGTAACTGCATGTTAGCTGGGTGACTGTGAGGACAGTCCTCTTCTGCATAAATTGTTCTTTTTGTATAAAACAGTGCATAGGACTTCGGACTAAGAAGAAAACTATTTTCATTATGGGAAAAATTGAGGACACATTACATAGAAACTTTACTATAAAAATAATTATCTATTTCTCATAAGGCCTAGTAATTATATGCATGTGTGTATTAATATGTGTATATATATATATGCATATTTACACATGCAGAGGATGTCTTGATGAATAAAGTTCATTTTTTTTTTAACAGGACACTAAAGCAGCACTTGCCCTCTTCACCCTTACTGGACTCTTTCTTGGGCAGAATCTTGATGTCTTTTATAATCTGGGCTTCTCAAATAGCAGTTGTGATGATATTTTTTCCTGATATGCCCTTCTATCCAGTAGGAATTGACTGTAGATCACCAAACAGTTGCCAAGTAGTAACAATTTACAGATGCTGTCAAGATTGGCTTGATATGAACTGGTGAGTTAGAGGTGAAGGAATAACTTACTAACCATTCTTTTGTGCCACATATTCCCTAGCACTGACAATTTAACAGAATTGCCAGAATGCTCATCTATTACAATCACAAATCAGATGGCCAACAACCTTAGAGTTTTAATCTTAATCTGCCTTTGTTTCTCCCCTTGTTTTCTCTTTCCCCTCTGCCCCTAACACATACAAACACAGAGACTTTCCGCTTTTATAAATACAATAGATGTTGTTGTCAGTTCAGATAAGAGCAAATGCCAGATAGGATAGCAATATTTTCAGTCCTGGCAAATGCAATCATAAGTTCAGTTTATTAATATTGCAACAGTTGCACTAAATGAGATCACTTGGATAACAAAACATTTATCAACAGAACGCTGCCACCTACTGAAGTTTTGCAAACAGCCCAGATGATTGGATAAGATCACAAATTCACTCTGTCACAAGCTTATGGTCTTTGCTGAAATCGTTCTGAGGGAAAAAAAAGCAAGAATGATAACCAGCAGAACAAGACAAGACATCTCTTTCATGCAGTCTGTTCAGCAAGTGTCAGGGTAAATCCTGGAGAGCAACCTCCAAAGAGGAAAGGAGATTTGGCTCTTTGTGCTCAGTATGCCGTGGAGTTTTCAAGCATTGTGGCTAGGGAACTCATCTTATCAAACACTTTGGCTTGCAGCAGCCCATTATAAACTTCTAGTTTTCTTGTGCTGATGTTCAAAGCTTCTATTCGAGCCCTAGTAAACTGACATTACAACTTGCCAGCTTTTTGCTGCGTTGCACCACCCCAGATTATAAAGGCTCTGTAAATAAATATAAAAGAAGTCCTGGTGATTACAACAAATCTTGTGCATTTTCTTTTGCAAGATCCCAACCAACCAAATAATTATCATTATTTCAGTATCGGTACCAGCCATGCCATGAAACAAAGATAAGTCCTGCACACCATACAGGTGCATCAATCAGCAGATGATTAGACATGCAAGGGCTGACAATGCTTTGGATAGGAATTGTTGTGCCCACTTGAAACTGCAGACAGCACTTCTAGACTGCCATAACCTAAAATGGCTTTTAGGCAAGAATGTGGATCTCATTTCCTAGTGTCTTGGGAGAACTGCTTTGTGGGTTTACCTGTTAGTTATTGGTAGAAGTATTTAAAGGAAATGCAAACAAAATTATTCATGGTGCAACTATTTTTTTACATCATGGGTATTTATGTTGATGAAGTAAAGCAAACTCAAATAGTCAGGACAGCATAGTTTAGGAATTACAGTCTCAGTGCCATTACTTCATGCAATGGGTGACTCACCTTTACCCTTGCAATACTATTCAGTTTCTGATTTGTAATGTTCCCAAAAGTAATACCTACCCCTGGAACACCCCTGGATGCTAAAATTATAGACAACTTACAGGGCATGAAAAAATATCTGCTTTTTAAGACTGGACTACAACGGAGCATTTAAACATGTGCATAACTTTAAACATGGGAGTAATTCCATCGAAATAAACAGGACTACTCAAACATTTCTGATTTTGCATGTGCTTCTGTGCTCTGCTAGCTTAGGGGCTAAGAATGGATATGCTTATTTAACACAGAGTTTATCTACTAAGCCTACATTCAGCATTACTGAGTCCTTTCCCTTTCATCAGACAGATACAAGGAGTTCTCCATTTTTCTAGGCTCCTTCTGGGTTGGTTTCAAACTTTCTTGTGCCTTCCAATGCATTTGCATTTCATACCTGATGTAGCAAACAGCAGCTATAAACCCTGAGTCCTGAGGGAGTAAAGTAGATGACTTGAAAGGAAACACTCAGAGGTTAGTCTAGATTAGGGGACACAATCGATACTAGGCTGGGGTTGGCTCTTCCTGAC
The DNA here is from genome assembly GCA_013397815.1 of Aleadryas rufinucha. Taxonomy (NCBI): domain Eukaryota; kingdom Metazoa; phylum Chordata; class Aves; order Passeriformes; genus Aleadryas; species Aleadryas rufinucha. The sequence goes on from VZTH01013402.1 coordinate 284,374, forward strand.
CTAATTTTGGACATTTTTGCACTGGGAAGCAGGATCTCCTTTCTTTGGATTTAGCTCTTTGCGATTGCACTTGGGTTCCCCTTCACGACTTGACTAACCCTGGATTCAGTCTCTCTTCCTGACGTGAGAATTGTCCTTACTGCTGTGATGCCAAGATTGTTTTATGCAGGATAGTAATATATATACTGACTACTGTTTTGGGAAACCCCGGCTAGTGACAAGGCAGACCCAGAATCTTTAACTTGACTTGGCCACTATGTTTAACTCTTTTGCAGTAAAACCTACATCATCTTTTAGTCTTCAGTGAGTTTTTAAACATTGTTTGTTATGAGTTAATTATCCTGTTGTACCTGTTATGTGTATCCAGTGCCAGCTCCACCATCTTCCTTGCTGTGCAAGCAGGGCAAAACCTGAAATCCCCACTGTGGGCCACCTGGAACTAGTGCTACCAGATATAAGCTCTGACTAGTTTAGGTAGGCTTGGGCTTTAAGCTGCGCTTTGTTGCAGCTGCTCTCCAACACAAAGGAACTTCAAAGGGTTTTGACTCCACTCGGGGACACTGCAGCCAACACATCTGCTCGCTGTGGAGATGAAAGCAACTGTTTAATGCACACCATTGCCCTAACAAGTGCACAGGTGCAATTTCTGGCTGGAGCTCTTCACATTGGCCTGTCTGTATTTAACTTCTTCTATCAGGATTTGTGGTTATTTCTGAGCTCAGAGCTCCTGGCCTGTCACTCAGTGACACTATTCCTCTAATGGCATCTAGAGATTGCTTCTTCTGTGGGCATCTGTGGACTTTCCACAGTTGTACTGTATGTTGCCCTACATCCACATTAGTGAACAGGAAGTGAGAAGCCACTCCTTTTGTGACAGAAAATGGCTCAGTGAAGAGACATGAGAATACAGGTTTCTACAGACAATCCATTCATAAAGCCAAGAAAACAACTCATTGATTTAGGGCCAAAGTCCCACTGCAACCTATTGAGGGCACACTCACTCTGCCCAGGGCACAGCCATGTCAGCTGCTCCCAGGAGCAAGACAGCTGCGTCTGTGGGGCTTTCCAGCCCTCTGGTGAAACACTGCTCATGGCAATGGTGCTCCATCATTAGAGGCTCCAGGGGGGTGTACAGGATCACCCTGAGGTACATGTGCCCACAAATAGGTCTGGCAGCAAACAACAGTGTATGCAGCCTGGCTTTCATGCACAGTGTGGAACTTGGCAGGTTTTGCCCTTACAGATCTGTTTGTCCTGTGAGTTGCGACGGGGGAGGCAGGGATAATTTTGATTAATCATTTTGTACTGGAGATCTGGGGTGGCACCAGGGTGATGAAATGAGCTCTTACTCTCTGTGGTGAGAGAAGTCTCCAAGCTCTTAGAAGAAGCTGTGGCTCCTAAACACAATTTTTAACCTTCCTTTGATCATTGCTTTGCTTTCTAAACCAGTGGTGAGGTGGAAGGAGAAATCTTGCTCCTCGTAGGAGCTCCCTACTAGGCAGCACTGTCCCATTTGGGTGGTGTCATGATAAATGCCTGTGCAAGGTGCTAGCTCTCAGGCTGGAGAAAATAACTGTGTTGGTATTGCTACAGTGGCAGGTCTGATATCCTCGATGTGTATCTTCTGGAAAAATCACCGCTCTCCACCTCTTTCTGTACAAGCATGCTAACAAAATTTAACATCAAAAAATCCATTAGGAGTTTTAGTAGCTAGTCAAAACAGTATATTTTAGGGGATTATTTAAATCAACCTCAGTGGAAAGAACATTTTACTCCATCCAGATACAATTTTTGAAGATGCCACCTGTACAGGTTCTCTCTTGCATCTGACTTACCTGGATGTTTTACAAGTAAAACTTTCTGTATGTGTTAGATTTTCTAGTCACACCTATCAAAGAAGTTGGTCACTATGTCATTAAATTAGCAATGCTTGTTAGTTTGCATTTTTGTGGTCAATAAATCTTTACCAGTGAAGACCAGAGCATGATCTCGTTTCTCATGTGGAAGTTTAGAGTAGAGCACACACGCAAATATTGTCTCTATGTTTAGCATAGATTATCCTGAGCTGTTCCAGAGTGGAGGCAGGGCTTGTGCTGGGGAGAGTCAGGCATGAGGAGCTTGGCTGATTGTGGCTGGTGGGAATAGTTCCTGGGTGGCTGTTACTTGCCCTCTGAGCAGATTAGCTTTGAAGTAATGACCTACTATTTTCAATTCAAGGTTCTCACAAAATCAACAAGTAGGTAAAGTTGTATGAAGGATTTGAAATCCTAGAGCACTGTGACACTGCTGTGACAACAGGCATGGCACCCAGCTTCCATGTACCTTGCTAGGGCATCACATCCTGCTGGACTCCAGTGCCTCCATAAACTGGCTGTAGGAAATACGGTTTCTAAAGAGAGAAATCTTCAAAAAAACCAACTAACTGAGAAACTACCTGAGCTAGCTAGAAGCAAAACAGGATTGACACAAGCAAGACTTTGATACACAAGATGGTGTGCCTGATAAGAGATGGGCTCCTAAGCAGTCCAGACATGTCACTTTTGTGTGTCTCACTGTCAGGAACTTCTCCTTGAGGTGAATACATCTTGATAATTGTTTTGTTAAACCCAGACTGATTTTCACAGAAGCAGATAAATAACATAAACCAGGCTGTTATTGGTGTCTATGGCACTCACTGGATATGTGGGTGTTCAATTCTGCTCTCCACTAGCCATTGTTTTCAGTTCCTGTCACTCTGGGAAGCACCTATGAAGAATTGTGTCACTGCCTCAGCATAATGGTACATGTCTACTGTCAGAAACATGCACATCTATCTTTTAAATTAGGTGGCCATGAAGCAGCAGGTTTGATTCTAAAAGACTGAGTGGAGAGCCTCCCTTCCTTCCTTCCCTCCCTCCTTCCTTCCTTCCTTCCTTCCTTCCTTCCTTCCATCCATCTTCCCGCCCTCCTTTTGTTTTTAAAGACATACACAAAAACTTCTGGAAATGTCTGTAAATGCTAACTCAAATTTATTTCTTTTAAATGCCAGAACCCACTTACTGTATGTTCTATCACAGAAAAAGGAGATAATCATAATCTATTGTAAATTTTGGGATAAAGAATAAAGTACACACCATGGACATGACTTTTTTACTTCTCATATTATTCACATCCTTTAAGATGCTTTTAGAATGTGTATAAATTCGCTCCAACTACAATAACTATATGTACTTTTTAGCTTTCATCATGTTACTTAAAATTTCATTTTATTTACCATTAACAAAATGAACAACATTTGAACACCTTCACACTCTTTCTTACATTCTCATTTCTTTCTGAAAAACAAACATAGATATTGATAATCAAAAGCCATTACAGGCCAGATGTATACCTCATTTCTGGAATCACATTACACCACTATAAATTAATTCTGCATTTTGCCTAGAAAGAATAAGCAACATTAACCCAGTCCACACAATTTATTCAGTGTCACTCTAACGAAGTCATAGACATCCTTCTGCAGACTGCATCTGTTTCTGTTCATTCAGATAGTTAGTCCACAGCAGGTCAAGATCGTGACTTGCCAAGAACATATGAAATATCCTAACTGTGGAGTAAAGTTGTTCCTCTGTGAGTGCAGAGGTCCACACTTGGAAGGAAGCAGTGCTGTGCAATGGGATGAAGGGAGACTAGGGCATGGCTAGCAAATTTGTGGCTGTGAGGTCCCCCAACTCTTACAACACTGGGCAGCGGGTGGGGAGGGAGACCTGCTGTTCTGTTGTTTTCCTCACACATTGTAGCAGTGCCCACCTTGCTGTGGGGGAGACAGGGAGCTGACTACAAAAGTTCTGCCAGGAGTAAATCACTGCAGCACCCCAGGCACAAAGCTGATTTGCACTGATCATTGCACAGTGAGTATAGCGCTGTACCAGTGGTGAACCCAATCCCTTCAGCTGGATTTCCTGTCTCTTCTCACTACAGATGCTCCAACTTAACTAAACCAACATTTATATTACTTCAGTGAGGTTTTTTTTTTATTTTTATGGAGCCCAGTGTTCTCCAATTGGCACCATATAAGTTTGTTCCCATTTCATGAAGCCAGCACCTAAATAACCTGTAAGCCAGCATTGTAACTTCCCTGCTCTTTGGCATGTGTTTAAAAGTCACACTACACAGATTTAAGGCTGGTGTATGGTAAAGAGATTAAATTTTCAAGTGCCAACTCATCACATGAGGTTGACACAACTCTGACTGTGTTGCTGAATTTACTTGAACCATTTATTATGGTTGTGGGGCTAAGGGGAGTCTAAGAAAAATGGTTTCTTTACCAAGACAGCAAATAAGGAAATAGATGTTTTAAAGTACAAACTCTTTACTCTGAAAAATTGGGCATTGTGCCTTGTGTGATGTACGCCCTGTCTGAAAATTACATAACGATGAATGTAAACTATGTATATGTATGTGTATTTGTGGTTTTATTACAGGAAGCTCAGAGTGGGACCTGGGAGAGCTGGACACCCATGGAATCGACCAGGTGGAAATAATGTTTGTAATCTTTCCTGTCGAAGAGTTAGTAAACCGCAAGAGTGCCAGGAGCTCATTAATGTGGCATTTTCAGCCTGCGTTCCATGAAGACAGGGACAAAGACCTGCACTTTTGTAAATGTGCTCCTTTCTTAAAGTAATGGCCCATGGGATGGGATCAGCCTTGTAACAGCTCAAGTCACCATTTCTGGGGACCACTAGAAGCTTTCAACTCATTTTCATACTAGAATCTTAAGGGATAAAAGCCCCAACAACCCAACCCTCAATCCCCTGCCTTCTCCTGCTAACAACTTACTGTTGGGTCAGGAAGAGATGATTAAAATTGTGGAGGTCCTCTGCTCCCCACTGGAAATACTGTGCTTAGCCAGAGGATGTCATATAGGGCTTTGACTGAGGAAAGCTGCCAGTCAGGTTTGGGTTCATAACTTGCAGATACCGAAGACACGTGTGCTAACAGATACTCCAGATCCTGCTATATCGTTTACAGCATTTGCAAACAATGAAATATAATGCAGGTATATCCTGATCCTTCATTAATCAGGAAAAAACAACATTAGAGGAAGCACTGGGGGCCCAGTTCTGCTTTCCAACATTTACGCACCTTAACCCCCATTAATTTCAGATGGAGTCACATGTGTGTATCCTGAGGGGGTGATTGCATCCTACATCAGCTACAAGTGACCGAGAAAGGGAAAATAACCAGCCTGATACTGGTCATTTGGACAATGTGTATTTGATGTGTCAGAGTCGTTCCAACCTTCCAGTTACCAGATGTCCGTAAAAATTCATAGCAGGCTATTAAATTTAGCAGATCCCGTCTTAATTAGATTAGCTTCTGCTCAGCATGACAGCAGAGTATTTCACTGATGGAGGATTTATAAAGATTTCTGGTGGGAATTCTTTATGGAAGATGTAGTCTTTTATCCAATGGGATTTACAAATGGAGAGGGGGGAGGGAGGAGAGAAAGCCCTGATAAGGACACACAAACATTGTCATGGCATGTTAAAACATAAGTGGGAGCTTTTATTTTATGGATGTTCTCTTTTTATTCCTCTTTTGCAATACGGGCAGGCGGTGTGAGCATTTTTTGTGTCCTTGCATTATCAGGCCCAGCTAACATAATGGCATACGGGTGGTGGAAAACTACAAGCAAATTCTTGTTGTCAAATTCCCTCCTAAAACTAGCACCAAAGGAGTACTCAATGTTCAGTTGCCTGTCAGGTCATGAGTTATTTTTTCACCTACAGGAAACAGAACTGTACAGTTTGTCTTGGGCTGGTTTTATGTGCTATAATCCAGCATCTATCCATCTATTGCCCTTCTTTCTTTGAGGTCACTGGAAAAAAAAAGACACAAAAAACCCCCCAACAACCAACAAACCCACCTTCTTATTAATTCTGCCTCTGTCCCAGTGCCAATGCTTTTCTGGTTTTCTCTGCACAGGTTTTTATGGAAGATATATACTGTTAATGGTGACACTGGTGTCAGTAACAGAACGTGAGCAGCAGCAATGCCTGCGCTCTATTCCCAGAGTGTAGATAACTTCATAAAGAAAAAAGGTGGGTGGAGGGGAGGGGAGATCTGGATAATTTTTCTTGTCATTTGATTCACCACTGAAAAGGTCACTCCCTGTAAGAAGAGACAGTCTTCTCTCTGAGATGTCTGGGGGAGGAGCAGGAATGGCAGAGCCAAAATGGGGGGGACCCTTGCAACCACGCAGCTTTTGTGAGGTGGCAGAGCAGCCCTTCTGAGCACAAGGGCATGCAACGCCCAGAGTATGCATGCTAGCAGCTGATAAAAACAGAAAGGGTCCATCCCTTGCTCACGCTGCGGGCTGATAGCATTCACATCATACACCGTTTGTTACTAGGCAACTGATTAAATATACGTGCTGGTCCTTCAAGCAGTGCTTGCAATTAATTAACCAAACCATTTTCATTTTGACTGTCTTCCGTCCTCCCCTCCCCACCACCAGCCACCTTCCCAAATGCTGACATCTGACACAAGTGAGAGGGATTTGATGCTCCTCCTGACCTGTGGTGTAATAAAACAAAGAATGGAATCTTTGCATAGTGGATGTGGTCTACACCTGGGCAGTGGACACCTCTGAGCATCACTGGTGGGTTCAGATAGCAGTGGGCACAAGGAACAGACATTTTGCTTTGCTTTGCTTTGCCAAGGTCAATGTAAACTGAACTGTGAAAACCACAGGGCAGAGTCCAAAAGAAGTTCTGCTGGCAAATGTATTTGAAATGCAGTTGCTTTGAAGGATGGAGGTTGGGTCTTTTTTCTTGGTTTTAAAACTGGGATTCCTTATCCCTAAAGCACTTTTTCTCACATTTAAAACCACTATGGAGCGCATTTGCATGTGTACATATACAACCACATATATATATTGTGATAAATATAAGTATTTATACAGCTAGTAATATGTGAATGGTGCTAAAGCCCAGACGTCACCAACTCTAAGGGCACACTCATCTGTCATAGCTGTTATGCTGGGACCCCAAAACCAGGCAGTCACTGCATCACTGAGCTTACAGTCGCTAAATAGCAATGACAGGCAAAGTGGAAGAAGGGATCTAGACATCAAAGGTTGTTCAAGGTCATACAGGGGGTCAGTAGCAGGGCTGGGAATAGAAAATGGCTTTTGTTTTTGAGATCATATTTTCTAACAAAAAAGAAAAAAAAAATCAGTGAGTCATCTCACCCCAAATCCTCCCTCTAATTTTGTAATACAGTTGTCATATTAAACTTGTATGAAATAGACTGGAATTACACATGGAAAATGGGTAACTACAAGGATCCTGGAAGATCTGACTGTTCCTATTACACTTGATCAAATGCAACTGTCAGCTGCTTTGGCAGAGATCACCTTTGATGATTAAAAGGAGAGGACTACATTACAAGAGGGTTTGAGCATGAAACCACTTGCTGCAATCCACAATTAAACAGGAGAGGCTATTGTTCTGTTTCTGACTGGGAACAGAGTTACAAATTTATTGGAGTTCACAGGCTTGCTGCAGAGCTTGTCTTTAATAAAATTGTAGCCCCATTCTATATCAGAGCTTCCTACCCCGCTCAAAACCTCGAGTGCATTAAAGAAGCAATTTAGGGTTTATTTGAAGGGGGAAAAATAGAATGTCGAGTTGGGTTTCTTTCTTCCTTCCTCCCACTGGCTTTCTGCTGAGGAGGGAGGGATTTGAATCAGCACATTCTCAATGGCACTGTTGCCTATCAGAGCTGGTATAGATTCACTAGAAATGGGTAAGAAGCAAATAATGAAGCACAGACTAACTGACAATTTAAGGGTTTTTTTTAACACACTGGCCAGCAGCTGATTTGGTGTGAACCATCTGTGGAGCCACACTGCTTTATGCTGCCTGTGCCTTTGAGTCAGAACTGGAACGGTATCTCTGAAAAAAGCACTCTGGGTTTTTGACTCTTTTGAATGAGTCAAGGCCATTTTCCACTCCTGATGGAACTCAGTTACCTTGGCCTGCTTTACTTTGACTCAGGCCTGTCATTTTTTTGGCCTGTACTCCCATTTTGAATAAAGAACGGCTTGTGGCTTTTACCAGCCTTGCATGAGCTGGGTAAATCTGCATGGTGGCAAAAGCAGCCCCCCAGCTGCTACCCTGTCTGCCACATGTACTCACAGCCTGTGGTGGTGCCGACCAGCACAGGTTGTCCCTCAGGAGATAGCAGATTACATCCCTCATGAGATAGCAGATTACATCCCTCTTCTCCAAAAGTGGCTGGTTGCTTTCAGCAGTCCCAGTGAGTCGTGCACTCCTCCTCTTTAACTTTCACTGTGGTTTTGCTGAACTTTGAATGAGAAAAACATTAATAAAGAGCAATTTTATCCCCTCATGAAGAGTTATATGTTACTAGGCAGTAATGGCAGCAAAAGCCAACCTAGCCAAAAGATCTCAGCCTCTCAGCTTCCTGCCACTGCTTTCTTTAATGATGCTGCTGCGTTGTTAATCTACTTTGAGCTCGTCAATGGCTGGAAATCCCACCCAGATGATGTGACGATGGTTCATGGTGCCAGTATGGCCCTGCTCCTCAGCCCTGCTAATCCACAGGGGTGGGGGAGAAAGTCGGACAACACCTGCATTTCTTGCAGGTTTCTGCATGCTGCTCCTTTCCTCTTATCCCTATAATGATTTATATTTAATTGACTTGCAATTACACCCACTTTTCTTTTTTTTTTCCCTTCTAGCTCATCTCGGTTTTTCCATACCCATATATGGTCGGTCACTAGCCTCAATATTTTTCCACCACAATGAGACAATAAATCCTGTGGGGCTGGACAGGAAACCCATCTTGCCAAGGAGAGACAGGATGAATATCTCCTAGAGACAGCCAGAGGTTTGAGTGCGTATTGTCCATACAGCATATTTCAAGGAGTGCCCAGGGCAAGCCTGGAAAAAGTTTTATGTCTGCAACAGTATTTCTTTCTGGAAAAACAGATTTTAAAAAAAGCCCACTGTGTATTTTTTGCTCCTTTTTATGTGTGTGGAATCCATGATATACAGAAGTTGGTTCATCTCAAAACTTCAGCTAGGACCTGCTTTTTTATAGGCAGAAGATAATCACATAGAAATGCCTCCTTTAGAAAAGGTGCATTTGCTGTCTCTTTAGCTATATGTGTGCATATTCCTCAAGCTGGAAACAACTTCTGGGATCTTACTGCTCCAAACACCTTCATTAAAAACACGGAGCAAGTCTTATTATTTATTCTTGGGCTTCCAAGCATGTCTAGGCTCATTCATGTTTATGCTTCACTGCAAACACTGGTGAACTCTCTGATCACACGTTCCACCCAGCTTCTTATTCCTTTAAAGGCAGCAGAGATCCTGAGACACTGGGATATTGTAACAAAACTCAGGTGAACTCAATAAAATGGTGGTAGACGGCATGCTAATGATGCAGCGACTACTCTGCATGTTCAGTATGAAAATACATATTGCGGATCCCTTTTGAAGCAATCCTTTCTGTAAGGCTCCTGTAGTATTTGTAGTCCAGAAAATCCACTCCAGGTCTTGCAAAAATATTACCTTGCAGTAAGAATATGATGGTGTTCAGACACAACACTATCTTACTCTGTGCACAATGGCATTGCTTTGCATCCTGGCAAAGTGGTGCAAAATTTCCATACTTGAGAAAGCATTGCTTTCAAATATGAAGGAGAGGTTACCATTGTTGCTGCTAGTGTAACTTCAGGGGGTGCACTCAGCAGAATCGTTGGTGCCCTATTATAGCTGGCTACATTAATCACTGTGTCGTTCAAATTAAGCCACTTACTGACATAGGAGCTGGTTTGTGAACATTAGGAAAAGAACTGGATCTTTGGTCGTCAGTACATGGGCAAATAAAATTCCCAGATATACACAAGTCTGGGAGTACAGCATTGCTTAACTGTGCTCTCTTGCTTGCACACATATGCAGCCACGCTCCTAAAGGGTTTGCCACTGCAGTGTAGTGTTGAATTATACAGGCTAACTCTACAAGCTAGCTCTACAGGAATTAGCTTGGGGACCGGAATAAGTCTAACAGCAGTAGCAGGATATATTAGCTCGCTTGGCTGAGTTAGCCTGTCTGGCGACCACTATGATTAGAAGGCTTCTAGGATTAGACTGCTGGATCTAAGTCATGAAAGCTACCTTGGGTCTTTCAGCGTGATACAGTGAATCATCACCCTCATCCCCCAGCACCCACCCAGCCCAGAGCACTTTGCAGGACACAGGCTATACCTACTTGCATTCAAGATCTGGATTCTTAATGGAATGAACTGGCCCAGCTTCACTGTGGAAGTCAGTGGCACAGCTACACTGATTTGCACTGACAGACTCCTGGCTGAGATGTTTCAGTCTGTCAGTTGTACTTACCATGCTCTGCCAATCTGGGGGGGCTAGTCATAGTCTTATTCCTTTTAATGATGATTCTGCTGCAGTTGTCTGTTTTTGCTTGTTGCAGTTAAGGCCAACAGGCACTATTATGGTCTTCTAGCTTGGTCTTGCAAAGATTTTAGCTTTAAGGGATAATTTTGAATAGCACTGCAGAAGCAGTAGCAGCTTCCTTACACTGCCAGACGTCAAGGCTCAATCCCTCAGTCTGCTTCCCCCATGTTTCAACCTGCAGAGTGTTATGCTAATTTTGCTTGCAGCTTCAAGTCAGCTGAATTTCCGGCTGGCTTCAACTTAAGCTGTTTTTATTTCAAATAAGGTAAATTACCCGCTTCAGCCCAGGGCTCGGTTTCCAAGCTTTCGTTCTGCCGGTTTTCAGGCTTCACTGCATAATCCCTGCAGAAGGCATGTCCTCTGCTCCTCCTGTGCCAGGGACATGCTGCTTTGCTTGGCTGCTCCCGGGGCTGGAATCCTCCTCTTCCTCCTCCCTCTTCTCTCAGGACTTTTGGTCTGAAATCAACAGAAGTTATTTTTAACCTTTATTTAAGAGACTTCTGCTAAGAGCAGCTTGCCAGTCCCTAGGAGCCTCCTCCCTGTTTGTCTCCAGACTTTGCAGAAGCTCCCACTGCAGAAATGGAAAGTGTGCTTGACAGTCATCCCCATTACCAGCTACAATTATGCAGTACACCTGATGGGGCTGAGAGCTCCCTAGCAGGCCCATGGTTGCCAGCTTGCCTTTCCTGAGGCTTAGAGGGCTTGTGAAAAATTCAGTAGTAACGAGACTGTGATGGTGTGAAGGTAATCCTAATCGGAGACTGTAGGAGAAAGTAAAACCAGGAGCATCTGCGGAGGCAAACCTTGGTGGTTTGCCACGGAACCCAACAGTATACCCAGTCAGACTCCTCTAGCTATGGAGAGAGAGGACCATGGGGAGGTCAACAGCTCTTAGAACTCCAGCCACCACAGCTCACTGCAGTACACTGTGCGTGTGTCAGCCACCAAGCACTTCCTAATACATCAGAGAGGTCAGCCATCTCTGCCGTTGTGCCTAAAAAGCCTGAGACAGTTTCTCTCTAAAGGGATTACATTCAAATAAACAATCTAGATAGGTGAGGGAAAACAAAGTACAGAGAGATGAGGTGGCTTACTTGTGGCCACATGGCAGATCAAAGCTGAGATATCAGCCTCCCTCACTACACTGATCCCATTAAGTGTCATGGCCCTATGGAGCAGGTTAGTCCTGCTTCAAAAACTTCAGGAAACCAAATATAAACCTAGAAGAAAACTGCATGAGGCATCATATTATAGCATAAAGGAATAGCATTTCTTTTCTTGCTTTGTGGAAAGCTGACATTTTATGTGCTGTGTGTTGGCATTTCCTGTGATATTGCCACAGGCGCAGGACTCAGATGGATCGTTCAGGAGCACATTAAATACTGCTTCATAGATATAACTTTGGACAGGAATCTGTTTTATGCATGTGGGATGGATGGGCAAACCGTCATCTGAGAGATCATTAGAATCCACAAAATATTATTGAGGTGCTCTTCAAAAATTTCCACTCAATAAGGGTAATCCAGCCCCCATTTCTCTATGATTTACTCAAAAGTATCCATTTTGGTGCTATTTTATTCCTATTTTACAAGACTTACATTTGTCTTGGTTCGCTCTTCATACCTGCAGACAGTTCATTTAGGAACACAGGATAATTGCTATTGTGGTGGACTGATCCTGTCCAGCAGCCAAGCTCCCACTCAGCTGCTTACTCACCCTTGCCCCCACAGCAGGATGGGGGATAGAAGAGGAAAAACAAAAGTGAGAAAACTTGTTTAACTGGTGAAGGAAAGAGAAAAAGAAAACCACAGTCAGTCACTATGCCCCACAAGCAGAATAGTCAGTCTCCAGGCACTGGACACTTTGGAAGCCAAAAAGCTCCTTGTTCTTTCTCTATCCCTGTTTTCATTGCTGAGCATCACACTATATGGTGTGCAGCACACCTTTAGCTAGTTCAGTTCAGCTGGCATGATTGTGTTCCCTCCCAGTTGCTTGTTCACCTCTTACCTATTTGTTCCAGGAAGTGGGGACAGAGTGGAAAACAGAGAAATCTTTGATGCTGTGCAGGCACTGCTCAGCAACAGCTTAAACATTAGTGTGCTATGAACACTGTTTTACACACAAAACCCAAAGCACAGCACCATTGGGACTGCTATGAAGAAAGTTAACTCCATCCCAGCCAGAAAAAGCACAGGTACCTTTTTAAAGATACCCTGCTTCAGAGAAGGTTATAACTGTGTCTGAATCAACAGATAGAGGGGATTACACAGGAAACATAGGATTCATAGGCACCTCCAGAGAATGGTCCTGTGGATATGGCTTTGTCTCCTTTCACTACCAATGCCAAGCTTTTCATTTCAATACCAAGCTTTTAGATTGCTGAAGTGAATTGAGATGACCCTTATTCTTCAGTGATCAGCCATGAGACCTTCTGTTCTCTCTCTGTCTGTTGTTAGGCTATACCTATGTGGCTCTTATCTGTCCCACAACAGGTTTCATGTAGCTTATATTTTACCTTTAAATACAGTAACTAAAAGTAATTTTAAATCTCCCTTTCTCATATTTCTCCTCAGAACTGGATCCCAGAGGTTAAAACCACATATTTTCTTCTAGTAGTGTGTATTTTTACTGAGTAAGCCTTGAGGATGCTTCTTGGCCATGGATCCTACCTTCTCAAATGTAGAGTGCAGCTGCTTTGCCTATTGTTAAAAGTGACCAAAAACCTGTGACTGAGCAAAAGCTCTGAACTGTGATAACTATCACCCCCAAATAAATATTGATTTTTAAGTGTCAATTCTTAATAACGATAGTTGTCAAAGCCCAATAAACCGAATTACAGTGCAATAAAAGATATTTCATAACTCTAGTTTAAATATGTGCCAAAGTTTTTATAGCATAACATGGAAAGACAGAGATTCTACATGGCCCTCTTGGTACAAAAGAAGTATTTATTAAATTTATGTGATATTTATTGTACTAATATACCCATGTGTGTTGCACTTCAGGCATAGTTTACTTCATTTTTCACTTTTCTGTCTGTTTTTAATGAACTTTTAGTGCTGTTTTCTTCATCTCAGCTTTGAAATGGCTCTCCCTACATGCATGTGAGTGTATGCCTTTCTGCTTTCACTGTGGCCTTTGAACTAGTCAATCACTTCTAACTTGTTTGAAAGCAAAAATGTCTCAGACACACTAATTTTACAGAAGTTTAATCAAACCAGGTAGCTTTTAGTGGCCTGCTGACAGGAAACACTGTAGTATAAGCTCATCTTTCCTAAATAACAGCTAATTCACATGCAAGAGGGCTGCCCTGGCTACCTTTTTCTCAGAAAAGATTTTGCTGGAGTCTCTGATTTTCCAGGCCCCAGAGAACCTAAGCATAAGGAGCAGAGCCAGAAGAAACCCAGCCTCGTCAGACCTTTCGGCAGCTCCTTTCGTTGTTTCTCCTTTGAGCAGGGTGGACTGACCCTGAATGTGATGGCCAAGGCAAAAACAGGTCATGCCATCTCCTAATATGAAATCACAGGAGTGTAGTTTTTTCTTTATTGGCTTTTTTTTTTTTTTAAAAAAAAACTTTTTTGTAATTTTTTCAAAAAGACTTATGCTTTCTCAACCACCACTGCATGGTCAGGAGTGAGTTTCCTTGAGCTGACTGTACAGGTGCCTGATGTATTTGGGGATGTTTAAAAGAAATTCAAAACCTACCCACACACATAAGTAGTCTGTAGTGTTCTCTACAAAATGTTCTCCTGCATGTGTTTAATTTCATTCACTATCTCAGTTTTCTTAATTTTTTCATCCTCTGCAATTTCTCATGACACAAACTTTGTCACCTTTGCTCTTCACCGTGGTCCTCAAATCATTAATAAATATCCCAGGCACATGTCATATTTTTAATCTCTGGGGCACCCTACGTGGAAGCCCCTTCCATGCTGAGATGGACCATTTGTTCCTCCTCTTTGTTTCCATTCTCTCAGCTGTGGGCTTTTTTCTCCCCCTATCCATGCAGGACTTTACCTCTCACCTTGTGGTTACTAAGTTTCCTTTATAGCCTCTTCTCAGGAACTTTATCAAAAGCCTTTTGAAGGTCTAAATAAAATACAGACACTGCTTTTCCTTTATCCACTGTTTTGTTAACTCTTTTAAAGGTCCTGAAGAGGTTTGAGGTTTCTTCTAAGACAGAGGTCATGCTGGTTTGTCCCTACCATATCACCCTCATCTACTGCTCCTGCTTTATAAGAAAGTCTAATGACTCCCCTGCACCAGGAGTGTGTTGCTTAAGAACAGAAAGCAGAGGGAGATACTTGACTGTGGAGACTTTTCCTTACAGCCTTCTAGCTGGTTGGTTTATGCAGCCTTTAAGCCCTGAGGTAAGGAAACAGGAAAACAGATTAATAGACATAGCAATCTCCCCCAAGATACTTCTAGATAAACACAGCCTTGGGCATTTAGAAAGTCGGATTTATTACACCTTAAAAGAGGTTCCTGAAAACCACGGCTGTTTTATTTTAAAGTATGCAGCCAAAGGCATGCACTTCTTTAATCTCTGCCACTCTTTCCTGATAGACAACCAAAAGCATGGGTCCCAGGGTTTAGAAACAGTTGTGTATAAACTGGAAACAATCTCAGCAAGCCTTTAGAACAATGAAGATCTCTTTGGGGGCACTGAAGTGGATTTGAACTAAAGCCAAAGCACATTTCCAGTGCACAAGCTGTACAGAAACAGACACAAATGCACAATTGATATTGGTAGGGTAATATAATTGCCAACATTTTCCTGGAAAAATGAGAATGCAGACAGTGATGTTTGAAGGTAGGTGGTTTTTTATGCTCAAAACAGCACTGAAGAGCAAACCCAGGCCTCAGTGTTTGGCTGGTGCTGGAAGTCTGGGATCCCAGCTGTGACTCTTGTTGCCTGCAAAGTGCCATTACCAGTGTACTCGCTTCTCATCACTGGTGGAATGCATCTTGTGCAGGTTTGAAAGCAAACCAGTGAGAGACTCCAAGTCAGAANAAGATCCCAACTCCTATCTGCACTGTACTGTTGGTGACTGTGTTGCATATGTCCAGCTCAGTTGCATATGCCCAGATCACTTCAAGTATTTACTTAACCACTGGACCATTGGAATTTTTCATTCATTTTACCTGAGCTAAAAGTCTTTGAAAAGGTGGCCTTGCCATTCAGCATTCATCTCTCTCTTTACCTCCAAAAAGGCAGGAACATGTATTTGTTGATTTGCTTTCAATATACGAAAGAAAGACTCATAGTCCTACTCTCATCTTGTAATTTTTTCCCCTGACGGATCCCACTCCCTCCCTTCCCTCCGTTCCCAACAAAGAGGCAAGTTCTGTAATTGGAAGTGCTCTGACTCCTCAAAAGGCTCCCTTCTCTTTGAGTTTGTGGTCTGTAGTATTTTTTTACCAAGATAAAGGTAAAAAGCACCCACCACCATAGGCTTATGCTAGAAGATAAGGGACTAATTTATACCAATTTCCATGCCAGGTTTATAATTTACTAATAAAACTCTGTAAGTTTCTTTTGCAGACGCTCTGACTTTTGTTGCTCCTTTTTGACCATGAGCATTTGAGAATTTTGGGTGCTCCCTTCCCCTAAAGGGTGGGACACCACAAAGGGTCTTTTTGTATTTGCTAAATGTGTTACTTTTTGGTACCTGCAAAAAGAAGGACTAAACTCAGGTCTATTTGATGCCATGCTGGTCTGGATTTTTTTTTAAATACTCCAGTATCATCGAGAATGTTCTCAGTTCTGAAAGGAACTGCTGGTCCCTCTGGAGATGCTGAGGGCTGCTGGAGAACTATAAACCCATCACTGTTCATAGTCATAACTGCTAAAATGACTACCATAGTTTTTGGACTGGAGCACACTGGGCTGGGGGTTATAAGATACATCCACCTGCACATGTAAAGGACGCCCACATATGCAGGAAAAAAATCTGCTGATAATGTATGTTACGGATTTGGGCTAGCACTTAATATTTTGTCTTCCCTTCCAGTGCATCTTCACAAGCCTCCCTGGATACTCCTCGTCCTCAGCATTTGGATTTGTCTTTTTCGGCACTGCCTGAAGCACAGTTTGCTCACGCTTAGGTGATTTACTAAAGGCTGCATAGCTGCTTGGAAATATGCAAGGCTGTTTTTGGCAGTGCTGGTGTAGATATTTCAGTGCCCTGCCTCAGATTGATAGTGTTGCGCAGGGAAGAGAAGGCAGCTCTGGAAAATGTTTGAGTTCAAAAGGAAGAAGAATCTCTTTAATCACTCAGGCTCTCAGGAAACCCAAGACTCAGTGGGACAGTTTCCTCACAGTTGGGACTGTCCCAGAAAATCAGTGGCATTTGAAAGCAAGATCACAGCCAAGGAAAGCGCTGCAGTGATGGAGAGGACCCCAGCCAGTGAGAGTGAAATGGCTACTGCCTCTGCTGCAGCCAACAACTGGCAGAGAGACTTGGGGTTCAGTATTGCAGAAAGAACAGCATATTTAGCAATGTCACCTTTTCTGTTTGAAGTGTCTGTGAGGGTTTGGATCATATAGTCAGCTTTTAAAATGACTGTGGCACAAGGAACTATTTCAAGTCTCCTCAGATTATATTCAGGGCCTGATCCGGCAATTTCTTGCTTGCTTTCTTCTCTTTCTCTCCCTCCTTAAATATACATATCCTGACTGACTCCTATGAGATTAATTCAAACAGAGCAACTGCTGGATTAGACCTTAATCCCTTTTCCATCCATTTAAATCATCTTGAATGGCGAGGGATTGCGGTGTGTTCCAGCGCTGGCCTAAGATTCATTTTATTCTGGCATCTTGTTGTTGTTTTGCATCTGTTTTCTGTCTTTTTTTTTTTTTTTTTTCTTTTTTGGCAAATTCTCTGGCCTCAGTTGTATTTGTAACTTGCAATCTTACCAATATGGTCTGGCAATGACATTTGTCTTGAGGGGATCACTTTTCCCCGGTCTTGCTCTGTAACAGCCAGTTGA
>VZTH01013402.1:303240-376843 GCA_013397815.1 Aleadryas rufinucha
CAGAAACCTCTTTGATACAGGAGTTTCCTCACGGGAAGCGGCGGTCACCTCCCAGCCACCAAACTCTCGTCAATCTGGGAAGCAAGTTCAACAGGAAACACCTCCCTGCACAGCCTGAACTGCGGCGGCGGGAGGGGCACACAGTGACCAACGCAGTGACACTCCGCCCCTGCAGAGCGAGCAGCCCCGCTCCGTAGAGCCCCGGTTCGGCTTCCAAACCCTGCGCAGCGGCGGACCCTCGGTCGGGACGGAGGGGAGGCGGCGGGCGGCGCGGGGCCCGGGCCGGTGGAGGTGCCCTCAGGACCANTAATTTAAGAGGAAACGACTTGACCATCCCTGTTCCTGGGGATGTAAAGCAGCCTGTGGCAGCACTCAGTGAGAGCCCAAGCCCCAGTAGGGGAGCCAGACTGGACTGATGCCTCCAGGAACATCAAGTGCATGATACAGATGCATCAGGTACTAGAGGGAGGGTCTGCCCTGGCCTTCTTACACTGCCAGGCTGGAGTGCCACATGGCATGAGAGTGGGATAGAATCATAGACTCGTTTAGGTTGGAAAGGACTTTAAGATCGTCAAGTCCAACAATTAACGCGGCACTGCAGAGTCCATGACTAGACCATGTCCCCAAGTGCCACATCTACATGTCTTTACAATTCCTTCAGGGATGGGAACTCCACTACTTCCCTGGGCAGCCTGTTCCAATGCTTGAAAACCCTTTCAGTGAAGAATTTTTTCCTAATAGCCAATCTAAAGACAATAATAAATCTAATAATAAACCTAAAAATAAATCAAATAGGTGCCACCAATAGCTAGGTGGCAGCAGCTTAGTGAGAGCATATACTGTCATTTTCTCTCTCCTTTTCTCACACTTGCCCTGCCTAGCTTTGGTATGCTTTTGTTTTGCTGCATCCTGCTTTTGTCTTGTTGTGTCCTCCTGAAGATGCCTTCCTATTAAAAGCTGAATGGTTTGAAGTAATGGTTTACCTGAAAATTGTAGCTGGTTCAGGTGTGATTCTTGTATGTTACAGAACTAGGTTTGCTCATGCTTAAACACAATTTTGCATCAGCTGAATCAGAAGGAACCACCTATGTGTCACTGTTTGGGATAATTATAATGGATTTCTTTTTGGGAGGCTGCAGCAAAAGAGTGACATGTTGGCCCTTCCAGCCACATGCAGGAGGTACTTGTGGAATTTGGCGCTGAAAGCCTTTCTAGCAACAAGCTCCTGAAGTAGGGAGGGTGCTCTTTGCTATCTGGCGTCAAACGTGTTTTGAAAGTGTTGTTTGCTCATTGTCATTGGTGCCAGCCCAGATCTCTGTTTGCCAGTGCTGGTGGTTTGGCATCATTGATCTAGAGTGAGATCAAACAAGGGGGAATACGGAGCCAGAGCCTCAGTTTATTTACCCTAGTGTGAGTGAATGGAGAAATGCCAGTGTTAAATGTAGGTAAGCAAATACATAATCTGTCACTTAGACTCATTTTGACACTTGGTAAGAATAACTTACAAAGCATCCTGTTGGACTACAGTAAAAAAGCAAAGACTGTGTGCATCTACTTTATCCATACGGTTCTTACTAAGGAGAAGGTTTGTAATCCAATCCATTAGCAAAATGAAACATGAATGTTGCCTAGCTCCGTATCCCTGTCACCCAGTATAACTTGCATCTCTGTAATTTCCCTTCTGTGGAATGTGTTCATCCCTTCAGCAGGAAGAATAACAACTGGTGTATGAAATACTTTAATTCTCTTAAATTGCTTATAAGTGTCAAGTAGAGACTGAATGTAACCAAAATACCATCTCAAAATACATTTTAATACACCAACTGAACCATTGAACAATATAGAACAGCCAAAGTCTATACATGTATTTTCAATATTCTTTTATTAAGCATAAGATTTTGTTGTTGTTACATGCTGACAGGATTCTTAGTAGCTTGACACAACTGATTTTTTTTTCCTGGGGAACATTTATAGGGCGTAAACAAGCAACTCAGTCCATCAGGAAAGGTGGGAGCACTGATCTTTTGTTTCTGATGAGTGTGGTCAAGGCGTCCTATATTTCACCATTTCTGGTTTATATGTGTAAACCATTTATTATATGTGTAGCTGGGGCTCTGTTTCCCGAACCAGAATGATTGAGGTAACTGAAGCTGTTCTGTTCAAAATTTCTTTTTTTTTTTTTTTTTTTTTTAAATTTGTATGAAAGAAGTTTTAAAAATAGTTTTTGTTTTTATTTTNTGTATGAAAGAAGTAGTAAAACTAGTTTTAGCTTATATCTGTAAACCATACTCTTAGTGTGAATTTGAAGGTATGTCCTGTACAGTCTGCTGAGGGCAACTGTCATCTGAGTCTGCAAGTAGGCAAACATTGTTTAACCCTCAGATAATGCTGTGTTTAAATGATTTAAGTAGTTTGTTTGGTTATTCATGTTTTTTCTGCTGAGTTTCACAAAAAGTCTATTGAATGAATTTGCTACCAGCTATTGAAACAGTAGCATTTAAGTAAATATCACACAATATTTTCACAAGGCTATTTTCTGTTTCAAAAGTCTAAATATTGAAGCAGAGACTTGATTCAAAATGTCTCATTTAGCTAATCAAGGAAAAGAAATATCTGCTCTCTGTCTGGTATTCTGAGTTTCAGCATTCTTTTGACTAGTCTTGCAATGAATTGCTGTGGACTACAAGTAACTCAGACAATAATTTCAGAGGAATAACTGAGAAACTCACAAAAATGTCTGCAGATAAAAAAAGGACTTTTTAATTGAGTAAGTTATTCACTGTGAACTATCCACTCAGCCATTACTGTGCAGTAACTCTTCTTCATGTGGAGCTTTGGAGAACATTAGCACCTCACTCCTATCCCTGCAGGATAAATATGGTTTGTTGCATGTGAGACCAGTGGTTAGGTAAGACATCTACAGTGAATGGTTTCCAGGATTTTCCTTATAGGACAACAGTTTGTAAACAACCTTTCAAAATGCGGTGAAAATGGCTCCATTTTCCTTTGGCCCCTGGATGATAAGTAGCAGGAACCCTGTGATTCACTGTGTTTCTTCCTCAATTCTTCTGAAGGTGAAGTCCAGGGTTAGAAGCCAGTTTCTTTTGGATTTCCTTCATGGCTGAAGTTTGTTAACAAGAATTTGATTACTGCAGTGGAAGTAACTTGGGAAGTAATGGCTACTTCTGGCTATTTGCTGAAGCAATCAATTCTACTAATAGTGTAGCAGCAATCCCCTGCTGCTACTTGAGGTGTTCCTCCAATTTCAATAGCATTTCCCCCTGTAGAGTGAAGGATCTTGCAGCAAAAGGCATTGCATGCTCCTGGCGTTTTATCAGGCTGTGGTTGGGTGACAATAGCTTTGTTACACCTCAAACAGGCTCCATAGGATATGAAAACAACTTTCCTCAACTTCAGAACTGAATCGTAGCTACCTGCACAAATCCCTGACTCCTTGCTTTATCTGGGCTGCCCTGTTTGTGTATGTCAGGAGAATGTTGCGTGAGGTTGTGGCAAGTGCCATTGTCTGTTGAAGGTAACAAATCATGCTTACATTTTTAGAAGTGTGATCAGAGACCACAGGCAGAAACAGGACTGTGCAAATATGAAGTACAAAGTCTTGCTGTGGTACGATGGCTGTAGGCAAATAGTAGTTGGTTCAAATGAAGGGCAGGGTGACGATAATCAAGGTAACTTTTTATTTTAATGCATGTCTTTCAGTTGGCTAATCCTATGCACATTTTTGTTCAATTATGTTTCATTTTGTCCTTCCTTATATTCTGCAGATATTGTGTAGCATGAATTTTTACATTTCTGTGTCACCTTTCAGGTGCTGCCAAAGGCAAATGACCTTCATCCCAGCATTTTTCCTTGGTGAGCTTTGCCTGGAATTGGAGAAGAGAAAAAACTGAAATGAACATCTCACTGTGACCATGCAGCTTGAGTCACTTGAACCATGTCAGATGGGAGACTATTCTTAGTGGTCTTTCTGTGCAGTCAGCTTATCTTCCAAGGAGGAACAAACCTTTTTTTTGGGTGGGTGCTTCACCTTTCACCAGGAGATTTGCTTGGCCTTTTTTGCTGCTCTAACGCTCTTGTTTCCTCATGTTTTTTGTATATTATCTGTGCCAGCAAAAGTGCTGGATTTCACAGAATGAAGACAGTTAGGCAAACAAGGTAATCACTGAGGCTTTTATCAGTCAGTTCCTCAAAATTAAACTGAGCAACATTTATCTGGGAAAACATAGCATTGCTCTGCCTGGCGAATTTCCATTACTCTTGCATAATGTGGATACATTTGGCATAGACATACCATGAGGTTCAAGTCTCAGGAAAGGATGCCAAGTAGTCACATCTGCTGGCTTGGGTGCCAGAGCAAACACTCCGCGTTGCCTGAGTCAGGGCTTATGCTTCTTTTGGAGTTCAGAAGAATAGTGGAGGGAAAATTGTCTGCGTAAAGGAATTTCAGCTGAATGTTTATGTAGCTCTCAGATTTCTTTGTGCTGCTCTGAGGTCTCAGCACTGATTATCACCTAGATAACTGTTCCCCCAACACCAGGATGGCTTTTTCAAGATCAGTGAGACAATATGCTGGGAAAGCACTAGGCTGATATTTTAATGTGACTTTTATGAGACAAAGATGTGGAATTCTATGTTGTATTACTTGCAAGATCCCACCTATTTGTAAGTCATGGTGCATGCAAGTGATTGCTCAGACATCCAAAGATGTTAAATTTCCTCATAGTCCCAATAACACTGCCCCAGTGGGAGGAAATGCTCGTAGATTGCTCTCATTCACAATTGCCTTGTTAAGTTCATGTACACTTATCCCAAGGAGAACTACCTTTTTTTTTTTTCTTTACTTCTTCCTTCGGAACCAGAATTGGAGACAACCAATCATTCATCAATTAAATCCCCCATTTGATTTCATAACTCTGAGAAATGTCTTGCCTTACAGATAGTATCAACATGTTCCAAGACGAAGTGGGGACTCACATATGTCCTGATTATTGTTGAATGCAAAAGTGTAATTACACACTTCAGTATGATAAACTTGGTGCAAACAGCTGACATTGAGAAAGCAGCTGTTTTCTTTGTCAATGGAAGTAAAAGATATACAGTGAGAGGGTTTAAAAGGTCAATCCAGAACTTATACATCTCCTATGCCAACAGCAACAACAAAAAAGTGTGCAGGTGTAAGGCTGGAAGAAAGGTAAGGCTGGGGAAGCTGTCACAGTTCAAAACTAAGTATGCAAGATTCCCACAACTATTCAAGATGTGTGTATCAAAGATTACTTTTAATTACTCAGATCAGTTGTACTTCTGTAGGCCCTCTGAAAACATAACCAGCTGTAGGAGAGATACCAGGTAGATACTGCTCAGCATCACTTCCCTATAGCAGGGCTGCCTTAAGATGATAATTTTACAAGAATGAAATAGAGCGTGCACCACATCACAAGCAGCAGCATCATGTAGATTTTGAGGGGGAGAGTCAAGGAACATTTGAGATGTTTTCCCTTAGGAGGACTTCCCTAGAACATTTTGTGGATCTTAAGCTGCAGTTTTACTTCTTCAGACCTACTTCTGCAACATTTCCTTTATCACTTAAAGGCACAGATGTTCATGAAGCTTAAATTTCAGAACGACAAGCACACATTTTTCTTAAGCAGCCTGAAATAGGTATGTCCAAGTGTTCCTGGCAAAAATGGCTGAGTAGCCTTGGAACTGAAAATGAACAGTGCCATCTAAGTTAGACATATCTAGCAACTTCTGTGTGAGCTGGATTTAACACTCAGAAGGCACATTTTGGCAGTGACACATGGGGTTTGTGTCTCGTTCAAAAATAAAAATTAATTCATTCAGATATTTGATGGCATACTTTACTATAAGCAAGCATAGACTCTATCCATGTGATACATCATTTGCTGCAAGCAATTTACGCTGATGTTATTCTTCACTTCAAAAGGGAAGTTCAGCCAGTGTCTTCTGTGGGATATACTTTATTATGACTCTCTTCAGCAGAGATCAGCACAGATCTGTGATAAACATAGACATTTGCCTGTTTAATTCAGGTTTTGTCTGAACTAAAGGAGGGGACAGACATGGTCAGTGCTTAGAGACAGATGCAGCCCAGTCCTGGTGGGTGTGAAGAGGAACAGTGCAGGTCCTATCACGGTAAGCTTGGCTGTGCTTTAAGCTTTAAGCAGAGCTAAAGGAGGGAGCTATGTTACTTTTCTGAATTTCTGCGCTTATTTCTCAGCAAACAGATCTGCGAATACTGTCAGGAGTCTACTCTCTTTGGCTGACTTCTTACAAAACTCAGGAATGTGATTTGGATCTGAAGCATTGGAGCTTCCTCCTGAAGTGAAATACATGCTTTTTAATGCACTGCTGAAACCTGAATAAACTGTTTAAAGAAAAGTTTGTATATTAGTCCTCAGTAGCCAAGTTAAGTTTGCAATGAGTTCAGATCAGGCTGCTCAGGGCTTCATCTGGTTGGGTCTTGAAAACGTAAAAGAATGGAGGCTGCACAACTGCTTTAATTTCATGGAGAAAGGACACTTGCAACAGTTCATTTTGCCACCATCAAAGATAGGAGGTCCACACACCTTCAGCCAGGCTACTCCCTCTTCCTGACAACTGTAGAGTTTCCTTTTCATTACTGAAATTGTAGATTGTCAAGGTGCTTTGTCACAGGAAAACAGATCCAGTAAAGCAGAGTAGAGGTGCAAAGAGAATTGTGGGCAGTTTTAGAATCAAAATCCTAAATACCAAAGCTGCACCAGTGAATTGTGCCACCATGCCTGTGGACAGCTGAACCTAGTAATCCAACTGTTTGTGTCATGATTTTAAAAGTCTGTAGATATTAGCATGAGGTATTGTGGACTGTTTAGAAACTTGGAGTTTTCTGTTCATTCCAACAAGGTTCCACCTTTCCCATGTCCTGCAGAAAGCCTGCAAATCCTCATACTTTCAAATGATCTTTAAAATCAACACTTTGTTTTAATCCAGCAACAGTGATGGTACTTTTGTATTTACTGTGTTTTGTTTCACTGAATGGGATTTAAGCTATTTCTCATATCCAGAGTTGCTACAAGTGGTCTACCAGACAGAAGCCACTTACACCAGGACTATTTTATGTCATGGATACTTGTGGAGAAAGGGCAAACACAATCCACCTGCAAAGCTCCGTTCTAAAAATAGTTTTACAGTAAGATACATTATAAAAGAGTAGCCCTAAAAGCAAAAACCTCCACATGGACAGTTCCTCAATCATTTCTCTGCATCAGCCTCCTGAGTATGAAATGCCATCCTGACTGACCATAGGGAAGTAAGTGATTTATAACTAAAATGAAGCCTGCAATGACTAAAGATCTACATGAGACTGGCGAGTTTATTTGCTGAATTACTATGCAAATTTAACAATTAAATCTTCTTTCAGCTCCAAAGGGAATAAGGGGGATTACTAAAGAGAAGGAATTTGACATGACTGAAAAAAAAAAGAGATGAAATTGGAAGGATTCTCTGCAGTTGATCAGTTCTGCCCTGCACAGCAAGCATCACAGCAGTTAGTAGGAGTTACTACAGAGATTTCCAAGAAGATTTGTACAAAGCAGGGGAAGTACAATGAGGAAATATAAAACCTCCACTGCATAAGTCAACTTTTATTTGTTTGTCTGTTTGCAAAACTGAACTATGAATTTATCTTCAAGACCTCAAGTGAACTCCACACTTCTTGCTTCTGTAGTCAACCAACTCAAAATAACCAGATAACTTCAGAAAAGAAAAAAAATAAGTCAACCAAGAAACAACAACTCTCTTTGGTTTGACTGATCTGAGCCTTTCTAAACTTATTTATTTATTTATTTATTTATTTATTTTCATTATCCCCACTTTCTAAGCTTGGTAGTTTGAACAAGAGACTTCTGTTTTGACAGCCTGTCTCCTGGGTTCCCCACTGAAAAGGCCAAAGCTCCCAGTGAAGCAGCAGTAGCTGCCTTTAAACAGGAGCTGAGCACTTCTTGCTTTCCTGTGCTGCATGCAAATGGAGAGGCTCAGTGTTACCAGCTCTGCCAAGCTTCCCCCCTAATGTGCCTTCTGCATGGCAATGGCCACTACAAGTGATCATCCAGCGTGTCTGTGAGCGTGTTAATGTCCCTGACCCTGGTGCACTGATCACCCGCTGCGGCAGGGGACTCGTCATCTGTACAAACAGCGTTTGCAGAGCCCGCAGCCTCCTGGCTGTACGTGACAGAGAGCTCTGCTTTATGCTCTGCCTGTTCAGCAGAGCTCAGTGAAGGGCAGCTGCCCCTTCCATGCTCGTAAGTAACACTTCCATGACAACACCTTCGGCTCATTAGTTTTGTTTGTTTCTTTCTAGAATGGTAGTATATTTTCTATGGTTTTTTAAGTGTGTTAAAGAATGGGCCATCATATCTGTTACTAAGCTACCCACGGGGTAATTCAGGAAAAGGCTGAAGGCTTTATAAACAGAGGAGAGATGATCACACGGCAGAAACTATATTTACTCCTTCAACCCCCACCTCACCACCTGATCCTCTGCTGCAGTGCCACTACCAGAGCCCAATACATACATTCGTAGTCACACATACATGAAAATCTGTTTATTAAAGTGAGAAACTGAAAACCCAAATTGATAAAATCTCAAGCAAAGGTAGTCAAGATGCTGCCCTCTTCTACCTTGCTGTTTGTTCATTTCTTTGATGGAGGAAAAAGTGATGCTGCCTTCCCGCTGCCACGGGGGGAAACCAAGTAGCCCGTTAGTCCCAGAAGAGTCAGAGGGGGATGGACTCTTGTGGGAACGGGAAGCAGGTGGGTTATCAGGGTGTTTGTGAAAGTAGATATTTGAATCGACATGTGTAGTGGTTTTCCCGGGGCTACACAGCAGCTCTGGGCTGCCAAGGCACAGGCCACGATTCACACCCCAGTTTTGACCTGGCTGTATCCCCCCAGTCAGGGATTTGAAGCTGTAAAATCTGTGCCAGTATGAGATTTCAGTGCCATAGCTTGGGAAAAAACTCACAGTCAGCTGGCACCATGAAACATGCCTGAAACTGTCACCCTTGAAGCAAAGAAAAGACAGAAACAGAAACATGTGAAATCTCTATTTCATAATGTAAAATCCTTTGCTCCCCTCCTCCCCCCCAAAGAAGAAACCTTATCATTGTCCATGCAAGTTTACTTTCTTCCCTAAACCTCACAAAATCTGATTAAATCTCTAAATCTAAGCAAAGACTTTTGATAAATTACACAACATAAATATTTCAAAGCACTTCTGTGTGGAAGATCATGCATGTGCAGTGGATATTCCCATATTTTTATTCTTTTCTACTGAGTCTGAATGGCCCTTTTTTTGCTCCTGCTATAAAGACTACGCCCTAACTGGAGCAAATGGGCACAGATGAGGAACAGCAACACAATTGGTTTTCTATTTTCTACACTCACCTACCCACGGTGAGTACGGCTGCCTCTCTTTGCTGCTGTGAGCCGTGCACATGAGCAGCAGTCAGGCAGATACAGCAGGTCAGGGGTGCAGGGGTGAAGGAGCAGAGGCAGCAGTGCACCTCAGCTAGCTCTCAGGTATGAGAGGAAAGGGTTCACAATATACTGCTCCCTCAAAAGATATTGAGAGCAGAAGGGGGGAGAAAATAAGGGACTGACCCCTTGTTAAAAAAAAACAAAACAAAAAGAAGAGAAGATGTCACCTTCAGGGAGGAGGTGGTTCTGGAAGTGCTGATTCAGGTATAGTCTGAACCAGGGCAGAGAGGTATTGAAATGAAAAGGCTTCTGTTTACTTTAAAAAATTGCTGTGCAATGATTATCTGCTTGGGTCTCTGCCACTTTCTTCCCAGCAGTTTCTCCCTCCTATAACCTGGTGTTTCTTATTTGCAGTGGCAGTTTGGCTCACAAGCTGTTCTCCACCAGCTTACCTGCTACCCCAGCCAGCTTTCACAGTAGTCACAAATCCTCCACTGCTTCTGCCTTTTGCTGTCTGTACTTGCTGGAGTAAATATCACTGGTAGCTCAACTTTAAAGCCCACAAGATGTGGCATGCATCAGGTCACACTTCCTTTGTTGTCTATTCACCAGTGCTCTCCATGTCAGGATGGGAATAAGAAGAAAAGACACATATTGTGGCTGAGGTATTCTAAGCCTTCAGTGCTTACTTGCTATATGCCAGAATGCCCATGCCTCAGTTTTATAAGCATCAGCTTAACTCACAAAATTAGGTAAAAGGACAAAAAATTACACCCTGAGGCAAATTTTCTCATTCAAGTTAAACATTTTTCTCTTGAACAGCAGGGTCTATAAAGGAAACGCTGATGCAACCTTAACCTTGGCAGCACAAGCACTGGGGCTATGTTAATCAATGTTAAGAGCAGAATCAGTACTTCAACCATTAGTAAGAATCCCTGAGATCTTTGCACAGAGTGGTACAAAAAAAGCAAAAACAAGTCACAGCTCAACAAAAAAGGCTTAGAAATTTCCCTTCCTCTGCTGAGGTTCAAAGGCTTCTTTCTCTATCTCTGATATAAAAACAATATGAAAATAAAATGTCATTTATGCACAGTCTTAAAGCTGAAGATAAGTCCTATCTGCATGCAGATCTTCACAGCTTCGGGCCAGAAGAAAGTAGCCACACACGTTACTACATATGTAGAAGCTGTGTGCATGTGGCAGAACAGTTGCAACAGGGACAGCCTGTTACTAGGAAGCAGATATGCTGAGTTTCAGGTTCATGTTACCAGGAGACTCGAAAAAGTTGAAACTCAGCCTAACCAGGCTGCCAATGGCGTCTATGAAAATTTCCGTTTGGAAAGGCTTGATGTTGACTTGGCATGACACCAAACAAGCAGCCTGCTGCAAAATTTTACACCAATTGTATTTCTCCTAATTAAACCCTGTCTGACCTCAGCATTAAGAAACAATTTGTTTCAGGATATAACCAGCACACATAAGCAATTACATTCTGTTTGCCCTATTAACATTATTTGGCTTCTATGCTTTCCAGTGCTTCTGCTATTGCAAATGCTGCGTGGGAGCCAGAGGTATAGAAAGTGTGGAGTGTCTAAAATTTTTTGTTGGGTAGAGAGGAAAGGGAGGAGAGAAACAGAAGCTTGAACTGGAAGTATCATCAACTTTTAGTCATACCATGGGCACCCAGAAGTAATTATCAGATGGTGCCTTCAAGTTTATTTAGGGACAGTAAAAGACAGAAATGAAGTGGCTTATGCAAACCACTGAGACCATATATATAAATATCCTACAATTAAAAATATAATATAATATAATTATTCTCTCCCCTAACTTGTTATTTTTCATTCAGTTCTCTAACTTTTGCTTTTCACTGGTCATTTAGAAATATCAGAAAGGACAGCCTTTGGTGCCCTGGCTGTGAAACACTACCCCTAGTAGGACACAGGATGCACATGCCTCTGTCTTTCTGAGGGTCAGGGAAAAGTAATTGTCAGAAGACAAGTGATTTGGAGGTGAGTGTGAGAGATGGGGCCGTGCTGCGCCTCAATACTGAGGGGCATCTGTGGAGAATTTTCCAGTTCATTGGAAGTCTTTCTCACTGACAAGTTCAGTACCTCTCAGGAACAGAAAGGAGAATTATTTAATATCATATAGGATGTAAGAATATAGAAATCCTTAGCGCATCACGGTTTCTTCACAAGCCAATGCTCTGGAAGATCTCTCTCCCTTGTGTACAGGTTGGTACTCAAGGACCTACCTTAAGTGGTGAGTAGTCTGGAGGAAGAAGTGAAAGGAGAAGGGGGTGGCCTATTGACCACACTTTCTGCAACACACAGAGGGTGGATAAAATGTAAAAGACAGTTGTAGACAGCAGAGGAAAAAGAGGAATGAAACAACCAAATGAGGTGTGTCTTAAACAGGACAAATCAGCTACAGTTTGGAGATTTCAACATTTTTTGTCCACAATGGGATAGGGCTAAAAACTAGATTAGACATTTCTGTGTTTCTTAGCTGTTGTGAGACTGAAGAAGACTTTCTAGTGCTCAGATATTCAAGGAACTGTCTGGAAAATAGCAGCAAGATGTGTTTGTGCCAAGGCCATTAACCCTCTATTCTTGCCAACATCAAATTAAATAAACTGAGAAAACAATTTGCATAACACTGTCACAGCGATATACAGTCAAGGCAACCTTTTGGAAGACTGAGCTTATGAAGAGGTTTAGTAGAGTAGACACAGTCAATAAGTGCATGGTCAGACCCAGGAGTGACCGAGTTTGACTTCTGGAAACAAGCTCTGCAGGTCTATGCACAGCTCTCACACGCAGTTGTGTTGGACTCCTGCACAGCTCTTATGGGCCACGAAGTACAGCCTTCTGCTTTGACCTCTGTGCAAACTGCTGGCAGGTTTTCCTGGTGGTCTTCTAGAGGCTGAGGAGATCCGGAAATGTACATGAATGTGTGAGCCATTTGAAAGCAACAAGAGAACAGCAGAGTCTGTGATTGCTGGAGAACATGGAATCAGCTTGTGTGAAAATATCTGAAACAATCACTTCTGTCACTGTCAGTACCTGTTCTTGCTCTTTACAAGCGATTGAACCATCTTTTTGAGCAGAACAGCAGCAGTCACTTCTCTAGTCTGCTTTCACTTGAAGTAAGCATGTCCAGGAGACACTTCTATACCAGGTTTGCGTCCCGGCTATTTTTTATGTCCACGTAGCAGCAAATGGAATAGCAGGATGTGCAGTCCAGAACGCAAGATCTGAAACTCTGAGATGGGACACAAAACAATGTAAGGCACATCTGGAGTCTGAAATCTTTATGCTAAACAGTCACAGCTATTTACAGTTGCTTCAGATTTGCTATGGATTAGCAAAAAGAAATAAAAAATGTATGTATGGATAATTATCAAAGTATGCTTTAACTTGAGAGATTCTTTCAGCTCTCAAGGAAACATTTAAGACTGAGTAAATGAAAATGTGCATTTTACACATTGCCTAACTATGCTCATTCTTTTCAATGTATTTGCATATTTAAACAATTGTCTGTAAAGAATGTGTTGTGCAATCCCACATATAAGCCCAAGAGAGCATGGCTAAATCCTATGCTAACTCGTTGAAAGCATAAATCTTAATTTTATTTAAGTACCAACTCATGTAGTTTAATTTTTTTTCTTGTTCTGATTTTGTTCCCCCATCTCAGTCTCATCAAAAACAAAACAACCACTCAAATGCAACCTATCTCAGCATTTTGAAAAGCTGAGAAAAAACCCTAAAAAAAGGGAAGCCCTTTAAGCTCTCTCTTGGAGCCGTCTGGGAGATACAACGTTTTCTTTACAGTCGATTGTGTAAATATGAAAATATGTGGAAATGGAATATATTTAGGCAAGTTTTAAAATGCATAATATTTATTCAACTCTAATAGCTTTTTATTAGGAGTCAATAGGGTCTATCAACTAAATGGGTATTTCAACCATTTTCAATAGACACATTATTTACTCAATAGACCATAATGATTCTGAAGGAGGCATTAGGGCCTATTATGCAAATCTCTATGTATTGTAGGTGTATTCAAAAATAGTGAAATTTTGACCCTGGCTTTTCTACAGATCCTGATGCCATTGCTCTTTAGAAAGCAAATTGTGTAAACCTAGTTTGAATGAAATAGAAAGGTTAGAAGTAGCACAGTGGAAATAATAGATTTTTTTTGGTTGGGATGCAGAGCAGAGAATATAAAAAAGTTTTAGTTCAACTTGAAGCAGTCTTTTTCTTCAACAAAATATGTATATAAAAAAGGAAAATTAATTGTGTCTTAGAAGAAACATTTCGTTTCCCACACAGTGTTTTCACTCCTTTTTTACCCAGTAGCTACACAAATAACTTTATTACATTTTTGGCTGGTTAAAGCATTCTCCCAGGAGTCTTGCAGTGAATAACTTGCCTGACACTGCATGTGAGCAGGAGAAGTTTGAACAAGAATTTGGACCTTTGCTAAAATGGCAATGCCAGTCACCCAGCACTGCTGTTGGTCGGTCCTCTGATTTCTTTCCAGCTATACTGCTGACAATTTGTTTCAGGCTGACTGAGAACAAATTAAAAAAAAAAAATACTGCAGGTAAAAAACCTATAGAAATGGCCCATTTGTAATGGCATGGGGAAATCCTAATAGCACTTGGTAGATGGCGTGATTCAAAACTAATAGGTATTAATGGAGATGCTTCATACAATTTCAGTGGGGTTTTGCTCTGTGTTCCTTGTTGCACGCCAGACACAAATGGATTTCTTTAGGGATACTTATAAAAATCCTAGAGGAGACATATAACCAGAAAATATACTTCTGATTCACATAAACTGTATGAAACTCTCTCAAATTCAGCTGAAAGTGTCAAAACAGGTGTCTTCATTCTTATCAAATATTGACAAAAGCATTTCTGAAATAAAAAAAAAATAGGTCAATACTCAACAATTTAACATAGAGCAATGAATCATGGACTAAGACATCCAGACTAACTCAAGAACCACAGGTAATATTATAAAAGTTTGGACAAAATATTTTGCACATGTGTCTTTATAGCTTGTAAAAAGTTTTTAGGTACTGGGTGGATGCTACAGCCTGGTACTTTGGCTCTCCCATGTGTCTTTAGAGAACAGAAAATAACATAAATGTGACATTAAAAAATACCAAATTGACATTCTTTAATTTGCTGTGTACTGCAAAGTTCTTTTGATTTGAAGGGCTCCTTTTATTTCCTTTTATTTTAAATGCTGAAATATTCAAAACCAAACAAATGACCAAATGACTGGGTCTGCTTCTGTCAGGAGCAGATACTTAGAACATCTGCAGAAAAACTTACATGTGACTTACATGCAGCAACAACAATGACTTAGTTACATTCTTTATCTGTGTATAATTAAGTCTAATCGTTATTTTTAAGAAAGGGCACAGTTGCTGGTGAGGCAGGGTTTGTAGAAAGAAGCAATATTTTGTATGAAATCATACTGTTTGGAATTATGTGCACAGAATGAATGGACATACATTCTCGGTTGCGTACAGCTGGTGTATTTGGAGAAAACCAGATGGACTTCTGTGTTCAGGCCCTTCATCATGTTCTGTTCATCAGAATTAATTTGCAATTACAGCCTGGAGGATGACCAATATTATACAACTGTGTTACATTGTATGGTATCCTCGTCATATCTTTCTCTGAAGACCATGCAAGGTGAGTTAGCCACACTGCCACTTGTTTTTTCCTTAGTTTTACTAGTGGCAGCAGGTAGGTTTTCTTCATAGAATAAGGTTGCTAGTGAACACCAGCCCAGGTCTCCACAAACCAAGAGCTGCCACTGAGAGCAGAGTGAGCCGAATGGCCATCCCATGACAGTGTAGCTGGGTAGTAGTTCTTGCTCTCCTGGAGCTTACAGGAGTGAATGTGAGGTAAAAATGGACAGTGCGTAAGGATCAATCAGGAATGAGGCTGAAGATATGGGTATCTTGACTATCTAGACAAAAGGACCCTAACCTTGCTGTGCTTATCTAGATTTTGTTTGTGCTTTATGATCTCAGACCAGCAACAACAGATCTTCCACTTTCTTTTATTTCCTTTTTTTTTTTTTTTTTTTACCCTGTCTTGTGAGAAAGAGTTATTGAAATGAGTTTTGGGGCTGATGAATACCCTGGAGGTGCTTTGGCCCATTGCTTTCTTCTAGACCATTTGCCTTTAACTCTCACTTGAGCTTCTATTCGACAAACTTAATAGCTGCAAATTCTTCAGGGATGGTTTGTTAAATCATGTCCAAGAAAATAAATATAATGAATGAACAATCTCAGGAGAAAGCCCTGACATTAAAAAAAAAAAAAGGTAAATGAGTCTCAGAGGTATCAAGCCATGGAATAGACAAAGTACATTAGCAAAAATGAGATATGTTTTGCAGCAATTAGAGAAGGAGATAAAGTCTTATCCAGGGGAACACACCTGAGTTCTTGAAAACTCAGCCAAAAGCTGGTTGTGTGCTGCATCCTGGCATCTAACAGGTCAGACCTGAACACTGTCTGCTTGTAACTTCCCTCCCACTCTTCCATCATTTCAATGTGTATCATTTGCCACTGCATCAATGGACTTTGATATAAGGAAGCTGGAGCATAGCTTTGAACTCCACTGAACCCAATTACATCTGGTCATTTGAGACAGCTGTGGTGGTGCAACTCTGAACCAGGAGGCAGAGAGTTCATGGCAGACTCAAGTGCTGCAGCTGGAGCAGCAGATTTGTCTGGTGCTGTGGTTTTGCAGATTTTATGCTCCAGAAAAGAACTGGCAATCTGAACTAAGTGCTGCACTAATTAAAAGGAAGGCATTTTGGCAACTAGTGTTTGATATGTGCTGTGGTTAATGTCTTTTAATTGCCATGGCACAAGTGGTAAGTTTTGTCTCGGTGTGCTACTGGAAGTGTGGAGGTGACTTAACTTACTGAAATGGGCAGAATTCAGGTTTTCCACCACTACCAGTATAGAGCATAAGTCTTGTCTTTGACAATGGTACTTGCCGTTTAATGCTCTAGAGATGATAAGCATAGCAGGGATCTTAATTTCCTAGAGATACAGGGAATACCACATCAAAATGATATTAGAAAGCAGATTTAGTTTTGCCCATGGCTTGTGTAATTAAAACCTAGTCTGGTGACAAGGTACTACTACGCACAGTGATAAAGACAGCCTTGGGCAGAGGACTACTGAAGTCTTATGCATTGCTAAAGTCCTTTTAAAGCCTTTTTTGCTTGGCTTTATTAAAACCAATTTCATTTCTTGGCCCTGAAAATGCACCTGTGAAATGTTTCCGTAGGCCTTCCCCAGTATTGATAGCTTTCAAATGCTTATTGCAGATTCTGTTCTCACAAAGACAGTGAACCATTCCTGATCTCCACTGCATTAAGCAAGAGCGGCTTCTACTTGGGTCTCATGCCTGCAAGTGATTTTCCGCAAGAAAAGAGGCCCAAGAAGGCCTGCCTTTCTGGCTCTTTCTCAGATGGAAAGAACAAGAAACTCCACACTATGCACATGCACACACATGCATGGTCCTCTTTCCCATTAAAAAGAAGTAAAAACTCATGGCAGTGTTTAGCCCTTCTGCTGCAAAATATATTTCAGTTAAGGTAAAGCTCTGCATTGGATAGAGAAGGCATCTGAAATCTGCTCTTGTTTTGTGTTCACATAACTGGAGTTTGGCATTACCCAAATCTCTGCTAAACCTGTATTTGTCTTGTGCTTACTATAGCTACTGTATAAGAGGTTTGGGCTCTTTTTATTTTCCCCTTTCATTTGTTGGAATTTTTTTCACTCTTTCTAAGTAATTGTAAATACAGGAAAAATATTCTTGGGACGGACTCTGACCAATGCCCATTGGAATTTAAGCCAACTGAATTGTTCTATCATCACATGGATTTGCAGTAGTGATTATGCCTTGTACTCTGTATGAATACCTGCCACTAAACAATAGTGAAAAAAGAAATTTTTCATGTTAAAATGGTGCTGAAAAAAATCTGTGGTAAGAATGGTGAAATTCCCAGGCTTCTAATCACTCTCTTGATCTTGAAAGGATCATTTTCAGGTAGTCAGACTGAAAGTGGGAAGGGCCCAATTAAAAAAGAGTGCTGTGAGGAGACACTCCAAATTTTTAAGCTGCAAAGCTAAGCCAAGTTCATAATTATTGTTAACTGAGAAAAAGTTATTGGAAAGTAATTGTAACAGAATTAAGAGAAAATAGTTTCGCCCTAAAAAATCTCAAAATGCAGAAGAAAAATGTACCCAAATGATAGCAATAGTCATAAAGGCTCTACCTAAAGACTCTATCTTGCTTGGTGTTTAAGAAAACATGAAAGATACTGATTTTTAAAATTCTAAATAGCATTTAAGACAGAGAAAGTAGCAAGCAGAAAACAAAACCTGAAAAGTCCTATTCTCTTACCTCCAGAATTTCCAGTAAGAATCAACTGTGTGCTCTTCAGGTGCTAAAGGATGATTTTTCTGCCTTAATATAATTTTGCTAAAAATTTTTTCTGTTATTTCTAATTACTCTCTTACGCCTTGCTCATTTAAAGACATTTCATGCACAAACAATCTGTGGATTTCGTCTAAGAAAAGTGTACAATGGCCAGAAGCAGAAGTCTACTACAAGCAATATGAAACTGGGCTTTGTGTTCCATATCTCTAAGGCTATGTACATATTTAAAGATTCCTGAGACCAAAACTTCCTTTTGTTTTTACCTGAAGAAATATCATCTGCAATACTACAAAGGTGAGTTTTGAAGATGGGAAAGTATTTTATATCTTCTTTATATCTTCTGATATAAGGAAATTAATTTAATTGCTTTAATCAAAGCAAAATGCAATCCTCAACAGAGTATTAATAACCTCAGCCTCAGCAGAAAGACATTTGGTCATGTGAAGTGGGATTTCTTCTGGATCATAGATAAACATCACTCCAATGCAATGTCAGATGCTGAATTTTTCTCTCTGTAGGATTACATTCAGTGTAGCAACAGATTACATTCCAGGAAGGAGGAAACAGATCTGGTTGGTTTTGTTGGCATTTTTATGCTCAAGCTGCAGATGCTCGGGTATATCCAGGAATATTCTGAAAGGGAATTGGATTGAATGAATTTTCTATTCATTTTTTTTAATATATAGGATCACCCTTAAACATTTGAGTACATTATACTTCTATTGCCCCCTGGGTCTGGAAGACACACATGTGGTCCTATGGAAGTCCACATAGTCACAGAACACTATAGAACCTGACATTTTCTCATTAAGATCATATGTGATTTTTTTTCATGTGTCTGTTTCTGCTGTCCAGTTGATAAAACCAATTACAACTCATTCAATTTTCTATCTACTATAGTTAGAGTTGACACAGTCAGAGGACAAAACTCCCACAGGGTATAAATGCTCTGAAATCAGCATATTAAGGGTATAGTTTCAGAATGGTTAGGACCAAGAATTCCCACTGAGAACAATGGGAAAGAATACTTGCTTGTTTAATTGTCTTCTCTGA
Organism: Aleadryas rufinucha; assembly: GCA_013397815.1. Lineage (NCBI taxonomy): Eukaryota > Metazoa > Chordata > Aves > Passeriformes > Aleadryas > Aleadryas rufinucha. The sequence goes on from VZTH01013402.1 coordinate 322,283, forward strand.
TGCCTGAGCAGGCTGTAAAGTCCCGAGGACTTATGAAAACATAAGCTTCAGGTTCTAGCCTGAGAGCATGTATTGTGAGGGATCTTCTTTCCTGCCATATGGTCATGTGAGAAGGTCTTTTAATTTCCCTTCTAAAAGCAAGATGTAACACTAGCTTCACTAATCTCACTTCTTTCTTCTCAGTCTGTGCCTAGACTCACAAAATCTGTATCTTTTGCTTGCAATAAGTAAAAAAGAAAAATATTGTGGGTGGTCTTCTTCGGGTCATAACTGCAAATAGAAACATAACAATTCTGTTACAAAACAGTGAGTTGTCCTAATCACTTGACAATTATTGGTCAAAGGACTGCTGTGTTCTTGCTTCTTTTAAACAAACTGCTATTTTCTCCTTTAATTTTTTTTTAAAAGGGGCTTCTTTTGGATAAGGTAGCTGTTTCCCCTCTGTTGAGAGTTGTGTCTCTCACTGGGTACTGGAGATTCAGAACCATGGTCGTGAGTTGGTAGTGGTGGTGATTCCCTTCTTGAGGCACTTCCTATGCTCTTCTGTGGCCTTTTTTGTAGAGGCAGAGCACTTTCACAGCTGACTTCAGGTGTGCTCTTTGAATACCACTTTTCCAACTGCTCTGTGGTTCAAATGAGTTCATCCATCCCTGACACTTGCACAAAAACACTCTAGAAATGTATTATTTAAAGCCTGCCTTCCTTGGTGTTTCAGAAATAAAGGTGTAAACTTTCTTTAGAGGCCTGAGAAAAGAAATATTTCCTTTGCTCTTGTAGGAAGAAGTGAAAGGCCAGGCTTTGAGCTGCGTGTGTGCCCCCCAGAGGGCCCTTATGCCAGGAGGCGTGCAAATTACTGGAGATGATGATGTTGTCTTCCTCACTGCATCTGAGGATGCTGAAGCCACCAAGGAGTGTTGTGCTGACACCTTGCCGCTACTGTCACCAGAGGGATGCTGTGACGTTACCAGAGCAATCAGTGTGTCCTGCATCACACCTTCACCTGGGCTGGGGAGGTAGGAGCTGCTCTAAAAGGTAAAGGTCTCTTATAGGTTTATGATGCTTCCATGCTTTCTGTTATTGCTTGTTTGACCAGTTACTCACAGTGGAAAGCAAATAAGGAGTCTAAAATGAACACTGTATGGTAAACATATTTTGAAAGGCCTTGTGAAGGACTCTGGTCTGGAGACAGCATAAAGAGAGTGAAGAGGGCTGGCTGGATCTTATTTTTATTTTCATTAAATGTGCTTTTTCATTTTCTTATAAATGCTTTGTCGAGGGGTGCCCATTTGAAGGAGGGTGTGAAGAAAAGCAGTTTTAAGGATCAAAACTCCTTGTCTCTCAAGGGTATAAAATTCTCCAGTTTTCTAAGCCAAAGTTGGAGGTTTTCTTTATTCTGCAAGTCAACAATTTTGCAAAATATAAGCCTGTGAAGGCTCTCAATAGATGAAATTTTCACTCTGTTACAGAATAAAAACAAGTTTGAAAGCTTATGAACTGGAATTGCTGGTCTCCAGGTAGCAGTACATGGTGAGCATTTCCCTTACAAAAAATCAGATAAATACTCCAGAATATTGCAATAGCAATCCCAAGTAGAGCTGTAAAACCAATGTACAGAGGATGTGTTGGAGCAGAATGGTGACAAACTGCAGTAGTTTCAGGGAAGCATCTGTGCGTGTGGTGGTGTGGAGTACAGATGCAGTTGGTGTGTCACATGTGAGCAGTACCTCTCGTTGGAGCGTGTCTCTGTAAAGCAATAGAAAAGAGCTGAGCTTTTTGAAGCATGGTATGTAAGAACATCTGCCCTTCAAAATGACAGTAATGCATCAGGTAAATGGAGGTGAGCTAGAGCTTTGTGCTGCATCTGACATAATTAAAGGTGATGAAAAAGTACTGCTGTTGTAATGGGGGGATATGGTTTAATACATCTGTCACAAAGAATGCTGTTGTAAGAAGAGCAGAAACAGAAATAAAGATGCACCAGATTTGTACCAGTAACAGAATTTCCCAGTACAATTTCTGCAGTTTTCATCAGACGCTTGGTAGCACCTTTGCAAAATGACTGTTATCTCTGGGCATGTTTGAAGTGTTATGCTACACTCCATGGACTCTGTCAGCTTAAATCTTGTTGCAAGGGACAAATCCTGTGCAATGGCTTAGCCCTCCAACTTCTGTTCTTAGATTAAATCTTTGGGTAACTCTCAGGACAGTATGGGAAGTGACAGCCTTAGATCAGTTCAGGAGACAAGGGTCTTGTAGTATTAGCCCCCCCTGCCCCCTCCCGTGCTCATACAATAGTCTCCTCCCCAAACCCTATAATAAAATAGTTTGAATAAAATAAGGCCTGTATAAAAAATCTTAAATGGAATATGAAAAATAAGAATAATAAAATAGGAGTGACCCAAGTAACAGAGTTTCATGAGGAGATTGTGAAACACAAAACAACAACAACAACAACCAGCAAACATAAACAAAAAATCAGGCTGGGCAAATGACTGCACAGATTGCAATTTAGATAGAATAAATGCACTAAGACCAGCAAGAAACCCATTTAAATATTCAAGGTGAGAAAGAACCAGAGCATGCAACAGAGTTTTGGTTGCCTCAATCATTAACCAAGCACAGATTTTAAAGATGTTCAATAAAGGGAATAGAGAGGTCTTTAAACACAGTTAATATGGAATGAAATGACAAATCAGAGTAAAAGGTCACATCCAGTTGCTGTACTCTGGCCAAAAAAATATGATGTGGTGATATTCAGGAACAGGAAAGAAAAAATTAAATGGAAAGGAGGCAAGTTAAGAGACAAAGCCTGTATAAATCTTACACATTATCCACATTACTAGAAATAAAAATTAGCATCCACTGGGAGATGTCACTGGAGCAATGCAAGGCATGAGGAAAAGCATCCTTGAAAGAATAAAGGGGCAGCACCCACTGGACATTTTAATGTAAAGTGTAGCAGATTTACTACAAACATAGACTCCCACACAGCTCCTGGGTGAAATGGCCCAGTGCCATGTCTGACATGCCATGGGACAAACAAACCGTGGCACCTTCTCTGTCCAGAAGGGAAGGACTTGATAATACCTAGTCGAAGCCTACAAGTGAATCAGCTCCACTGTTGGCAGCTTTTGTAACCTTCTCAACCTGAAAACTTCCTAAGATGGCTTTCTGAGTGGTCCCTAGTCCTCTCCATTTCACCAAATTTAGACAAGGTTAAGCCTGCAATGTCCTTCAGATTTCCTTGGAAATTATTGAGTCCCTCTTGGCGGACCACCAGTGCCATGAAGAACCATGGTGTATCAGAGCTAAGGCAATGGCAACACATTGCTGCAAGCAGAGAGGTTCTTGGCTGAAGCCTGCTGTTGAGAGGGCAGGAGTCTCACAAGAACTGTTGACTGTGTGGTGTGGAGAGGGAGCTGCCAGACAGCAGGGCTTGGATAGTGAGGTCTCTAAGTAGGGTGGCAGATCTGGAAATTCCTGAAGGAGAATAACAGTCTTTGCTGATGCTATCACTTTTGTTGCATTCAGGAAATTGGGTCTTGAGGTAAAATTTTTTCTCCGTTTTTGGAGCGGGATAAGTAAACAAGATTATTTTAAGATTAAACCCAGAGTACAATTGACCTACACTGCTGATTTCTTATGCAAATAGAAACAACTCTGCAAGGCTTTGAAACTTTGGCTAATCATTCAGCCAAAATTGCTACTCTATATTAATAATAAAGACATCTATTGATGGTTATGTTCTGGTTTCACTAATCCAATCACAAATGCCTTTTCTCTGTAGTTTCTTTGTACTCATATTTCTTACTCTTTTTTTTTTTTTTAATATAAAAATAATTGGAAAAACCTCAATAAATAGATTACAGGAACAGAGAGGAATTCCATTACCATACAAGTTCTTCCCCTTTCAGCATTTGCATGATAATCATTTAATAGCAGAATACAATTAGGGCAGCTAGGGAAAAGTGAATGGCTTTGTGTTATGTGCTATCACACTTATTTGCCAATACTGTGAGTGCACAAATGACCCACAAATATTTCACTTGAAAATCCAGATTGGATACTGGTGCAGGTGTTACATCAGGACCTTTTGTCAATAGAAATGCATGTCTTAGAACTGTTCCAGGCTCTTTTTCTCCTCAAAAGAGAGAGATGAACTGAGATCAGCTGTTTTATTTTTTATTTTTCCTAGTAATTTTACAGACAGGATTATTTGTAATCCAGTTTTCTGGAAAGAACTAGTTCATGCTCAGCAATTTAAAAGTTTCCTCCTCCTTTTCCTTTCAAAAACTGCTGTGCTGCTTTCTGCACACAGCCCTTTGCTCTTGCCTCTCCCAGTGCTGCCTTCTCTTGTCAGGGTCTTCTGGGTTCCAGCTGCTGTAGCATTATGGATACCTTCTCCTGATCCTTTCAGCTCACTAGAGGAGAAATTATCACTTGAAAAGAAAAAGCCTGTCCAGAAAAATGTGTTATTCCAACTCTTATTAATCAGATATGGAGGACGTCTGCCAGGCAATTGAGGATACGATAGTAATGGTCTGGAAACAACAGAAATGGGTCATTTCTGCTATGTCTGCCCCACCTCATTATCTCCTCCCATCTCCCTTCCAAACTATCACCTATATATCTACCATGTTCCTGCTGTGCACAAGGTGCATCCCTGTATCCCCCCTATCTCTGTACTCTCTTCCATTGCTTTTGAGTTTATACTATTCAAGACACATCAGGAGATCTTCTGGTCTTTTCCAGATGAGGGACAGACCAGCTGTGCTGCAGATGTAGAGAAGTGAAGATTGCTACAGCCTTGTGACATCCAACAGGGTTATGCAGACACAGGCAACTGTAGGGATGTCATTTTCCTTTTACTTATTTCCTCTTTTTTTTTTTTTCTACTGATGAAACCCTTTTTCAGAGGGATACAATTTTGCAGAAATTTAGTCTTATGAGCTGTATTTCTCAACTGGGCAAATTTATGCTATATTCATGTGATAAGATTATTTATAAGATCTTTAACAAGTACTATTCATTTCACAGATTATGACTGCAGCCTCCACACAATGGATAGTGTTGGCAGGGGAAAAATAATTCAGTCAGAAGGCTCAAGAACTAATCTGTCATATTTACAGGGAAAAACTCAGTAAGGAGGTTTCTGGAAGACTAAAGTTTATAGTTTTGTGTGCAGATGATATGGAGTGCTTGTGGTAGTGGTGAAAATGAGGTTGGACACAAGCAAAAAATGCTTAGCTTTTTTTCACTTTGCTTTTGTGACAGTCTTTTTAACAGTGTGCAACTTCACTTTTTAGCAAAGAAGTTTATAGTTTTGTGGGAAGTAATTTCATATAGGCAATAGTCTAGTCATACAAGTATTGGGTTGCCAAAGGACTTGGATTCTAGCAGTCTTCCCTTTTCTCACGCCTGTAAGGAAAGATGTGCTCTGCATTATTAAACGTCCTGCAAAGCCATCCCACAACCTCTAGTATTGTTTAAAGTTGAATACAGCTGATGAAACAAGAGCATGTTGTTTGCCTTCTGCTATTCTGGAAAACAACACTGGTCCATGTTCTCGTCTTTAGGGACCAGAGCCTCTTTGTGACTCTGCTTGAGTCCTTCACTGCAATGCAGTAGCATCGGCCTTCATGCTTTCCATCCTTGTTCCCTGCTGCCATTCTGGGAAACACTTGGGTCACTGCTGGGCCTGCTGCTCTTCCTGCTGTGAGGCAGAGCAGAGGCAGGGGTGCAGCAGGGGCACTGCATGGGTCAGGGGTTTCCCCCTGTCCTAGCTGAGCTCCCAGGGGAGCTCACAATTGTCCAGACGCTTATGGGTGAAGGAGGCAGCAAGGTAAGCATGGGGGTTTGCAGGGGTGACTCTGCATGTCCCACATCTCCCAGGCCTTCCGGCTCCAAGCTGCTGCAGGGTGCTGGGCAGTGCAGACAAGGGGTGATACTTTCTCCTCAGATAGCATGTGCAGAGGTCAATGGCAGTAGCTTAATGCTTATTTTTATTGCCTGTAACTGCTATGGGTAATATTCAAAAGGAAAACGTGAATCATTACTTCTGGTTGCTTTCACTCACTCTCTTTTTTAGGTTACACATATTTATGTGCCAGTTGCATCAATTAAATAGCAACCAATCCAAGCACATTTACAGTCTGCCTTTAAAATGCCAGTTCCATATCGTACTTTCCAATTAAGCATGAGCAGATTAATGGGATGCATTGTTCTCTTGGGTTAACTCTACCATATTGTCATTGGGTGGATACACCCTCATGAATCCAAGTTTTCCTTCTGTGAAAGGAAAAGAAAGTGCATGCTCAAAAAGTAGGGCAATTTCTACCAAGCAGAATCAGCTGAGAGGAGAAAAGAAGAGAGTCCCCTCCCTCCCACTTTTTTATTTCAGTTGTTGTTTAATTGTTTCTTCGACCCAGTGATTTAGTGATTTCACATCTATTTAATTAACAGAGAAATGGATAGGGTGCACTGAAAAACAAGAAAGGAAGATCAGATAGACAAATGGTCTCTGTGAGTTCACAGTTCTTAAAACAGATGTTCACCTCCGCTGGCTATGGTATATCATTATCTCCAGGAACCCTGAAGAGAAAGCAAAATCCTTCATTACTTGTAGGAAAATTAGAACAGTCTTACAGGACTAAGCAGATACACCAACCTATTTCATCAGATCCCATCTCACTGCTGTTGTATTACTCACAAGTCAACAAGTGTGTGTGTCTGGGGAAACTGAGACTGCAGATAAATATTGCAGTTGTCTGTGGAATGAGGGACTAGGGAGATGTGATGATGAGGTGATGTCTAAAGCAGAAGCAACTAAATGGTGGGAGGCTGGGACAATTCCTCTGTTATTTATTTGGTGTAAAGGCAAGGTGGCAATTGGCTTGTGGACCTCTTACTTGCTTTTTGAACAGGGTCAGCTTATTATTGAAGTGGGTCTGCCTGACTATTCCCTATAGCTGCCTGAGCCTCCTGACTGAAGGGTTAGGGAGTATGTGGAAAAGCATATTGCCTCTTGCTTTCTTTTTTCAATTCTTACTATATATTGGAGACATAAATAGGTAAAATATCAATCCAGTGCTAAGCAGTCTTCATCTCTTTTGCCAGGAAAAATCAATAATTATGGGAATTCCTCCTGTCCTAGGGAGATAGATAAAAAGTAGATGAACAGGAGAAATTTGCCCATGCAGTCAAATGCATACGCAAATACATGCACAGACACACCTGTGCAGACCAACCACTCTGCCTAACTCCCTGGCTTTGCATCTGGTTTTCCCACCTGTGGGGCAAAAAGTGCTAGGTTTTGCTGTGTAAGCAGTTGTGATGGCAACCATGAATGAGCCCCTTGGAAAATGTGCCCCGAACACTTTGATTACTGGTGCCCCAGATTTAGCCTGCCTTGTGATTATGCTTTATCACTCTTACTGTCTCCACTAACTTTTAATCACAGCTGAGTCTTTCCAACCTGGCTGCCATTTCTGACTTCAAGTGTATTAAAGGAGTATTCAGATTCCCAGATAATAAAAGTGTGGGGATTTGCTAGGTAGGAGGCACTAGAGGGACCCCCTCTGCTTCCCCTCTAGCTCTCACCCTTCCACCTTACATCAGAGCCCTGGTAATGGAAAAGAAATGTTGAAATCAATATAAGAATAAATTGCCACGTGGTTCTTATTGTGGAGGCAAGGTTTCTGCAGAAAATCCTTGTAATCAGAAAAGAGGGAAGATGAGATTAAACTGATTAAACTGAGAAAGTCAAAAAAGGACAACTTGAAAGATTAGCTCGAGGACGACTGAAAAGCATAATCCTCCATGCATGTTAAGTAGAACAGTCCCTCTCTGTTATCAGCCCCTTCATCTGGTGACCTTCTGTTGCATTAGCACACAGCTACTTGATCCAAGGCAAATAGTGAAAATTGAAAAGCCAGAATGCCAGTGATTACAACAGGTATCAATATTACTGCAGTGATGGTTTGTTATCATTAGGGAGCTCCATCAGAGCTCATTCTGGAAGCAAAAGGAACAGAAAATCACAAGTCATTACACTTGTGTCAGGCAATAGAAGAAAGACCTTGTGTTACAGTGGAAAAGCCTTTTTTCATCTTCTTCAACCTCTAAAATTACAGCGTCAGAACAGGAAAAGAGATGGGGGGAAGCAATACCAGCTCACCTGTGTCTCTTTTCCTGGGAACAACTGAGCCTCAATGGGTTGCGCTCAGCCAGCGTGTGCTATCCTTTTCTTCTGGAGTGAGAGGAAACAAAAGGCCTGTGTCAGTTTTACTGTTCAATGACTTTTTTGCCTCACACCCCCAACTTTATAGCAAATCTGTTCCCGTGTGGTCCCAGCAGCAAGACTGGCTCCTCTGCAGCCTTACAGCTCCATATTGCAAGGCTGCATGTCTGAGCATGGCGTGGGGCTGTTTAGGGGCAGCATCTTCTCTGTTCTGCTTCAGAGATGTAGGAAGGTCTGGAAGAAGAAAGAAAGAAAGACAGCCTGCTGTAGCCAAGGATTGTTGAGCGCAGGTACATCACATATCCCATCTTAACTTATAAAGGAATATTGTTCCTGATTAGACTTACATTTTGTGCTTTGGGAATATGCTTAGCACCACATTGACATGGAAACATTTTTAGAGGATGATTTCATTGTCTTTCCTTTTAAGTTGACAGAGACCACAAAAGCTGAGTGGAGAGTGGCACAGGTTTGTGACTGTGTACTTCACCAGTTATATTTGCTATAATGCTTCGCATTTGTGCCTGTTTTGTGCTTTTCTCTGTTCCCCCTGCGACCCCAAATTGTCTTTTTACCTCACTATTGCCCAAAAATGCATTATACTCAGGCACTCTTTTCTTTGTCAAAAGCCTGAAAGTCTACAGTGCTATTAATCTGTTGTAATATTGCTGATGTAAATGGAGAAGCATGACTCTGAATCATTTAAATGTTTTGACTGAATTCTAGATTTGTCACTGAGTTGCTATTTCATTCTGTTAAACTTGCTGCAAGTCAATGCTGCTGTTTCCCCTGCTGCCTTTATTGGTCTGTAAGTTAGGCAGGATGTCTTTGTAGGTCAGAATTGTTTCTTACTGAGCATTTGGCAAGGGAAGGTGACTCCAGTTGAAAATTGACAAAAATGCCATGGTCAACTCTTAATGGAAAAAGGCAGTATCTATTTTTAGATAATTTGTCATCATTTTTAAACCCACAAAATTTCACATTAAAAAAGCACAAAGCATTAGTGTAACATCATCAGGCTTAAACATTTTGAAAATTCTGGGGTAAAAAAAGACCTGCTACTAGTGAAATTTAATCTAGCTCCAGGATCCAAAGAACAGACCCATTTCTGGCAAGGCTCTTTATTATTCATTTGAAAGATCTTATCTGCATATTGCACTAATGTCAGCAAGGGGAACTAAATGGTATAGTCTTACCTTGACTTTCTTTACCAGAGAAGTAAGGATCCCCTACACTTTTGCTCCCAAAAAGCTTTTGCCCTTTTGTCAGTAGATTGGGTCAAACCTGATCTAGGTAGAAAGGAAAAGTACTATTGCCTTGGGAGAGTTCCTACTTCTATCATGCCTGAATTTGTCCTCAGTTTGCTTAAGTCTCAATGAAAAGAGGTTTTCAGTTCAGGAGGTAAAGGGATTCATTAGATCTCATTCCCAGAAATGTCTACCTGATTGAGAAAGAGTCCCCTCAGGGGTAATGCTCATAAGCAGGCGGAGGCTGAGGGGCTGAAAAATGACCCATTTTGAAGTTTATCTAATTAGCTTCAAATATATAAGTTAGGTGTTTTGCTAGATGGATTAGCGTAATTATCTTAGTGCACCTATTCATGCTAGGAATGTCAGAAAACCAGAGAACAGAGGAGCTCAGAAAAAAATCACAGTGGCTCAGCCTGTTGACTGCCCTGACCCACACGTAATTGTGCTGCAGAGGAAAGAGAGAAAGTTGGGAAAAACACAAGGGGAGAGGAGCTGCTTCAAAGACAAAATATTGACAGCTGACCTACAAATAAATTGACAGGGATCTACCTTGGCCCAAATTCCTTACACACAAGTACTACAGAAAAATCATCCCAGGTGCATGCAATCATTGTATAAAGGCAGTATCCTTATTGTTACACCAGAAATTGGATCTGAGGTATTCACTGTGAGCTCTGTATCTTTAGTTTTGCCTCCATCACTGAGCCATCTTTAAAATGAATGAAAGATTTTTCCTTCTTCTTGAAAGTTCTTCTTCTGATGGAGAATGGATTACTATTTTTTTGTTTGGTTACAGATTTTTTTTCCAATTCATTGATAAAGTAGATCCCACACATCTTGTGAGATCAATTAAAAATTCCCTTGAAAGACAGTAGACAGCTATGAAATAGCTTTTCCCAAAAAGGACTTCCAGCTCTTTCTTTGGGGGAAGAAGGGGAGGGGGGCAGTGGATTAAAAAAAAAGAAAAAAAAAGAAAAAGAAGAGAAAAAGGAAAAAAGAGGAAAGAAAAAAAAAGAAAAGAAAAATAGAAGTGGGGTCAGTTTCTGTATTACTAAACTTGTTTTTGTTAGGGCCTGTTGTTTAGGTACACGTCTGCTATGATGTATAGAAGCAGACTGGAGAAAAGAACAGCATTGCCAAGTAAACCTGAGACTAATCAATGACTCTTCCAATCATTTCTTTTTAAACAGTGAGTGCTCCAGTTGTATAGTTTGTTCCACCCACAGAAATCATACTGAAAATCTGGGGCTGGTGGCCAGACTGCTTCAGTGCCACACAAAATCCAGTGGCAGCTGGAGTTACTCACCCACCTTGTTGAACGCCCTCTTTGCACCTAACTCACAGTCTCTATGCCCCCATTCTGTAGGATTAGCTGCTAATGGCATTTCTAAGTGTATCAAGTGTGCAGTGTTAATTTCCCCAGCATCTCATTGACTTTCTAGTCAATATTGCTGTGATCCTTTCAGAACCACTCTTGTGTTCGAAGTATTGTAAATGAGTTTAGTCACTGGAATGACCTGGTTTTCATCAGGGTTGTGCACCCTTGGTAACCATGCAGTCACCAGGTGACCAGCACCCCCTCTGCCCCTTGATTCACTGGGGCTTTGAGTCGTGCCAGTAGAGGATAATACCAGGATTAAAACACCCTTAAGAGTGTTCAAAATAGCCAAAGGTTCCCCAATAAGGTGGTTTTTTTTGAGTTGGAAAAGCCTATTTTACCAAAACCTAAATTTTTCATGTGAAAAATGTTAATTATTACCTTTTTGTCATGAAAGAACATCTAAGGTCTAAGCACCAGATAGTGATCTTAGCTGGGCCCAACCACTTAATTGGTTTGTGAAATTTATGTGATTTAATTTGATGTATCATTTATAACAGAGCAAGTCACCTTTAGCATTACAGCTTCCTGTTATGTTTCCATAATGTGAAATTGAAAGGATCAAAATCAGGACATGATATTTTAATTTTAATAAAATGGAATGGCTGTGATTTAATAATCACAACTTGAAATAATAATTCTTCTTTTTCTTGTAATGTTTTCCATTTGGAATTTAGAACGAAAACAAACCTCAGAATGTGTCAGTTTCAGATAGTTTGAAACTTTCAAGTGGCAACCTGCTTTATCTGCCTACTTGTGCTAAAGTTATTTTACAGGTATATGAACTTTCTCCCTTTGTAGATTTTTTTCTTGCTTCTTTAAAGGCAAACATTTGTCCTTGAGTCACAGCAGAGGGCAGTCAAATGGATTGAAGACCTGAGTTCTGCCCCTAGCCTTTATTTTTGGCGGAGCAGAGAAAGTAGAGGGAGATGTGTTCTGACATCTGTGGCATGTGGTGGTTGCTGAACTTGCAACTTCACAGCTACGTTCCTTCCTTGTATGTGCTTCTCTGCTGTCAGTTCTTCTCCTCATCCCGGAAAAGTAACTGCTGGCACCTGGAGAAGGAGTGCTCATCCTGGCTACAGAGGGACATTTGTTCTGAAGGAGTGGATTGCTATAAACATCTTTATGTACACACTCTGATGAGACAAGAACTCGGAAAGAGAGACCCCAAGAGGCAAAGGGAGAAGAAAGTAGCTAGGAATTAAGTGGCTGGAAAGGAAAAAAGAAATCCAGACCCTGCAATTATATGTGCCTTTTAAGCCCGCTAGAAATTTCTGGGAGGTGACATGAAAAAGAGTTAGAAGGTTCCCACCAACAAGCAGGCTGCTTGCACTGCCAGCTCATGGCTTAAGGCCAGACTCCTATCCAGCTGCCACTGCCATTATGCCCTGCAGAATACCTTAACTGTTATACCTCTGGATGGCTTTTAGCACTCTCCTGGTTAAACCCCTTTGTTTCCTCAAAGGTTCTGGTTCAGAATGTGGTTTTGATTCTGGAAATTAATGAGAACTGTCATTTTTAGTGAGATTTCAAATATCTGTGTGACATTATTTATGCTAGGTATTTAAGACATGATAGAAATCCTTTCAGCATCTATTTATTTGAACATGAATGTGACATTTTAAGAGCCTTGCTTGTTGCTGCATCATGTTTATGGTCTACACATAAACTCTTTGACTAAACACTAACAAATGTAGCTGTAGCAATAAACAGGATGTGAAAAAAATGGTAACTACTGGAGAAGTAGCATCAAGCCAAGGGCAAGGTGACGAGTTCACATTCTAAGGAAACTGTTGAAGAAGAGTTACTTTGAACAATAACTAGGTGCTTTTTAGGACAGGTGGGCACAGACGGGGTATATTTGGAATGCCCTGCTATTCTTCTTGCTGCATAGACAACTCACAAAAGTCAGGACATCTCTTCATTAAATGTGTTATTACCTATCATTAATTAGCACTTAGTATCCTCTGAGGGCTGACCTTTATAATCATGGAAGCTGAATTCATATAGATTTTTGTTTGACTTGCGCAGATAGATCATAAAACACAAGCCCTTATTAGCAATCAAGTCCTCTGTTAGCACTGCCATTCATAATCTTTTGTGCTTCTTCAGTCATGTCCCTGCTATTCTAGCAGGAAACTTGCTTGAGAACACTCTTCTCATTTACTGCATCCATGTCCTCAGGTCTGGGCTATTTCTCTTAGAGCTAACACTTTCCTCAGGCTACAGAGGTCTGTGTTTCTCCTATTTCCGTCCCTTTGCAGATGGAATGCCTGTTTGCTCCCGCCTTCTGCACAGACACTTGAATTTGAACTGTTCACATTTCAGGTGACAGTCAGAAGGATAGTATTGTTAGGGATCTGAGCTGAGGCTATTTTTGATTTAGCAGCTGAAACTCTTAAACTTGAACTGTTAAACATTCAAAAATTTGAAGAAACTAGCCTTACAGACTGAGGTAATGTAGTCACGTGAGATATAGGAGAACAGGACTTAATCCCCACTGTTCTGTTTAGCACTTGGTTATCTGTAAAGTACCTCTCATTTAGGGAGCAGCCTGGTTTTGGTCCTGTTGGCATTGCCTATGTTTTTGAGAAGCTTTTTGTCATCTGTCTGTGTCATAAAAGCTGCAGGTGGATGCATGATGCCAGCAGGAGCTGTGCCAGGCCTTTCCTCATGAAGCACAAGAGCAGTAGTACTGATTCTCTGGGAATTAGTATTATTGTCAGTCACTTCTTGTTTAACTTGGTTTGAAATGAGCTCGGTAAAGCCGAAGAATGCCTTAATAGTTAACTGCAATTTGGCTGAATGTCAGGTAGTGCCTTTGGGTCTGTGAAAATTTGCAGTGATTAAACCACCTTCTTAAGAAACCTGTTTTGCTGAGCACTTTGAATAGGTGTTTTTAATGTCCCTTTTGTATATGGTATGAGTACAGGGCACAAGATGGAGGCAGTGTTGTTCTTTGAAATCAATTACCTACATTCATGGAAAAGATTAAGTGAGGGAATATTGACTCCTAGACCCATGCCTCACAGAGCTGGGGCACTCAAAATATTTATTTCCATAATTGGTGAGAATGGTTCCAGAAGAACACACTACACTTACCACACTCACCAAACCAAGTAAATTTTACTTACTGCATGTTAATGTCTGCACTGATTCGGAGTTGAGGATTAATGATACTTTGTTACTAAAACCCCAGAAAATATTAAATGGTTGGAGCCTCAGAGAGAATGCGAGCAGTAATTGCTGATCCTTGGGCTGGCATGTTTTCCCTCCTTGTGTCTTTGTTTGCTGGCTTCAGACATGGCTTGAAGTCTGGAGGCAGATTTGCCTGGTTGTTCCCAAACTCCAAAATATGTGAGATCATCTGCATTTTTGAAGGAATACATGGTTTGAAACACTCTGTGGGTTCCTTAACTACTGTGTGTCATGCACCACCACATTTTGCTGTTACAGAGACACTATGAAGGGTCTTGTAGGACTGGTGCTGCTTCACTGTCCCTTTTAACAGGTTTCAATAAAATTACCAAGAAAATATCAATAAAAAATAGAGACGTCAGTAAAATTTTCTTGGAAAACTCTGAAAAATTTACCTAAATGACTCTAGGCTGGAACTCAAGAACTTCATCTGATGTAATATAAAGTAGTTCATTGGACGTTTATGGATTTGGGGGGTTGAACTAGATGGTCTCCAGACATCTATTCCTAACAATTCTGTGTTCTATAGTGGCTGAAGATGTGTTTCAGTGCTAGAAAACTTCATACCAATAGTCTCCACAGTTGTTTTTATCCCGATGCTGTATAAAGTAAGTCCTTGTAATTGTTGCCCTGGATCAAGCTGCAACTTTACATGAAATGCTGGCAAAACATATAAAGATCAGCAGGTATTTCCAGATGCCTACGAATGAATTAGTGCAAGAATAATGAGGTTGAGGCTGCTGTTGTCGCTGCTTGTACAAATGTGACCAGGATCCCCAGTCCTGGACTGAGCCCTTCTCTGTTATCTGCCATTCAATACCAGAACAAAAAGATGATTTGAACACTCTTTTGGACAGAGACCAAGTTTTGCATTATCTGTTCTGGAGAAACATGTGAGTGTAAATAAAGGCAAATACACTGTTTGCCCCCAGCTACTGTGTATGCCTCGCATGCTGCAGGCTGGATAAGCGTGTGCCATTTGCTGTCAGCACAGGTCTGTCTGCAAGGAAAGAAGTTCTGTCACATGCAGATGTAGCCAGGGAAAACCTTTTGTTTGTACAAGAGGCTTACTGACACTAATTAAATATTTTCTTTATTTGGAAAGCAGACAATTCATGACTACCTACATGCCCCCAGATTTACACAAATAGTGGATTACAAACCTCTTATGTTCTGGAAGACTGAGAGGGAATTCCTATTTTAGCCCTGCTGAAATGACAGAGGTAGGCAATTCAAGTAATGGCCTGTTAGTCAGTTATTAAATATTGCTGTTCAGCAAAATTGCTAATGATGATGGTCTTTCTATGCTACCTTTAGAAGAGTGCAGAGTATATTCTGAAGAGAGATTATCTTGGATACAGAAGGCCACTAGCTTGAATGCTCTCCAAATCAACGAATTATCTGTGACAATCAACTAGCTCTGCCAGGCCACACAGAGATTAGATGCTATATAAAGTTCCATGCTTTAAATTAAATGGCTAACTGTAGAAAGGTGAAATTGCTCAGAAGATGAGACTTGATTTTTAGAGGAATGATAAACTTTTAGCAGAGGTGGACTGCCTCCTGTGGGTATAAGCACCGTTGTTCTGAGCAAGTATCTGCATCATCCTTTAAAAGCTGTTCATAAAAACTGTACAAGTGTAGCTAATCTAAAATCCTTCAACCAGCATCATGGTGGCCACGTATATGCTGCTGTGTGCAGGGAGGTAAGTGTTGCAGGACTTCCACAGAGCCAAGGCCTTTTTTGCTTTCCATACTGACATGCTGGTGAGGAGACTGGGGGCTCTTGGGCAGTTGGGAAGAGACACAGCCAGGACGGGTAACCCAAACTGATCCAAGGGATATTCCAGACTATATTATGTCATGCTCAGAATGTAAAGTGAGGGGAAGAAGGAGGAAAGGGGGAACATTTGAAGTGATGGTGTTTGTCTTCCCAAGTCACTGTTATGTGTGATGGGGCCCTTCTCTGCTGGGGATGTCTGAATGCCTCCCTGACCATGGGAAGCAGGAAATTAATGCTTTGTTTTACTTTGCTTGTGTGCACAACCTTTGCTTTCCCTATTAAATTGTCTTTATCTCAACCTGTGAGTTTTCTACCTTTTATCCTTCCAATTCTCTCCCCAGTCCTTATGCTGAGGGAGTGAGTGAGCAGTTGTGTGGTACTTGGTGGCTGGCTGGGGTTAAATCAACACATAAATTCAGATCAGAGATGAAGGACAGAAGCACATCTCATTCTTCACACATCATAAAAAACTAAACTACTGGTCAAGCACGTGAGCCTTAGCTATGATTGCTAGAAACCTTTACTCCTGTCCTTGCAAACAAAGCATCATCTCCAGCTATTGGCGAAAGAAATACTTGTGCTCTGGGCAATACTAGAGAAATGTTGATTTGTGACAGTTATACAGGGAAAGAAGTTTTGACTGATTGCATCTCTATAAGAGTTTTAAAAACAGTGTCAGGACAGAGAGAGGTTACCATGAAGATACAATGTTCCACTCAGAGGAGCTTGCTCAAACTCACCTGCATCAGAAAGTCCGGGTTCAAGTGTCCAGCCTCTGCAGAGGACATGTGGTACTGTCACCCCTGCTGCTGTCCAAACTAAGAGGCAAGGAAGAAAAACGCAGGAGGAAGAAGATGCTGCCTTTGCCAGGAGTAGATGCAGATGGGAAGAGGAAGAATATGAGTAATCATGAGCATCAGCTGTGGGCCAGCTTCTCCTGCTCCTCACTCAGCTGGCACTTGGCTCCATAAATCCTGTGCGCTAAGCCTCTTCCTCATCCTGTGCCCAGTCACCAACAAGTGGTGAGTTTTGCCAAAGCAATGAAATATGGGCTTAAGTCACAGGGCCAAGCCCTCACTGAATGTAAATGGGAGTGACTCCATTGCTTTCGCTGGCTAAGGTTCTTGCCCTCAGTTTTCAAGATGCTTTTAAGTATTGGATATAAACAACCTGCCACCATGGATACACTTTGGTTTAGAGTGGATTTTTCACTGCTTCAATGTACCTATTAATTGCAGTAATGTTTTGCTGCACTCCTTTGGATTAAAATGCTTTTTCTAAGTGTCAGTTAATGGGTTTCAGTGAAAGTAATTTCTTAAACATTATGTACTCAGTTTAAATCTAACAGGGTAACTAAACATTAAAGTAACAGGGGGGAAAATCTATATTGCTCTAATTTGTATTGTATGTTCTTTTCACCAAGTATAATTGCTATTGACTGCCTAAAGCAGCATTCTCCAAAGCATGAATAACCAGAAAAAGAGTTGCAATTGTATGTAAAAAGCAGTGTCATACCTTGCTAGCATAAATGTGGGATGAAGAGACAAGCATTATGCAATATGATGCTCTGCATTCATTACTGTTTCTCTCTTGCTTAGATAGGGTTTTTAATGACTATCCAGCTCCCAGTGGTGTGAGGAGATGGTGAGCATAAAAGATGTAGGCATGTTTTGTTGGTAATGCAAGCCACTATATGGAGGGCTAAAACCAGACTGAACAAGTGTCTGTAATTGTACAAAGGACAAGGTGATGTCATGTCACAGAGTGGCACTTTTTTTCCTCAGTGCTGGAGAATAAACTCTGTTTTCATATTTTCAGTGATGGGTCTCCCTCCTTAATGCACTGTGGGTTATATTGCCATAGGCACAGGGGAGCAGTGTTCACACTGTTCTGTGTGAGTAAGGGAGGAGCTGGTCTCCAAGGTATCACTGCTGTTAATAAGACTTCCAAGAAACAAATAAAGGTAAAAATCCTGATTTTATCTTTATTACTTTGAAATGAAATTACCTCTGGATGTATCACTAGTATATATGACCTTGCTGTCTATAATATTCCATCTGATATTTGATACCCAACAAGAATTTGATGTAAAAGGAAAAACTATCACTAAGGGGGTGCTCTTGATGCTTTGATCATCCTAATGTGTTAACCAAAACTTTTTAAAGCCCTATATCTGTCCAGCATAGCCCTGTATAAATAATATCCTGCAGCTTCAGAAAACTCAGCAGCAGCCTGTAAAGATGGACATCTTTAGGGGCCTTCATGACCCCATTCTCAAAGTTATCTGCAACATTTTAAAGAAATCTAACTGACCAGTTATGAGGCTTACACTCCCTTGTCTTCACTGTCATGATCCAAAGAACTGCTCCCCATTTTGACTCGTATTCATGGCTACAGAGTGCACACCTACAAAAGAAAACATTATTAGGAGAGGAGGTGTGAGCTGCTGTATGGCAGCCTTTTATTTACCAAAATGTGGACTTTAATATTTGTCTGGTGTCTGTCCCTTAACTTCTGCTTTCCAAACTCTAAAACATGATACTACTTTTAATCTCCTATAGCCAGAGAATTTCCAAAGAAGAGCTATAATTCTTTCTATGTTTAACTACTTGCTTGAAAGGTGGAAATGTTCATGTGCTAAGTGATGAAACTTATGTAATATGCAATGCATTCATTTTGTGATGTATGTTTTGCAACCTACTTGCTTCTTCACCTGTGCTGTGTCTGCAGATCGAATCCCCCTGGCAGGTGCAGATTTATGGGGGATAAAAAGAGAACTTCATCTTCTTCACCCTCAGCTCTTGATTCACACTTCCGTTTCATGACATCCATAGCACACGTTTTCCCAGAGTTATGCTGGAGATTATTTCTGACTCCCTGTGCCTCATTTCAAAGGCAGACAGAGAGGGAGAAGTTTGGGCACTCAGAGATTTTGGGTCTGGTCCCCACTGCTAGCTCCGCTCCTTTGTGCACACTGAGCACGTGGAGGGGGCATAGAGACATGTTTCTCTTTCAGCTGACATCTGGGAGACATCTGCTCCAGCTTTAGGTTGTACTAATTTCCTTAGCAACCAGAAATAGTCCCCAGTTCTCTCCTAAACGTCAGCTTAATTTTTGAAGTGATTTTTTTTTTTTGTGGCCTGTGTGGAACCCTCTTAGAGAAAATTACAGTGGTCTAAGACTCAGATCAGGTTGATTTTGGAAAAGGTGGTGCACATCTTCTTGCAGGTTAATGTCAATGCTTTTTCACATATTTCTGTGGACACCAGTTACATTAAATAACTTTTCTCAGGTCTATCCCTTACCTTCCCCAGCTGTGCCGGGCCAGTTGTCCAGGGTGGGTTTTACACCTGACTTTTGTGCTGAATTCAATGAAAAGTGTTCCATCAGCCTGTGCCAGCAAAAGGACAGTGACAGACACTTGTAGGGTAATACTGTGTCGTATTGGCATAGACATTTCTGGATGAACTTGTCACCTTCTCAAGCAGAAACTGGAAGTTCAAGGGAGCTCTAGAGGCTTGTTTTGTGGCACCGGCGTGGGTAGACCTGAAAGCATAGAAGCTCCTTGGGGCAGGACCACGTCTGTTTTGTTTAGTATTGTATCAAGCTTCACATTCTGTAAGTAAATAAAAATAACAGTGATGCTACGGTGCATTAGTGTCTGTGTGGGGAGCCCTGGGCTGGCTGCGTTATGCATGTCAGTGCAGACAGTGGAGAAACTCCTCTCTAAGGAGCTGTGGACAACAAAGATTGTTCAGCCAGTAGTGTGACGGGTGTGCAGGATTGATTCTTACAGTGCTGTTTACACTTTACTAGCAGAGAGAGCGGACCAAAAGGGCTTTAGACAGGAATTTCTAAGCAAATCTCGGACCATATGTGTTTCTGGTTTTGCCTGTATTGCAGAAGTATCTTTCAGTATCTTCAGTCCATATTTAAATAGAATGAATAAGAAGTTCTTATGGTATAAGCAGGCATGCATGCATTCAAAATAGCAAGAAGTAAGAGGGCCAAATGCATAGACTGTAAAAAAAATTGCTACAGAACTACTGAATATTCAAAACTACGGAGATTCAAATAACATGTAATAAGAAAAAGAATTTCTGTATATTTTAGAGGTATTTTTAGTGAATTATGGGTATACTCCCTTACTATCCAAAGATTTAGATTTAGCTGTCCTGCTTTTTGAACTTTTCATCTCCTTCTATACATATATACATGCAGGACAGTCCCTGTTGAATGTTGATGATGGGGTTATCAGCACCATTCTACTTTCACTCCACCTTCTCACAAGTCAGTGATGACGATGGAATGGCTTGTTTGCTACTTGACAAATGGTATACGTGGGAAAAACTTTGAAAAAGGTCTCTGGGTCTGAAATCTATGTGTCAGTGTCGACTTTGTTAGCTAATTTCAGCAGTCCTTTTAAGCTGCTGATTGCCAGGAGCTGGCAATTCACAGAGGAGGGAATCACTCAGTCCTTTCTGCTGTGGCTTTTATATTCTTTCACCAGGCAGCTACTGGCAGGTGTTGGAGACAGGATATTAAGTTAAACGAAATTCTGTTCTGACCCCATAGGGCAGTTCTTTCAGTTTTATTTAGAGCCACATCTCAGCAGTGGAAGAGTCTGCAGCCTGATCCATTACCCAGTTAAAAGAACATGTTGCAACTCACTTAAAAGCAAATGCAGTCTTAAATTACACATACAGAAGCTAAAAGTAGCCTCAGCTTAAATTAAAGGGTATGCTTTCCCAGAGGGGCAGCCAGCTCTGGTCGCCCAGAATGAGTCTTTTCCTGTGTGGGAGATTCTTTTTTAAGGCCGTATCTACTTATGCCAAAATGCTTCCTGATTCAGAGGCTGTGCTAATGCAGGCAAAAAGGGAAAGGTGAAGCATTACACACTGCTATTACCCACTATTTAAACAAATATTCTTTTTTTGGATCTATGGAGGTTTGTGGTTTGCTTCTTGTTTTTTTTTTTTTTTTTTTTTTTTTTCCTTTTTAAAGACTGAGCAGGCTTTTGGCAGGAGGATAATAAGGACTCCAGAAGGAATTCAACATGATGCTTTTTTATCATGCCGCCAGGGTTTCATGGGAAAGATGAGGCTGTGGAAAACATTTTTGGTTGTGGTTCACAATAACACCTATCATCTGCTTGCATGTGGGGCTCCAGTGAGGAGCTACATAAATGCTTTGTGCCAGCCTGACAAAGCAGAGGTAACTTAGATGGCAGATTACTGCATCTGTAAGAAAATGCTTAGGTAGGAGGCAGCCACCTGGACTAACAATTACTTTTGTAACAGATACTCTCAGCAAAAAAGGTTTTTTAGATCATTTGTGAGGTCTAGGAAGACAGAGGAGGAGAGGAGACATGAGGCAAGAGTTAGGTGAAAGTTGGACAGCATTTTCAGAATCAGAGGTCTAAATTCAAAAGCCTGCCCTTGGATAGATATTAGGTACCTTTATTGGATCTGTTCCTAAAACTGCAAGACAATAACTAGAAAGGCTTTGAAGTGAGGAAGTCAACCTCAGATACAGAAATGTCTCTCAGGGTTAACATGCCTGTGCAGGTCTAAATTAGCAATAACATGACGCAAAGGAGAATGCATAGTACAGATCTGCCTGTTTTACTGCCCTCTCCCTTCTGAAAGTTAATCACACATTTTGTTTCATTTTTATATGCACTAACTTCAGAGCCTCATTCCTTGCTCAGTTTGCACTTCACCTCTTGGGTGTATTTTGTTTCTGTTGTTCCATTGTGCTGGCTAAATAATGCAGGAAGACTAATAAATTCAAATATAATTTCTGATTGGTTTAGCATCAGTTTAACTATCTAGAATAATTAAGTGTTATTGGATACTTTATATGATGAGTCTGTGATGTTTAGACTAGAAAATAATAAAATGCACTCAATTGATTAAGCTCTTTGTAGGAGTCTAAGAATTAGCATACTGTCTAATGGCAAATAATTTATAATTACCAAGAAGAGCTGATAAAAGGGTTCAGTGCTATTGACTGCCTGACTTGATAACCTTGATCAGCAAGCTTCATTAAAAGAAAAGTCCTAGCTTGAACATAACTCTGTAAAAGACATGAAATTACTTTAACACTTTCTCTCTTGAATGGGATGCTGCTGTTTTGACAGACAGTCCCAAAGTGCTGCCTTTGGAGACCACACATGCTCCAGATTGAGGGGCATGTTGCTAGGCTGACTGGCAACACATTCCCAAGTGGAAGTTTTCCCTGCAAGTAAAATCTCTGTTTTGAAACTAAGTAGTACAGGATATGTATAAAGCAACTTACTGCAAGATTTTGGCCTGCACTTCATTAACTACACTTGTCAGAGTAGGAAGATGAGTTCTGCAGTGGTATTTGCTATACTCTGTAGACTGTAGTTGGAGAAACAGTCTGGTTCCTTTCACACATTTCTCTGAAGTGACAGCTGTTTGAGCCAAATTTAAGGTTAGACATAACTTGTAGAAATGTAGGAACAAGTAGATCACAGCTTTTGGGGTACACCTGTGGACACGATCTTTTCTAAACTAGAGAAAGGTGAATAAGCAGGATTTTCAGGGAGAGGGAAAGGTGCTGCATGAAAACTGAAAGACACTGATGTGCCAGGAAGGTTGACAGCTCTGCCATTTAAATGTCTTTTTTTCAAGCACATTCCCCATTCCCATGGTGTAGTTACGGCTGGCAAGTTCTCATTTAGTTTAGAATGGCCCCCATCTCTGACTGACAATATCGAAACAAACTTCAGGTTGTTCTCTTGGTCTGATGATGTGGGTCTGGGCACACCAGCTCTCTGCTGGGCCCCACACACTCATTACTGAGCAGAGAGATCTAGTTAAGTGTTTCACACAAGAGCAGAGTAAGAGGAACCTGTGGCTGTCTCTGGTGCATAGTGGATTTGCCACAGCCACAGATTTGTCATTTCAAGTCAAAATACAACAAACTTAAATGTTTTCATGCAAAGCCTTTGGCCTGCAGAACAGGATAAAGATGATGAAGGAGGGCAAGATCTTGGTGGGTTGAGGAGTGCTATAAATGCATCCTTTTTTCCTTTTTTTTTTTTTTTTCTAATTGGCATGGATGGGTATCACTGCTTTTGGAAGCTAGAAAAACTTGGATTCTTACCCTCTGTTGTTGAAATTTTAAGATATTCAAAATGGACCCTTTGAATATGTCATCTCTTCTGCTCTTGCTCTGACACAGCAGAGCAATTGGTTTGAATGGTTGCCTCTAGCCATGCTCTCTTCAATCACCTACTCCAAGTTTCTTGAAGTCAGGTCAAAGAGATGGAGCTTTGCAGAATATCTTTTACGGTTTTGAAGACACTTCTTAGGAACACCGTGCTCAGATGACATTTATATCTGGGCACTCAATAGACACTGATAGGAATGGGAATTGCTGTCACTCTATGCACAGAAATGGCTGTTTTTCCCATATTTTCACTGTTTGTGAGATGTCACATTAGAAAGGCTGAAGCTATGATGGACTATCTATCAAACCAGTGCAGCAAATCATGTAGCAACAAAACTGCTAAGAAACAGAACTATTCTCTTTTCATATTAAATTTGTACTGGTTTTAACACTGGAATGCAGTAGTTTGAATGTATCTTATGTTTCACAAGGTTTTAGTCTGAATCAGTGAGCAGAGGCTGGTTGTGTTTCATTCTAAGATGATAAAACTTTTCATGTTTCTGCTAAATAAAAAAAATGCTTCAGAGAAGATATTTTAAACTCACTTTTCTACAAATGAGAAAGTTAAGGTAAACATGGAACCTTTAAAGTTTCAAATCTTCTTAAACCTTCGGGTTTTACATTTGTCTAACTGTAGTGCAGGGTAAGTCTGATTTATACAGTAAGATAATTCAGCACATATACAGCAATTCCTTAAAAGATCTTCAAAGTGATGATGACTAGCTTCTCATAATATAGAAGAGTCTATGACAATACCATGTACGCATAATATACTACTAATACTAATGGTAAAAACTAGTACTGTTTTGGTTGGATTCAAATACCTAAACTCATGTTGTCTGGCTGAGTTTGAAAGAGAAAGAAGGTAGGAGTTCACATGAAGGAGCTATAATATCTAATAATCAAGATTCTTCCTGTTCTTGGAATGCCTGTTTTGATTTTATTTGCTCTTGCAGTTTATTTGAAGAATATCTCACTAAAGGTCACTCTGTGGATGGCTTCCAAATGTTTGACATTTGCAATAGGTTCTGTTCTCATTGGTCATATCAGCGATATCATGTACTCTGTTTCCCAGACAAAATGAACTAACATATTTTTTCTGAGATCCTTGGGATGAAATTCTTCTGAGCTAGTCATGCTAAGCTCCCTTTTTGCACAGATATAGGCAGTTCCAGAATATGAAACATGACCTCTTAAACAGATATCTAACAGACCTGGTAATGCACGTCTAACAGAGTCTGCTTTCCTCCTTTATCTACAAAGGGATCACAGAGTGACTAGCTTGGATGTTGATGTCCACATTATGGAAGTCTGAAGCCAGATGAGAGAAATACCACTCTGTATGGGTACAAATTTGATTGCATTCATACAGTAGAGTGCTGTAAAAATATTTTGCCAGAAACTTTATTGTCCTTATAAGCTTATTGTCCATAAGGACATGGTGGAAATATGAACAACTCTGTAGTGAAGAGTGACAGCCTAATACGCAGCAGGACTGAGTTCAAGTAAAGTAGATTTCATCTCTCTCCTCAGGCAGGCCATTTGAAGTTAGCTTCCCTGAAAGGAAGAAGTGCTTAATAGAGCTTCTCCGTCTCACAAGAACTTGTGATTAATATAATGGAGGCTGTGAGCAAGAATTCATGTCTGAAATACACTATGTGTGCCATCTCAGAATGGAAGAAAAGTGATCCACCCTTTGAAAATATTAGCACCCACTGTTGCCTTTCCCTTAAGATGGAAACCTCCCCTGATCACCATGATCTTTCAAAGATGATCAAGACTGGCCTCACAATAACACTGGTCAGCTCCCTGAGCACTTGTGGGTGCCTCCCATCAGGCCCCAGGGACATGTGTATGTCATTTGTCTAAGTGTTCCTTACCTCCTTCACAAAGAATAAGTTTTCCTTTCTCTGGAGCTTCCTCCTGGCCTCCAGTGTGTGGGATATTGGATACAAGCAGTAAAAAGAGATGCAGAAGTCACGGTGAACTTGACCTTCTTTGTGGTTTTTTGTAGAGATCCACATTCCCATTCAGCAGCAGGTTCACATTTTTCCTAGTATTCCTTTTGCTGCTGTTGTACCTGTATCAGCTTTTCTTGTTGCCCTTCATGTAATTTGTCAGACTGAGATCCCTGTGGTCTTTGGCTTTCGTAATCTCATCGCTGCACACGTGCACAGTGTCTTTATTCCTCATGGGTTGCCTGACCCCTGTTTTCTATCCCTTGTACATTTCCTTGTTGTATTGGGGTTTTGTCAGGAGCAGCTTGTTCATCCCTGCAGGCCTCCTATCACC
The DNA here is from genome assembly GCA_013397815.1 of Aleadryas rufinucha. Taxonomy (NCBI): domain Eukaryota; kingdom Metazoa; phylum Chordata; class Aves; order Passeriformes; genus Aleadryas; species Aleadryas rufinucha. Next base: position 347,626 of record VZTH01013402.1, read on the forward strand.
TTTGGTCCACAGGGCAGAATGGACTATTCTAGATATTGGAAGATATAGCCCTTGGAAATCAATTAGGTCTCCTGGGCCCCTCTTCTCTCTGGGTCTATTTCCTTGGTATGCTTCCGAGCAGGTCCGTGAACCAAGTCTTCGCTCCTGAAGTCCATAATTGGGATCCTGCCTTTTGCCTTGTTTCCTTCCATTAGTATTCTGAACTCTAACCTGTTTCATTTTATGAACTTATGATGCTGTGGTGCATAATTCTTTTTCATTTTTTAATACAAATTTAGCTGGTGCATATTTTCTAATCCATGACTGACCTCTACCTCTGTTTCCCATCACTCCATTGGGACTGTACATGGATTTACCCTGCAATAACATTGGAGTAGTTCTACAGGATCAAATGACTTGGAATAAATCTGACCTGAGGTGAGAATCAGTCTCCTCAGTCCTGGTAGCAGAACTAAGGCTGACTTCTATTACACAGTCTTCTGAAGGATTCTCTGAAATTGTTTTGTGCCTGGACTGCCTTTATTTTATTAAAGTAATGAAATAATACATCTTTACAAACTCCTCAATGCCCTTTATATTAACAAAGCATGCATTATTTCATCTCTGTCTAATTAATACCCTGTTTAATAGGTATCTCACTTCATGTTAGGTTCCTGTATTCTTAAGAATTTTTACTAATTTAATTGAGAGCAGTCTCAAATTAATTGTATAATTAATCTTGTCAAATTAGGTAACATTCATACAGCACCTTATTAAAGAAACTCGAATATTTTAAATTACCATGCTATTAGGCATTAATAAAGAAGTTCTTCCTCTGTATTGTTCTGCTTTATATCACAAAGAAGGTAATTGCAATATAAATTGCAATATAAAAGCTAAGTTCTATAGTACATTAATAATTAGATACACATTATTCCCCATGAAAGCTTTTTCTCTTATTAATTCAATTGTAGAATGGATAAGCCTTTTATAAAACAGTAATAATACACCCCCCAAAACACTAGGAATGAACTATTGTGCTGATGCCTGAAAAACAGGATGGCCAGAACGTGAGCTGTTGCTTGAGTGATGTCTCAGAAAAGCAGGTTTCTGAGAAACCTAGTGCTGTGCTGCAAGCAGCTTAAAGACTTTTGTGGCTGTGGAAAGCTTTCTTTACATCTCATGTTTGGGAATGAGTGTGTGTCTCAATTTCCTGACTGAAAGGGAAAAGGTGGGCTCTCTGTTACACTCCTATGGATTACAGAGAACAGCGGCCTCCTTGTAGAGCCTGAAAAAGGTGCCCCAGACACCCCTGGAGGTGAGACACATAAGACTGATGTGCAGGACTGGGGAATCGGAGGTGGTGGCTGTGATGTGGGAGAGAAGGTGGGCAGGCTGAGGAGAGGGGAATGGATAATGAGAAGTGCTATCAATTTTTTATGAGTATATGGAAGTTGTACTCAAGGTCAGAAAGCCCAAATACTATATTATATCTGTGGGTGCCAAAGAGGTTTTCATTTATGTAATATATTGGTCTAGTGTTTTAAATCCTTAATCTTGGTGCCTTTAGTTGTGTATACTAAAAGTGCCCATTAGATTAAATACTTGAGGCACAAGAAATCATCCACACATGAATGCTGAATGAGTAAAACAGCATTTCACACAGGAACATATGCTTGGGTATAATGTGTGGGATACAATAAACTGTAGTGTCAGCCTTATATGTAGAATAGCTGGTTCTGATAAATTCGAAGTTACTGCTGAGAGGGAAAGCCATAAACCAACAGTGTGAAATCTGATGTCACCAAACAGCCAACATTACTGGCCTATTACAGATACATCACATGGGAGTTCACAAAGTTGTCTCTGTGAACACACTAACATGGGGCACTGTGTTACCTGTCTTGGTCAGATGACCATGCAAGGCAAGGCTGGGAAGTGCAGTTTCTTCCCCCTCCTTCTTCTTCCAGCCTTCTCCTCCCTCTTCCCTAGCTCAGCCCTGGATTACCTGGAAGTGCACCAAGACATGGTTTTTGGTATACATTTGAAAAAACTCTGTCATATCTGGCTCTAGCTCCCTTAAGCAGAGCTTTATGAATAACAGCTCATCTGGTTTTTTCTTTATTTACACAATTGAACAGGAAAAATATGTTTAAAATATAACATATTTTAGTAAATCACTGTGTATATGACATTTAAAGTAAAGGGGAGAGAGGGAAGCAGGGAGGAGATGTTGAACTGAAAGACTGCATTCAGCCTGACACTAAGTGTTCCCATTTGCTAATTGACACTAGACCTTTCTCATTGTCTTTTTATTTAGCTCTCCTTTTCCACAGGAAAATCCTGTTTCAGAACAGAAATCCATATTTGTTTTGAATTCTTACAAAAAAATTCGTCCTTCAATTTTCTTGGCTGAGACTAATCACCAAATGTGATCAACATTTGCAAAGAGGACTTATCCCCCTCTTCTGCCCAAATCCGCCGTCGCTTCTTCTTGGTCTCTCTCTGTCACTCTCTTTTATTTTGTTTTTTTTTTTTTTGTTCTCTTTTTTTTCCTCTTTAATGATTAAGCTGGCATTGAGCATTTGCCACCCAGCTCTGCCCTTCGGATCCCGTTATCCCAACAGCCAGCTACTAGATTGATTAGATTAGCTGATCTCTGGAATTGGGATTCATGCTGACACTTCATGTTTGTTTTGCAAAAATAGGATGTTCACAGGATGCAATATCAAAGAAACCTTTTCCCACTTATTCCCTTTTGAGGACAGAAACTTCCCAGATTTGTTCTTGGGTCATAGGGATTGTAATAAAACACCTAGTTGGTGCAGACAATGTGCAGTAGTTCAAAAGACCATTAAAACCTAAGAGGGTAGGCAAATCTGCAAGATGCGAAGTTGGGAAAGCCTGCAAATTCTCTTCTTCCAACAGAAGTGTGTCAGATAAGATGATGTGCTGCTGAACACTGATAAAAACTACAACAAGAATTCCAGGGCTTCATAGCTCAGCAGGCAGTTTGCTGCCAACCTGAGGAGTGAGTGGCACGAGGAGATGGCTTCTGAAGACAAGCGGGAGAAAAACAAAAGATTAACACAACATGTTGAGTGAAGCAACTTCAAAGTTTTAAGCACAAATGCTGATTTTTCACCATAATAGCAAAAATATCACACACTGTAAAAATCTAATGTGCTACACATCCATATAGCTGTTACTTGAGTGAGTAATTGCTGTGGGAGTGACACTGCTATTACCTGATAAGTCTTGGACACTCAAACACTGAGCAGGAGCTATGTGGTAACTGCAGAATGCAATGCTGAGAAGGTATCATGTTGGACTTCATCCATCACTTTCAGCCTGAATAAAGGCAGCAAAACTTGTATTTTTACAAGTATATGAGCCCTTTGCAACACTATCTGCCCCCTTACAGGAGTGTGAGATGTAATGCTTGCCTGTTGCTAGTGATATTTTTCTTTGTAATTCAGTATGATTTGAATCAGATGGAGTTCATTTCTTGCTGCTTTTTTGCAGAGCTGTCAACTTGATTTGTTTGTGGGTTGTTGTTTCGGGGTTTATTTTTGCCATGTATAATGATACCTGAATAACCCTTGTGCATTCCTTCTCCCCCACATAATCTGTAATATTGGCCATTCTGCACTGCACTACTCTTGGAGATTTGACTTCAGTCCTGTCAGACACGCTGCTCAACCTGTCACTGCCCTCCTGCTGGCAAGACTGACAACACCAGACTCGTCACACCTTACCCTCTAAATAGGAGGGGGGCAGAAAATGTCCCAGAAATTTATTTCTTCTGTTGCTTTTATTAAAATCAATCTTGCTCACCTGCAGCGTTTCTTTTTATTATTTTAAACATTTTTTCCCTCACAGTCATTCCACATTATCATTCAATGTTAATAAAACTGATTGCTTGCAGTGAGGAGAAAAAAAAATGCTTTTTATCAGGTGTGTATTAGCAGAACATGCTGAGTCCAATTGCTGCCTCTTGCAGTTAGTCATTTGTTTCTTATGGCTCCTCTCCTTCCTCCCCAACATTTCACCCTTAAAGTAAATCAGTTTTGGGAAGAGAAACCTGAACACAGATGCCAAGCCCTGGAGTTGTACTGCAGTCAATTAGATCACAGAGTGTGCCTGTTTCCTTAGGGCCCAGAGCTGACCCATTTCTAGTCTGGGACTTGGACATGAGTTTGTCTTGAATCCTTCAAGTCTTTGCGCCATTGGCCACAGAATCCAGCCTCATAAATTGCTAGTGTCAGGATCAGTTTTGAAGTGCAAGGACACAAACAGTAAACAGGATAAGTTTATATAAATATTCGGACTTCCTTCAATTTTTTTTGAAAGCAAGATTTTTCATGGAGTGTTTAGTAATACAAGAAAAGTCCTCCACTGGAAAAAACCCCTAAATTCATAATTTCTTTAAGAAATTGACCTAAAGCAAACCTCATATTCATGTTCAAGTAATTAGCTTAAATGTTATTGAGATTTGTGATATACACAGAAAAAATACTTGAGTTAAGGTCATCCTGATTCTGAAACATTCAGAGATTGTGGTATTTAGGGAGGAATTGAAGTGATGCTGGGTAGAGCTTCCAGATCAAAAATGAGAGCAAAAAACTGAGCCTTGAGAGAGAACCTACTTATTTGTGCCACACTTAGATTCATCCCCAGAGGCAATTCCCAGCACCTGCCAGAAAAGGAAAAGTTGCTCAGCTTCCACCCTTTTGTGAGACTCAAGAAAGTATGATGAAATTCTGTTGCAAGCATCAGCAAGCACAGCACAGTGAGCTTTTTTGACAAGCAAGTAAGAGAGATGAAGTAGTTAGTTGTATGGGAAGTGTGTGCTTGGATGGATAAGATTATTATGGCGTCAATGGATGGGCTGGGAGAAACAACATTTGCAAATTATTTTGAGGCAAACAGGTGAAAGCTTCACATGCTACATGTTTTGGAGAACAGAAGACTGATGTGGGTTTGGCTTTTTTCGTAAGTACAGACTTCCCATGGCCCTGCAGACATGAGTGATTTTTCCTCTTTTGAGTGAAAGTGAACCATGTATGTCCAAAATATGCCCTAATTGAGTTTCTAATTTGCCATATATGCTTCCAAAAGGAGCTTTGGCTCACTCAGCTTTCCCACTAGAGATCTTGCAGTGGCCCAGTCCTACAGCTACTGTTGAGCATAAACTCTTAGCTCTCTGCTGCTCTTCTGAACCATGGCCATTTTCTGAGGAAGTAGTATTTCTGCCTTTCCCAACATCACAAATCATTCTCTTAAACAGAAAATGAGTCAGCACATACATCCTACAGTCATATAGGGTAACTGCCCTGCCCCAGAGTAGAACGGCCATCTCAAATTTGGTCCCTTCCTTCCTTCCTTCCTTCTCTTTCTCACTGTCACAGTCCCTCATGACTCCAGCACAGGACAGCCCTGGCTGCTCTTCCAGGCCCTCCCAAGAACATGTCTGAAGGGAGCATACCTCTGGAAATGTCGCAAGAAAGTCCAGCATGCAGCTTCCCTCCTGACCATTGCTGTAAATGAGAGCTGGAAGGGGAGAATGGGGGTTTGGACCTTTCCCAAATATTGTCATCTTTCCAAGACACTCAGCAGCAGCCTAGATTCTGCTCAGTATGGGCATGGTCCTGTACAATACTGCACAAATGGGATACACTGGCCATAATGAGTCTATATGGCAACTCAGATAAAGCCTGCATATCATGAAGGATGCAAGGTCACTGAAGACACATAGTCCAGTAGGGACTTCAGAATGAATATTTCTTTTAAAACAATTCTGTCTCTGTGAGTCTGCTTACAGACTTTCTTTCAATGTGTGGCTGTAGAAACTGGCCTGGAGGATTGTCTACACCAAAGATTTGAGGTATAATGACATTTTCTTACTCCCATTTCATTTCCTCATTTGGTGGCAAAGGAAAGCAACTTTGAACCATTGTCATGGCGGTAGCTGTTTCCATAAGATTTTAGAGCTGTCTGCTCAGAACAGCATTAAACCAACACAGCAATAATCTAAGGTGCAATATGTCATATTAAATTCAAGTTAGCCCACTAAGCTTTCATCTTGGTACTCCTAACAATTTGCTGTCCTTCAGAAATGGCCCTGGTTAATGGAAGCTCCCTGAGACTGGCATGCACGTTCTGGGATTTCTCCCATACTGCAGGGCAGGAGATAGTCCAGTGAAGCAGAAAACATAATTTGCTTTGCTTAAAACCACCTGCTCCCAGCTGATTATTTTTTTTTCTTGTGAAGATTTTATTTGGGGAGAGGAATATGAAGAAGGGAGGAGACAGAGAATGAAAGGCAAACACCTGACATTTCAGAGAACCTGAACATTAAAGACAACAGTGATCCTCTTATGCATGCAAGACTTTACAGAACCATCAGTGTTTCTCAACATGCCGCTACCAATTAAGGGCAGAGCTGTAAGATCTGTGCTTTGCAGTGCTATGCAGAGAGTGGGAGAACACCACATGGGTGGTCGCTGCAAGGAAATGTAGTTACTGAAATAGATCTAAAGGGAAAGCATTAAATAGTTGGGGTTTGATACCTGGATTATTTATATTGGGGTCTCACTGGTTAGGATAAAAATGTCTTCCATTTTAAAGGTCAGGAAATGCCATCCAGCCCTAAATCAGCCTTGTTATGCTAGATAGAATATGCACATACTAGGATACCAGCCGATTACTTGACCTTGCAATACTTCTTCTGTGGGCACAGGAAGTGTTCAGAGAGTAAACAAATAAACTGATGGATGATGAGGCAGGGTGAAAGGAAAGGAGGAGCATCCCCTCGAGGAATTTCACAGATTTGTCATGAAATATTTGATGGCAAGGTTAGTCCAAAACTCCAGAAGTCTCAATGCAACATGACCGAACCCTTGCCATTTTTCTTTTTAATAGTTAAGAATTTAGAGTTGGGAGACTTTTGTTTTTGTTTTGTTTTGTTTTGTTTTAATTTCTGCCTTGATTCTAGAGAGCACCAACTACTGAAAGCAATCCTCTCGAGAAAAAATATTGATTTCCCCCCTGTTCTTCATTCTGTTTGAACTCTACAACTTCCCTAATTCCCCAAGGGAACAATTCTCTTCCCTACAGAGCTACACTCAGTTTCAAAATTGACTTGAAAACAAGAAAACAAAAATCTGCCTTCCTTTTTCTTGTGTTCTAAAAGTTCTGACAAGGGCCTTTCTCCAGAGAGCCATCTTCTTCAATCTCTTTGTGTTTACTGTCACCTGCTAGCATGTTGTTCTGCCTTAAGGAGACAGTAAACTAGCTATGCTGCTTCCTTTTTGTGACTCCTCCACCCACTGGCAGCATCCCACTGGATGTATCTGAATCTGGTCTTCAGCTTGATCCCTCTTGATTGCCCTGACTATTTCTCTGTAACCAGAACATTCATATTGTTTCATGGATGGGTCTCTGTAATTGCCTCCATTTTTCCCTGCCTTTCTCTCTTTTTCTCTTTCAGTTTGTTCTGCATTTGGGAAAGATTAGGGGCTGTGACTGTGTGTAGGGCAACACACAGGAGCCTTCTCTAGTGAGATACTCACTATTAATTTATAGTAGGAATCTCTTAGTTCTACTGGAGTTCTGTATGAAATTACCTGGATACTTAATTAGATTTAATTTGATTTTAAATATCCACATGACTCATGCAATTAGTATTCAGCCTCTTGCAACTTGCCTCTGCCTATGATATACTCTGTCTGATGAAGGTCGTGACACATGCGCACAGACAAAAAAATGTCTGTCATTCTAAGCATCATGTCAATGCTGTTTCATGGAATATTTTAAGATCCTCAGGCAAGCAGGCATTTCTCTGAAATCAAGAGCGTTATCAAAATACTGTCTCATTTCCTCAGCTGTTACAGCTATACACTAGCCAAGCTTCCTCACCAGGCCTGGGGCCAGAATGCTATTTGGAGAACGTACCTGGGTATCAGATCCTGTGTGTAGCACACCTTTATGAGGCCAGAGACCTCTGTTCAGCTGCCACAGGCTTGAAAGCTGGTTTGCTTCCATCTCCACAGTAATTCACTTTCCTGTGCTCCAGCTTCACAGGCACCCTGATAAATTGTTTGCTCCTTCTACAGCACATTATGAATGAAAGACCTAACAGAAAGGTTGCAGAACAAATTTTTATAGTCAGCAGAAAATGTGTGCAAATCTGGATCAAGGACATGCATGCTTTTCACCACTTCTCTTTCATGATGGTTTTTTTTTCCTAGTGCAATAATATACTCTCGTGATTGTGGTTAATCATGACTTTCCCTCTGGAACAAGGCATATGTTGCATCTTTCCCAGTCAGCTTTTTTGCCCATTGTCAGATGGATATTGAGTTTCTAAAAAGCTGGTGTTCTCCTTGCTGTTAACCCAGCTTGCTTGCTTTGTCAAAAATCCTACTCTGAGAGTGCCTTTATTTTTGATTGTATGAAAATTTTCTTCTTTCCTAGGGACGACCTGTGCAGAACTGTTTCCTTTCAAGGCAAACATCAGCCTTTGTATAAACATGTCACAAGGTCTGATAGCAGCAGCTGGTAAATTTGAAAAAAATCACAAAGAGTAAGACAAAAGTTATTCTATTACAACAGCATTTTGCACAGAAATATTCAAACTGAAGCAGGTTCCAGCTGCAGAAATAATGGAGGGAGCTCTTCAGAGAACCCATGTGGTCGGTGATTTCTTGGGTTCCTTCTGACAATAGTTTGAGTCATTTCTCTCTTTATTAGCTCTGTTTCTAAACCTGAAAGACATCGTGTCACTGAATAAACTCTGAGCCCACGTCCCACATTGTCTTCGAAGCTGTTGTTAAAGAAGATAGCTATCTACCAACACCTGTTTGATAGAAAAAAATCCCATCACTTTCTCACAACCGGAGTCTAAAGTGTACTTTTATATCCTCCTCACACAGAAAACATGCACCAGTACCCAACTTTGTGTTTAAAAAATATTTATATGAGACTTGTCATGAAACTAGGCATTCTCAGCTGAAGAGCTCTTAGTACCTGTTAAACTTATAGCTGACTTAGTCATATACTGTTTTAAGATTTTTCTGCCTCGGAAAATCTCATTTCAGTATTAAAATATTAGTGGCACTGCAATGTTATTTCCACAGCGCCCTGCTTAGCTCCAGGTCACTTATATTTTGTCAATCAGTCCTGCAGTGTTAGTTATTTATCTATCACTTAATAACCATGCTGCAGAGAATAATTTATCTGGCATAGCATGGTAATTTGTACTATAATTTCACCCCCGCTGCTGCAGACTTGCATTCCGTTACAGCAATGATTGAGGAAAATTAAGATTCCTAGGTCACACTTTGGGCTCTATGTTTTCTGCCTTTCATAATTTCATTTCACTTCATCATCTTTGATTGAAGAAAGGGTTCATCTAGAAATGTGAGAAGTGGCTAAAATAACTGTGTTTTTCAGCCCACTAGGACGCAGTTCATGAAGATAAAGGGAAGGGGACTGTGCAGTCTCGAAATTGGCTCCGGAGACTCATACATCACCAAAGCTGAATCCACTGTAAAGGCTCTGCAGACAAGCTCAGACTACATTTTTTGTTTCTCATTTGTTTCCAAAATGTAAATAAAACATATATGTAACATATGCACCCCTTTTTTCCAACGTCTAGCCAACATCAAAGCCAGTCAGGTAGAGAATCCAACTTTATCAGACACTCGTCTGCACTAATTTTGGAGCCATTTATCAGAATTAAGTGTGAGACTAGAAAAGGCATACATATAAAGAAGGTAAACTGACAGAGACAGTAAAAATTTACTCATGGAATTTGTTTTACTTATCCTCTTTTACAGAATGTAATAAACATACATTATTTTTTAAAACCATGAATTTTATTATGATGATTAGAGGTGGAGCTTCTTGTGGTCCTAGTGGATGGCCATCACAGAAACATTCTATTTCAGGTATTTACTTTCAGAAGGAGGAAAATGTGTGGACTGTAATATGCATTGGGCAATAGATTTTATCCATTGCTGGCTATTAAGTACTACCATTTTTTCTGTTTTTTCTGTGGAACAAAGAAACTTGCACAGTCAAATTGTCTTCAGATGTTGCATCCTTCAAGAAAGGTATTAAAGATGGTAATTCTTTGATACAAGAAAAATTAATTGATGCCTGCTCAAAGGAGCATCTAGGCAGATATAAGGCAATATAAACAGTAACAAAATCAGCAGTATCAGTATAATGGAGATTAATTTCCATGTGAACCCTCCTCTGAGAGATTCAATGGATTTGCTACAGACCTACTTCTGCATCCCTAACATTTATTTATATATTTTAAGTGATGTATAAGGAACCTAAATCATTTTTAAGTGGAGAACTTCTACAGAAATTGCAGAGCAGCCAGTGAGTATCATCTGCTTGTCCAGAATTGCCACCAAGTTGCTCCTTTCTCTGTTTCTTTGGGGTTTTTGTTTTGGTTGTTTTGTTTGTTTGTTTGGGGTTTTTGTTTGTTTGTTTTTTGTTTTCTTGGGTAAAACGTTCCTATGTTTGTAGTTTTGTTTACTTCAGCTCTGCTTCTATTCTTTGCTTGTATTGCAAAACAACCTAGGAAGGAAAGGCTATTCTCAACGGCAATCAAGTCTTTCAGAATTGTACTTTATCTCCATACCACACTAAGCTTGGTTGATGGGTACTTCAACTTTGTACCTCAATTTTAATTCTCAGAGTTACTTATATAGGACTAGGGAGTTCAGCTTGGACCTGTATTTCTTTGTTTAATAAGGGCTGTGAGAGGTGGATATCTGCTAGCAAATACAGATGTGGTGAGCCCGCAATCTGAATGATGATTTTGTCATTTTCAAGTAATAAATAACATTGTGCTGGTATTCCAGTTGACTAATTTTTCATTATCACAATCTCAGACAGTCTATCTAGAAACAGCCTTGAGCACATACTGGTAAGTGCTCCACACAATAAATGAATCAATGAAAATTATTAGGTAGAAGAGGGACTCAGGAGGAACTGCTGCATGGATACCAATACATAGAATTTCTTAGAAATTAGTTAACTCCATGGTATTTTATACTTGTAGTTTATGTTTTACCTGAACTGTTAGTGAAAGGGGGAGAGTTAATGGATAATGACAGCATCTGGAAATAACCAGGGCAGCAAGAATTCATTACAGCTGTTTTGCAATCTTTGCAAATGCTGATGAAATACGAACATCAAATTATCAGTCTGACGAGAATCAGGATCAACAGTTTTGATTGTGGTGTGGTTCCCCTTCTTGCTTTATTTTTAAGAAGTATTTTCCTTGCTGAACTCTCAAACATGACTTTGAGGCTAATTTATTCAAAATCTTTAGTTCTCAGTATAGTCTCTTGCTGCCTATTTCTGTTGCTTCCCTTTCAAGGGCGACTCCTCTCCCCACCTTCCTGGTCTTATTTTGCAGGTGTTCTTTCATTTCTAGCTCATATTCTGGCAGGTGGTTAGACAACTTTGGCATGACTTTGAGTAATTGTGCTCAAGCTCTGCTTTGGCAGGGAATCAAGCCTTACAAGTCTGTGTCTAAACTTTATGTCTTTTTGTGCGTTTAGACTTTCCAGGTGGTGGGTGATAAGCAGCCACCCTTCCCCTTCTGCTAATCTCTAAAGAAAACACAGGCAAGCCTTCCTAATGGCCTTTTAAATACAATGAAGTCTAAATAAATAAATAAGTGGTCCATAACTGGGGAAAAAAAAAGTTGCCTGCATTATTATAGAGCGTGGATTAAGGTGTCATAAAAGATTCCATTTGGCAGATCTTCATTTCATTGCCTGTGCTGGCCTTGGGTGCAGAGAGGATCAAAAGTTTATGAGAATTGCCTTTGACCACTTTTGGAGAGGATGACTGGAGACAAAAATGGCCCTAGAAAATTTTTGGAAGTGTATATCATTCACAGGATTAAGTAAGGTGGGCAGAAGTACAGGTGGAGCAGTTTTGTGGTTTGAAATTTAGTTTTCATAGCTCACCTTCATGTGGTAAGAGGAGAATCTCCACCCTATTTCAGGTCCAGTTAAATAGTATGCTTTGGAAAGCCAGGAATTTGCCCCCGAGTCCTGGCCCATCTGTCAAGGAGTGCAAGGTTTCAGATGTTGCACTCAAACTTTAAGTCTGCTAAAATCCTTGTATGCAGCCACAAGTCTTTTTAAGCCCTTTTCTGAAATTTGAGGGCAGGTTAAGCCCTTCATGTAAATACAGCCCAAAATAGATACTGGCATGCTGCAAGATTTTAAATGCAGAAACATTTTAGATACCAAGGCAGATATAAAAACTAAATCTTTGTATCTGCCTTGTGCTAACTTTACCCTGATGTAACAGCAGATTTTAATCTTACAGACACATCCATCAGCATATTGCAGTGATATGGAAACTAGTCATAATGGAACAAATTTCCACAGCTGACCAAGTCCTTGGAGTACAGTAAATCCTGGAAGGGTTGTTCTCTTTATACTAACACTAATTTCCACTCTCAGGTAAAGAAAGATTGCTCTGCATTTCTATAGTACCACATAAAGATTTTGGGCACAGAGCCTAGAAGATAATTTAGATACCAGGGCAACTGTTAGGAGGGAAATGAAGAACTCCTCTTCCTTTTTTTCATTTTTTTTTTAAACTCTTAAATTGCCTTCTTGTAGTGCAGAAGAATCTGAAATCTCATATGGAGTCTCCATCCTTCTCACTCTGCAAGCCAGATGAGACAGTGAAGTGAGCAACCTTTTATCACTGGGCAGAGGTCATCACAGCTGAGCCAGGAATGAGAACACTTCCACAGTGTCAACTCATAGGCAAAACTGAGAAAAATACTTGGCAACTTGTTTCTGTATTGGTAAAGGCCACTTTCAAGTTTTCTGTTTTTCCCAGCTGCTGGTTTTCATTCAGCCCTATGCCACTGGTGTTTTTTAACTCATTCAGGTTCTCTATCCAGGCCTTTTTCATTCTCTTCTCCTCATCATCCATCTTTGACTGTCCTACCAGACTCCTTTACCAGAAAGAAAGGTTTCCTCAGCAGTGATCTGCCCATTTACCAGTGCTTTGCAGAAAGGATGTGTTTCCTCCCACCCCTTTTGCCTCATACAAGTGTTTGCACTCTCTTTTGATTTGAGAAACCTTCTCACGTTTGCCTTCTTCCATTCATGTCTATATGTACCTAACAAAATTTGCAAAAGAAAATAATGGGATTCGGCATCAATTTTCCTCTTTGTCTCTAGTATCATTTTAACACTGCCCTTTATAAATATAACTAAAAAACTGAGATGATTTCCAGTGTCTGTAGATTGCTCTGCATCATCTTGGGAACTACTATCATATAAACAGCAATAAAGCCAGTGATTCAGAGGCTTAGAAAAGGAACATTTCCAGAATGGACAGAGAAAGGTAAAGTACTGGACCTCCTATTTTTCAGTGTGCTATCTTTAAAGGAAGTCAAACATGCTGGTCTGGCTCTGAATGGCTCACCTGAAAATTAATAGTTGATATCTGCGTTCTCTAAGCAGCATTTGCTTGTCCTTGTGACTACGGTTGTTCTGACTTTGAGATCTGCAGTTTCCATTATTCTCTGGATGCATAATTTGAAGTTAATTATTTTTACATCTGCTTACAAAATCTAATGATTTTAAAAGGTTACTCCTCTCTGAACTCGATTGGTTATTTAGATCATTTGAAAGGTTATGTCACTACCTGGTTTCTTATTCATCGGTTATCTTTACAAACATAGTTTTTTGTAATGTTGTTTGTCTAATCTGAGCACACAGTGGCATTCACAACTGTACTCTAGGATGCAAAGCCCTTTGTCACACCACGAAGTTATCCCACTTAAGCAAAATTTGCAGGCTAAAGTGTGTGTTCTGCTGCAGTGATAGCTGGTCCTGCTGCCTGCAACCCCACCACCCCTTCTGGAGCAGCCAGCATGAACTTTGCCTGATGTCTCATGGATTAAGAACAAAGAAGGATCCCACTTCTGACAAACAGCCCAAAGGAACACTGTAATATTAGCAGAAGATACTAACTGCAGTCTTAGGTTGTTATATATTGGTCTGGGTGGTTTGCCTGGCTAAAATTCCATGGTGTCCCGTTTACCAGGTCCTGCAGCAAACCTCTGAGAACAAAATGGAGGAAGGAACCCTGTCCAGGCAGCTTCCTCCAAAGATGCAGCCTTCTCATTTTGCAAGAAATAAGCTTTTGGGAGTAGATGGTCCTCTCTTTGTGTTTATTTATATTCCTGTGGAAGGAACATAGCAGCACAGACCAAATTTATCAGGATCTATGACTCTTGCACCATTCTAAAAATTTTTCCTATTGGTGGAAAAGATGCATGTTTTGTGCCCATTTAAAGAGCTGCTCTGTGTGTGTGCATACATGTGTGAGTGTGTGTATGCATTTAGAAGGATGCTTTACTAAATGAATTGGATCTCCTAGAGAGACACCTGGGGATACTGTGTAGTTGCCTCCCACTGGTATGCCCAGTTACATCCATATTTATAAACAACTTTATCCTCGGAACAGGAGCCGTTAAATGACTATCCCTGAGGCTGCTCTGGCTGTGGGAGATAAACGTAAGTATATCTATGTATTTTTATGTCTAAGGATTGTAAGCCTGCATAGAGAGTTAAAAAGGGCAAAAGTTCAAAGCAGGATATGATTGAATGGACGGACGGTAGGAAACAGGATCAGATGAGAGTACAGCGCCTTGTATGGAAGGAAGTCTGCTTGTTAGCAATGCAGAGATGCTCTAGCCAAGAACGAGGCAAGTGTCTCTGAGGAGAAACATTTGAGAAGTCTACAGGCACAGGATGCCTATGAATAGCAGGAAGATGACTGAGGGACCACAAAACAACTCTGGAAGCTTTGAGTTGTTTCAAGTGATTGCATTTTCCTCTGCATGAATGTGCTAATGTGACTTGAGTAGGGAATAATGCAGCTTGTAAAGTAAAATTGTGGGTTTCCGTCTGCTTTTGTTTTTAGACAATGTCCATCTTGTATTGTCTTAAAGTCTTGATGTTTACCTCATTCTTTTTTAATTTTCCATTTGGCTGGGATCTGTCCTGCGGATTCAGAGTTCCATGGAAGAGCACTGGTTTCTACTGGGAGACATGGTTCATTCCCATCGGGATACAAGAATACTATATCCCTTTCTTGCTTAAAGTTAATGTGGGTTTATTTCAGTTCCTTTGTTTTGTGTTACCTCTCTTGCACAGCTGCCATGCTTATGGAAGGTGTTTGCTAGACAGTTTTGGAGATGGAAATCTGCTTTAGCAGGTGAGTTGGATGGCCAGAAGCCAAATGCAAACACTGGGATACATTTACATTGTTTAGATGGCACATTCAGATACTCCAGAAAATGCTTTTGTTCGGTTTTCTTACCTCATTTTTTGTATATTTCTGGCTGCAGTGACAGCTCGAGGTGATCAATGTTTAACACATAGATCAAGATCTGCCTGATCGTAAAGATGGTCATGCAAAGGGATCCAGAGACAGGCATTCTGTGTGTAGAAAGCTGTTTACAGCACCTGCTTTGAAGTCCAATGATGACTACCTCAATGCTGCCTCCACCTCAGTCTTTACTCGTAAGCAACCTTCAGCATCCCAGGCCCAAAACCAGTGGGAAAATCCGGAGTAAGGAAGACTGACCTGCTTGGTGGATAAAGAGCAGGTTAGGGAGCATGTAAACAAACCGAACATACACAAGTGTAGAGGCCCTTATGGGTTTCACGCCGAAGTCCTACTATATTTTCCAGGCTGTGGCAACTGCGAAAGCTTCCTGAAAACTGGAGGAGAGTGAATGCCACTCCTTTGTTCATGAAAGGCAAAAATGAGGATCTGGGGAACTACAGGCTAGTCAGCCTTGTCTTGATTTCTGACAAGGTGGTGGAGCAAGTAATCTTGGGAACTGTTTCCAGGCATGTGAAAGACAAAGTGATCAGGAGTAGGCACCACAGAATGATGAAGGAAAAGTCATGCTTAACCAGCCCTGATAGTCTGCTACAAAGCCCAAGGGAGACAAGTCACCCGTGGTACATCCCAGGGATTGATACTGGGATCAGTACTGTTTAACATCTTCATTAATTATGTGGTTGATAGTACAGAGTGCAGCCTCAGTTAGTTTGCTGGTGATATAAAACTGGGAGGACTTATTGGTACAGTGGGTGGTTGTGCTGCCATTCAGAGTTATCTCAACAGGCTGGAGAAAAGAGGAGCACAGAGGAAACTCATGAAGTTTCACAAAGGCAAGTACAAAATCCTGCTGGGGAGGAATAATTCCATGCAACAGTTCAGGCTGGAGGTTGTCTGTCTGAAAAGCAGCTTTGCAGAGAAGGACCTCTGGACTATGAGCCCAGAGTGTGCCCTTCTGATGAAAAAGGCCAGTGGTACCCTGGAGTGCATTAGGAAAAGCACTGCCATCAGTTTGAGAGGGGTGATTCTTTCCCTCTACTCAACCCCACGTCTGGAGTCCTGGGTCCCATTCAGATGGATCCTGGTCAGAAGTTCTCAGATCCTACACTGTACTTTTATTAGTAGAGTTACAGTTGCATTGGCTCCAGCTCGGCCACAGGATGTTTTTTATGGTGAGAAAAGTTCAGTCTTCATACTTGTTCATACAGGACCTCTTGTTTGAACCCAGCCCTAGAAGGCATCTGCCCACACCTTAGTACTACAATAGCTTTTGTTGGCACAAGATTTCTGATTTTCATAAGAAGGAGCCTTATGAATGAGCCTGATGAAGTGCTGATTAGATGATGAAGATTAGTAGATTTCGAAATAGCATTTGTGCAAGAAAACCCTTGCTATAATTTGGAGTGATTTGTGAAACATTTGTTCCCCTCCTTGATATGATTCCTGTGTTATGGTCCTTCTCTGGAATGCATGAGGAAAACCTAATGTCTAATTTTCTGTAAGGCAAATAAGTGAAATCCATTTTTCTTAAACAAAGAGATGCTTGCAGGACATAAGAACTGAAGTATATAAAAAATGAAGAATAAACTTCTTAAGGGCATTGCAGACCTGTTTTGTACAGATAGTAGCTGTGTCCTGGTTCATTTTCCCATTTTTGAGATGATACATAAAAGCTTGCTCTTTTAAAAAATAACTACTTATTTTTAACCATGGAGAAATGGGTACAATAGCAACATGCCTGCAGGATGCAGCCCCACGTTATTTTACTTTTTAATGTAAACCCATAAAGGAGTACAGGCCAAATACTGCTTTATTATGCCTTTGTGACCTCCTTGAGTTCACAGGGGCTGTAAGGGGTAAAGAGTAGTTGTCAGACTTCATGTAACTAGCTGAAATAGAATGTGTAAACTTAATATTTACTGTAGGGCAATGACCATTTATTTTGGATTCATGTTACTGACTGTAGTTCTATTCAGACCAGAAAACAACCTGTAGGGCCAGTGCTGTGGTATGAGAAAAAAAATAATTAAGCTATTAAAAGAGAGAATCCTGAGATGATTTAAGAAATCAAAACCACTCAGGGCAAAGTAGATAGCTGACCCAAACTGAGACAAGTGTGAGAGGGCTTATAGGGCAAACTCATCTCTGAAACAATTCCTTTCCCTTTAGTAGAACTACAGCAGGTATAAATTTGACCTATATGGGTCACCATATTATAAAAGAGGGATCTTCCAAGTCTCAATAAATTGTTCTTCATTTTGGAACTGTTGCTTACGCAGAACAAGAACTGGCCATGTATTGCGATGACTGGCTCATCTGGAATGCATGCTACAAACTGTGCAAGCTAACTTATTGGAAGTGATGAGAACGGAGTTTTTTAAAACTGATTTCCCTAAAAGCAAACCCTATAGAAACACTCTGAGTGTATTCTCAAAGGACATTTCTTCCTGATAACTTTTAAATCTATTGACTAATTTCAAGCAGATTTGACAAATAAATTAATGTGAAGAAGTGAGCTTAGTTCTACAAATTTTGTGAAGACTGAAAGAGGTTCTTCTTACTGCCCTTATCAGTCAAAAGACCAGTAATCTGAACTTTTATTAGAATAATGGACAATTTGGCCAAGAAGGAGATTTCATTTATTATTTATTTCACTTCTCATCTCTTCTCCTTTTTCACAAGGGAGGTCCCTACTAAAGCATTAAATTACTCTTAACTGTCTGTGGGCACATGTTCTGCTCTTAATTAAAAGTCACCATAACCTTGTGTTCATAACAACTTCATCTTTGGTACAGTTTATCACCATGAGCAATCATTGTCCAAGTGAGTACAAGGCTGAGATGTGTGAGAATGGAAAACTTTATCTGTTGTCCAGTTGTATGTATAGCTTTCAGTGTGCAGAATGTGTCATTAAGCAACGTGTTTATAGGCTAAACAGGAAGGAAGAGAAATTGAGGTATTGGGCAAGACAGAAAGCTAGTGATGAGAACCAGAACACAAATCCTGATCCCTAATCTGAACTCTATCTTTTATCCCTACAAAACACGTTTTCTTGGTTCTAGTGTATTGCTCTTGAGAAACAGCTGATGTCAGAAGTATATCTGTAAAGAGACTATCCTTTCTTTTTCACCCCCCTTGCTGTTGAAATAATTTCCTGTCTTAGCTGGTTAACCTTTCCTACTCATTTCTATTTTCAGATAATTCCTTATTATAGTTGCAAGTTAATCAGAAATCTATTGAGAGACTTCTCTTTAATCTAGCAGTCTTCGTTTACTTTCTGTGTCATTTAAAACTGTTGTGCTGCAGTTAAGAGTGCCCAATTACATTCACTGCAGGAGAAAAAAACAAGTGATCAGCAGCCTACGATTTCAGCTGAAGATATCATCAAATGGGAAAACAAATTAGGTGCCTAAAAATAAAATTAAGGATTCACATGCCAGATTCGCTTGTACTCAGTGACACAGAACGACTGGTCAGATTCGGATAACTGTTAACCTTTTCTCCCTAAATAAGAAAAAAAAAGGGGGATGATAAGTTCTAAACCAGAGGACAGGCACCCTTGTAGAATCTGTATGGATGATATATTTTAGAGCATCTGCCACTCCAGTTTCTTAAATCTCATTGTGCCCTTGCTGTTGCATAACAAAGCACCAGAGATTTCTCTGATTCAATAAATAGATTCATACACTAATACAAAAATTATTAATGCCCCATACATACTCTTCTGTATGGTCTAGGGGAGAAACTGGTGAAAACAGGGATATAACATACACTGACTAGTAAGTTATGCCCACAGTTGCTTTCTTTCTTTCTTCCTCCTCCCATGCCTCCTTTCCTTTCTTCCTCCCATTCTCCCTTCCTTGTTCCCTTCCTCCCTCCCTTACTCCCTTCCCTCCCTTTCTCTTGTACTCCCTCTCTTTACAGGGATCTACTAAATAATACTTTGAAATAAATCTGATTTCTCTCATCCAGCAGTGAAAGGGTCCATATGTTGATCAGTGCTCTGGAAGCTCCTCAGTTAGGAAAAACTTGTGACCTGGACAGTCGTGGTTTCAAATGCAGACTTGGACACACAGTGTTTACTGATGCTTTCCTATATTTCTAAAACACACAGAAAGTCATAAACACCAGTTCCAACACACACATTTTTACTGCACCCTGGTACTGCCTCACATAAAGCATCTGTCTCAGAACCTTCCAATAACCACACCGTGAATGATCTTTAGCAGCAAGGTTCCTCTTTCCTGAGGAGGTCAGTAGATTATTAAACCACTAGGCAATTAAACCAAGCAATTCTGCAGGTAGAGAGAAAACAAAAGTCTCTGTCTAGCTTTCCAAATAATTAAATTTCTCCTAGTAAAATCAGAGTAGATATCCCATTCAAAAATGCTTGATAGAATGGATTTCACAGGAGATCAGCTATTTATAGCTGAACTTCAGAAATCATTAATCTGTCAAACTCTCCAAAAAGGCCTCCAACAACCACATACTTCTTAGGATCTAACTCCATGTCCTTCAACAGGTAAAACCAGTCAGAAATCTGAACCATGTTGTCAAATATCAGTCCTTATAACTTGCACTTCAAATGTAAATATAATAATTTTCCAGGCATCAAATTGATTCCAATTGCAAACTACAATTCAGGGCTTGAAATTCAGCACATAAAACAGCCTAAACTCAGTTTCATTGCCCAAGTTACCATGGCATCTTCTAAAATCATAAAAAGCAAACAAGCCCAGCAATATAATTGAGCCTTTAAAGTGTAGATCTGTCCTCAATTCAAAAGTAATAAAAGGTCAGTCTGTTTCAGGTCTGTGTGGCCTAAAATTCTGCTGGACAAACAGAAGATAGGTTGATTGTCTGTGCAAGTATGTTCTTGTGTTTTTTTCTTTAACATGGCCATACCCCAGTTCTCAGCTTTCAGCACATAAATCAGTCTTCGCCAGCACTTATATGAAGGTGTAAATAAAGGGGGCTTGATGACTCACTGCACAGTGGTAACGACTGTAGTATTTCACAGGCAGGACTGCAGCTGCTCCCCACCTACCCTTGAATTGGCTCAATATATCCTGTCTGGGTGGATGTTATTGACTTGCCTCATTTGTCTGTACTAACAGGCTCTCTTTGGAGAAGGAAATGGGGGAACCAAGACCAGCCATTCTGAAATTGCCCTTTCAAGATTCAAAGGTAAGTGCTCCAAATGCTCAGTCATTGCAAGTCTCTCTAAGTTATCCATCACGCAATGTATGCACCTCCCGGTTGTGGTAGCTTGCCAGTGACCTGCACAGGAGCAGGGGACAGCATGGGCAAGCCCTCTTCCATAAACATGGTGAGGTGCTGGGGGCTGCAGAAAGGTGAATGGGACTGGGCAGATGGAGGAGACGCTCCAGGAAGTGTTTCCCTGTTGTGATAGCTGGCTTTAGGGGACACTGGCAACCCTTATATATATGTATATAAGTATTTTTACTCACACATATACATATAGCTGCCTACTGAAGCATTATTAGTGGCAAACAGGAGCTAAATTCAACTGCGCAAGAACCCTGACTATTTCCACTTCATCTGATTTCATGAAGCAAAGAAGCTTTGCTCATTAGCAGAGAGTGAAATAGGAGGAAGGTAAAATTACAGCTTTTTCAAGATAATGTATAGGATGTTGTTGTGTAGAACTGTTTCTTACCTCTTTCTGCACAGAAGAAAACATGGCTGTATATAATGAAAGTATGCTTGGTTATCCTGAATTGCTGGAGCATTGTACTCTGGGCATTCTGCTTCTCTCCTGAAATAGGAGTTAAATCAGACTAATTTATGCCCAGTCGTACTAATATATCCTGATATTGAGGCATTTGCTTCTGGCCCCAGATTACTGTTTTCATCACCCCGATACTTGCTCCTTTGCTGTGTATGCTTACACATACGATTAAGTTCTTTTTAACATTTGTGCATTTTTCAATACCTGGATATTCTTAACATTAAGATTGGCTCTTCATTGATCCCTGCAAGCTGGAACCAAAGAATTCATGATAAGATTCCTGTGACTCCTGCCTAGCCTAATAAATATGGGCTATGAGGCAATGCAATCTGCTGAAACACTGGAGCACATTTTAAACAGTCGTCATGGTGTAAATATTCCTAAATAGAAGTCCATGGTAATCTAATACAATACTGTGATCTGCAATATGGTAATTACAACTGTGACTTGACTCATTAATTTTGGTAACAGTTGTTAAGCAGCTCATTAGGTGGGTATCGAACAGCAGACGTCAATCTGGGGAGCCTCTCAAAACCTTCCAATATTTTTCTTTTCACAGCAAGCAGCATAGCAAAAGAAGGAGGAGGCTGGACTTTGGGACTTTGGAGCTCTTAAATTCCGGGTGCTTTGTGGTCTTGACAAATACTGTGCTTGCTTTGTGAGCCAGAATTAGGCAAAGATACGACTGTGTAACACATTTCAAACTGCTTGGCTTGAAAAATTCCCCTTGGTCGCTCAAATCACTTTTATTTCAGCAGACCCCCCAGTTTCTACTGACGAACAGTGGGGATCCCTTTATGGGACTGCACAGAACTGGTCTGCGCTTTCACTTGCTCATTTCATGTCACACTTGATGTTCTAAAAGGATGGTTTTTGGTGCTTACTTGCATTAATTCAGCTAAAGTACATCGGTTGGAAATAAGCATTAGTTCTTCATATATCTGTGTGCTGGTTATGGTGAAAAAGATCACAAAATTCACAGACATGAAAATTAAGCTGTCAATGGCAAGCACAAGAGGTACAACATCTTGAACATATGCTTTAATCTCCCTGCTTCTGCAAATGTCATCAATTTGCTGTTGGGCACTTAAAGAAATGGTGTGACAATGTCCAAGACTGACCAAAAATGGACAGTGCTGGCCAGATAGCCATCCTGCACAGAGGTACTTAGATTTGACTTCAAGTATTTAGCTTTTCCTTGAGCAGATTACTCACGGGAATTTGAATAGACTGTTCTGAAGCTGACTGACTACAAATAGCAATGCCAATACACAGATGCAAGTCAACATTCAGCTACGTTGTCCATGGATTTGCACAGAGTTTAATCTTTGAACTTAATGAAGCCTGAAAGTTGTCAAACTTGTCTGCTCCTCCCTTCTACAAAACCTGTCCAGCCAGGCACAAAAGCACCAAGGTCACTGTTAGACTCTACAGCACGGAGGAAAAAGCTGAAGTTATTCAAAAGTTGTTAGGAAAATCTCCCAGTCCAACCCTGCAATGCTTTGGCAGGAATAGAGGCAGAAGCACAGCATCTCAGTAGTGTCTCCTGGCCAGTATATCACAGGTAGCTTTCTGTTGGTGCATTTCCCCTCCTGTCTGCAGCCATGAGTGGTGTCAATCTCTAGAAAACAAGAACCATCATGGTGTAGTTTTGTTTCAAAGCAAAGGTGTGTTGTAGCTGGAAGACAGTTTCTCAGTTGTAAAAGCTTAATCTGCTTTCTTATTATTAGTCTTCTTTCCTGTTGTAAAAGCTTATGCATCTCTTACTCCACATTATCAGCCCAAGACAGATCCTACCTCTGATGTATAAACACTTCCTTGCTAAGTAAACGATAATTTTCTGATATGTAGACCAATTAAACCAATGGTGCAATATAACTGCCTTTCAGACATTTAAGTACTTTTATCTCCTGAGTGACTGAGCAGATTGGATGGTGCTTTTCATCCACTTTTTTCCTTTCCCATCCTTTAATCATCCTTTTTTCATTCTTGATAAACAGTGATGCTGAATAACACCATAGAGGCCATACTACTGGGAAAAGCACAACTAGTGCCAGCATTTGAGTGACAAACACTGGTATGTTTATGCCAGACTTGAGTTTAGCTTAGAAATGAGAGATGTAAACTCCTTACTGTGAATCTGTCCAAGATGTGGTCTGCTGAATCTTTGCAAGCTGGGCTTAGAAAGCTCCAGTTCTTCACTGAATTAGCTAGAGAGTACAGCCACATAGGGTAGTTTTGTTGGTTTGGTGTTTTGGTTTGGTTTGGTTTTTTTTCTTGACATATTTTCTATTATTCAGCCACATATGGAAAAAGACTTTTAAAAGCCTTTTCTCCCTCCTGCCCCCCTCCCTTTCCCCCACCCCAAATACAGTCTAGCTACTGTTGAATGCAAGCCTTCTCCCTTGGGTCACCTTCAGGCGGGAACATCATTTTTTGTCTCTATCATGCTAAATGTCTCTCTATTTTCAAGACTTACTGGCAAAATTCTCCTCCTCCACTCTTTAATTCTGAAAAATAAATTTTAGTAGAATACTGGTTATATGAAATATACCACAGGTCAGTTCCACTTCCGCTAATGTGAGCTATCAAAAAATTGATTGTCTATTCCAAGTTAGCTGCCCAGGTTCCTTCTGTCGTCAGTGGAGAGACAAATGATTTAGCTGATCCTAAATAAGTATTAGACGACAAACCTCAAGTTATATATGGACTGGATAATACTTTGAAGAATTCTCTTCCCTCTGACTTAATTGTATAACCAAGGTCCCAGTACACCTCAAAGTCAGTTTGGATCTAAATTCTGACAGCCCATCTGCTTTCTCAGTGCACAAGCAATCTTGCATTGTGTGAAGGAAGTTTTATTTGATGCCAAATTCATCCAGCCTTTCTTACGTGGAATAAGCAATTTATTCTTCCCCTATTTGCTATTTTTCATTCATCCCTGAAAACAGAAACTGCTGGATTTTGTAAGTGCTCCAACAAACAGTTTTCTAAAGTCCTGTAGGAGTGACACCACAGTTCAAGTGATAGCAAAAAGGAGAGCACTTGATTGATCCCCAAAAGTGTTACTAACACTCACTTCCCTGTCTGCCTCTTTCCGCATCACTCACTGTCACATATTTTTAAAGCAGAGCACTTCTGCTCCTCCAGCTCTGTTGTGTGCCTTCTCTTTGCTGCATGAGCTGTTTGCCAGAGGTGGGAATTGAAAAGAAAAAAACCCTTTGCTAGATCTTCACTTCTTATGATTGCCTGCTCCCTGAAAAAAAAAAGCTGCACTAAGTAAAAATTCTGTTTAGCTGGTAGGCAAACATAAAACCCCAAAAATCTGCAAAAAGTTCCTCTCAAGAGGAGGAAGAGTCATACCATTTCAAGCCTTAACAAACACAAAGCTGTTGACTCTTGTTTGAAGTTGGACCAGTCTGTCTTGGGTAGCACTGGTGGCACCTTTGGTCCATGACTGGAGGCTACTGGGTTGGAGGGGGTCAGCCCTGGTGGAAGCTGCTGAATGTCTCATAGCATCAGAAAGGCAGAGATAGGGAAGAGGGTGAATTATGCAAGTCATTAGAAGTGTTTGTTTTGCTTCAAATCTCTCATTTAGTGTTTATATTCCTCTTCAATGAGGCAGATAACTGTCCAGTGAGTGAAGGAAACTGCCTAAGCTTTTTTTACTTCTTTTACTAAACTCAGTCCCCCAAAGTATCTTCTGCAGCACTTTTTATTTTTGAATTTCATTTTCTTCCATTCTTTTTCTCCTATGAAATCCTCCATGAGATACAGCACTTTTTCTCATCTTCAGATTTGGTTGCACCCCAGAGGCAGATTTTCTGAAAAATGTTTCTATCCATCAGTAAGTTATTGGAGAAGTTATAAGGAGAGAAAAAAATTAGGAATAAATTCTGCTTTGAGGAAGCAGATTTTGTCAGCTATTCCTTATTTTAAATAGTTCCAAAATATAGAAATTCTAATAAGCTGCTTCTTCATATAAAGAAAAATTGCCATACACTGTAAAGCAGTTGAATTAGTTCATAAACTGTGTGTGGTTACTCAGTTATGACCCACTAGATACAATCAATAATTCTTCCCTATCATTGTACCATAACAATATTGCCTAGGCATAAAGGGCTAACAAAATCCACATCTATTATGAGCTACTGTCTCAGTTTTTCTATTGCAATTCCTCACAATCTACTTTTTTATGTGTGTCAAGCCTCATCTGTGGGGGAAGAATAATTTAGAAGATCAGTAATGGGATGTGGAACATTTCACCTCCAGGTCACTTGTTTGAATCTAACCCTGAACCAGTAGTGATTGAAAATCATTGCCATCTGATTGCTTTCTTTTGCTGGCCTAATGGATATGAGTCACTGGTCCTAGTCTACAGCATAAAGGATGTGTGTCCACATCTAAAATCTTCCTTTGGAATGCAGTTATCCTCTTTACATTCCCAGCAGAGAGAGGACCTGGGTAGAAAGGGTGACAGTGAATGAATTGCCTTACCCCCATGACCTGCAGTAGTCTTTTCATGTAAGTGATGTATTCTGGTAGAGTTATGGAGAAACTTTTATTGCCTACCTGGTACTCTGCTGAGAGATAGCAAACCAAGCCTCCAAGTCAGATCATGTCCCATGTTTTTTGAGTGCTTAACTTTCCGAAAGAGTTAAAATATTTTAGGAGTGACTCTCCAACCTCCACTATCAATCAAGAAAAAAATTTAGCTAAGATTTAAAGGTCTTAAAAAACATTAGAAAATGTGTGGGGGTAGTGAAGAGGAGTAGGAGAAAAAAAAAGGCAGAGGTGATGATTATATAGAAAAAAACCCCCCAAACAAACAGAAACCATGACATTATAAACGTAATATTTGTAATTTGACTAATATACCACAAATTGTCCCGCAAAATTGGCCCTTTTAGGTTGGGTTTGTAGTGATGAATCTCAGCTTCTCTAACTGATGCAGTTTACCTACGACCCTTCCCTTGTCTTCCTTTCTTTTCTTTCGGATTGATCTGCAAGGTTGCTTGTTGGACATTGTCCGTAACTCATTGCCTGTAACCTGCAGAAGGCGTCCATATTTACACCAGAGCGGGGAACTGTTATTTTTAGAAGGCTGTATAGATGTTTGGGATCTGTGGGGGTTTTCTGGGAATAAACCATCTTCTATACTGTTACCAGAGCTGGCTCAAGGGGCAGATGAGCACGAGAATGCAAATAGCCCATGATGCTGATGCCACCTTTCCTCTGTCTCATTGGGCATGAGGCACCTCAAGTACAGAAGCTATAAGGCTGTGTTTCTCAGTGCTGCCTCAACTAATATCTAGCTCTCCTTTCATAGGAGTTTTTGTTTTCTCAGGACAGGAGATCAATCAGACAGTGCAAGGAATACTCTTATTATTTTATTTCACAAGACCAGACAAAACAGAATCAGGTTAACTCTGTGAAGCACAAGCGGAGGAACAGAGGGTTTGTTATTACTCTAACCATAAAGACCTGGCTTAATCACAGAGCTTTTCTTAATTCTTCCTCTGATCTACTTAGGTAAAATCCTTTTTGAATTAGTATGAGTAATGACAAATCTGAAAGCTAAGGTGAGACTTCAAGATTTGGCCCTGTATGATTTTGGGTGTTTGTTTGTTTGTTTCGTAATGCAGGTCCTCACATTTCAGTACAAAGCAGTGTGCAATACCAATTCAGGAGGAAGAAACAATGAAAAAATAGGACTGTACTGCTGCCCTCCAGGAGCCAGTAAGAATAATGTCTTAGATTATAAGAAAGGGCAGTAGCAATATCACCAGTGCAAAGTACAAGTAACAACTTCTGGCTCCTTTATCACTGACTTTTATTTTTTTTTTAGCCAATTTAAGATCAAGATCTTAGAAAGAATTACATTCTGTCTTAGGAGAAACTGACAGAAACACATTTTCAATTACCAGCGGGTGACAACAGAACAACAATGTTGGTACTTTTTTAAACAAGGTTATTTCTTGGTTTACAGAGGTGACTATTTATAAATGACTGAACAAGATTCTCTTACAAATGATCTTATTTTTAAAAAAAGAAATGCCCTCATTTGGAGAATGGAGATGTTCAATTTATATCATACACTGTTTTAAAGGGCAAGGGGTCTTTTTGCACAGAATAGTTGCTGTATAAACATTTTGAATTGATCAGTTCTTTAAATAAAATCTGGCTGTGTGATGGGGTCTCTTCTGCCAGCTCTTTGCATGGACACTGCATCCTGCCAGACTTCACTGACCCCCATCTGGGTTCTGTCCTGTGTGAACAGGGTCTTAAAAGAGAGTGTGGTATGGTCTGTAAATCACCACCTCTTTGAAGGTAGAACAATGCTTTACTGTGCAGCCATGGGAACCAGTAGGGACATAAACTCGCTTACAGATAACACACATTAGTGTGCTATCGTTAAGGAGAATAAAGAAATTTTGCAGTTTTTCTGTGCACTGAAATGTGTGCTTTCAGTGAGCTAAGTGGGGGAGGAAAAGTAACAGCTCTTGTTTCTATGCGATTATAATGAAGAAAGAAGTGTTACTACACTATTCCTGCTTAAATATTTATCTAATTTCAGCTTTGTCAATATAAAAAACCTGAATTGTACAATAAGATGACCTGGAACAACCACCTTTCTGATGGGTAAGCACAGTTCAGCAGCACTGGAAATTAATATATTACACAGGTACAGGAGTCAGAAAAAGATCCAAGCACAAGGCAGCATGACTCCCACATAACAGGGTGCTTTGTGAGGTTGTAAAACAGAGGATGTATAAATTACATCAGTATAACAGCCCTTGGTATGTAAAGGAGTCACATAAACATGGGTGCAGTGTGGTACCTGGGAGCTGGAAGCTGGGTAGCAGTAAAGCAGCAAAGAAGAGCCCATAACAGATGCATTATAATTTGACATGTGTTGATACAATCCTAAACCTGGCTGGCATCAATACTGAAGCTGTATCCATTTATGTTAGGATGATAGCCCTGACAAATGCTAGCCCTTTCTGGTACTGGTTTAGTGAATTTTTACAAATCTGGAAGTGTCATGGTCATGCACGTATGCTCTGAAGTCCAGAATGGAAGGGATGACAGACCCGTTGAAATCTCTGGGCAATAACAGAAGGTTGGAAGGAGTGATCTCATGCTGAAGTCTGCCATTGAACACCCAGCCTGGGAGATCAGGTGTGATGAAAGACTTGGTGTTGATGGAGGACTTTAAATACCCAAGCATCTTTTAGAAGGCTGGTATGGTGACAAACAGCCTGTCAAGCAGTTCCTACCCTACCTTCAAAGAACTTAACAGCAATTCATTGCAGAAAGGCAGCTTGTGTGAGAACAGTTGTGAAGTAATGGAGGGTACAATTCTTAGGAATAAAAAGTGTGAGGAAGAAGAATAAACCTAAAAAACTACAGAAAAACATGACCTTGGCAAAAATAACCTAGGAAAAAAAAAAAGATCTCCCTGGGGACAATCAGCTTGACATGTGTAAAACATCACATTCTGAAGAAGAATAAACTGTGCCTCATATTCTCTCTGAGTAGGACAATGGAAAATAAGTTTCAGTTGCGTAAAAGTTTCAAATTTGTGAAGACAGACCCTCAAATGGATTGCTTTGGGGGGATGTGGGATTTCCTTCTTGGAGTAGTTTCCAGGGACAGGTTACACAAAGCATTATGAACAGTTCAAGTACATCTGATCTTGCATGGGTGGCATGTAGTGGGGAAGGCTTTCCCATGATGAGGAAATTCAGTCTTCTTCTTAGAAGAAAGATGAAATTTGAAATGATTCAAACACTAGCCTTCAAGGGAGAGAAAATGTTTTGACATTAAAGACTTCTAAAAATCTCCTGACTTCCTCACTGTTCAAAATGAAAATTTTGCCTATACAGAATTATACAAACATTAATTTTTCTTTCTGGTGTGTTTAACTTAACTATTTCAAAAACATATAATTGGGTTAAATATCTTTCCCACATAAAGAGTTTTTGCCTCAAAGCTTTTTTACACACCGATTGTGAAAAACGAGCCACAACTCTCTTGCTGCGAGGTAGAAGATGTTTATTG
>VZTH01013402.1:376963-725173 GCA_013397815.1 Aleadryas rufinucha
AGCAACTAACTTTAATAACTTTTAATTGTAAAACATGAAACTTTGGGGAGAAAATGGCTATTCCTCTGGGAATGTCTGGGGTCGACTGTGGCTCTAGGAATAACCTTAACAACTTTAACTGTACTTAACCAATTAACAACTGTGCAATTAACAACCAACAATTAACAAACATGTGATTAACATATCATATACAATTAATCCTCATCACAGGTAGGGCAAAATAATTATGCAAAAGATCAGCCATGATGTTCATATATGACACCGATCATATATTAGTCATTTTCTGAAGAGTAAGTTTTCCTTTCTGTCTTGCTTTTTCTTATACAACAGATATGTTTTAAATTGGTCTAGCACAACAAATTCTATAGTTGAACAGCTTATAGATTGTCACTGCTCTTTCAGCAATGGGGCAACATTTTAACTTTTGGTAACAAAAAGTGCTTTGCCTCCACTGAATCTGAGAAATTTAAAGAAACTGAATTTTAGATTGTTGTTAATAGGAATAAGAATTAACATTTAATATGTAAATGAATATTATTACTATAACTGATCTGGAGAGATTTTCCTTTAACGCCCCTGGTTTGGACAAAACAAACCTTGCAATTATCAGAAACGGGAAGAATGGCAAATAAAATAAATAACCCTACAATTTCCCTTCTTTACGAACAATAATGTCAAATCCCAGAAAGGATAAAAGATGAAGTTTACTCCATGTCCTTCCCAGGATTCATGCTATTGCTGGACTATGCTTTCCACCCAGAAAACCACCTTCAAAATCTCAGATAAAATATAAATTACCATCAGTGGAAGAAAATCTCAATTAAAATCCATGACCTTAATCCTGTCAGCAGACAAATCTGTGCCAGTTATACTTTTTTTTCCCCAGCAAGATCTATTCCAAAAGGGCTGAGATGTTTCATTTTTTCTCTGAACTGATAATTTTCACCTCAATTTATATGTAAACCTCCTCCCCACAGCCTTTATACTTGCTGTTGAGCTTAAGAGGACATGAAACAGTTTTCCTGGCACCTGCAATGGTCCTGGGATCCCTCTTTAAAGCCAAAATTATGTATTCACAGTAGGAGGACTGGTTCAGATAATCACAGGTCCAGAGGCCTGGACTACTACTTAGGCTGGAAATACCAGAAGATTAGTTTTTTCCAGTGCTGTTTCCCTAATCTTGTTTCAGGACTAAGAGGGAAAAAGGCACACAAGAAATACTTTGCAGTAAGGCAGAAGAGTCTAGGGGAGAAAATGGACTATGTGCATATTTTATGAAAGGCTTTATTTTAGACTTTGTTTTACACAATAATGTTTTTCACTTTGTTTTCACAATAATGAAAAATTATATCTGAATAAAATTAGTTCTCTCTTTTTCAAAATGTTGACAGTCACACAAAATCTATTGCCAGTAACTTGTAAATATTGCCCAGTGGCTAAATGTCTCCCATAATATTTAATCAATATACTTTACTGTATGGAAGCTAAGCATGTGTTTATGGCATATTTTTTGTGAATCAGTTTGCAAGAATGACTTTTGATGTTTTTGTTGCTGTGTTGCTTGGGTTTTGTTTCCCTTTTTTTTGGCAAGGGGTAGGTAGGGGGGTAGGAAAGGGCTTTTTTCTGTGGAGAAAGCAGACTAAGCCAGAATAACCATATTGGCTACATTTCAATTAGAAGACACAGTACATTATTTACATGTTGTGATGAGTTGACCTTGGTCATCTGCCAGCCACCCACTCAGCCACTTTCTTACTCTTTCTCATCAACAAGATGGAGGAGCAAATTATGGAAATTCTCCTGGCTTGAGATGAAGACAGGTAATTTATCAATTACCGTCACAGGCAAAATGGATTTGACTTGCAGAAAGAATCACTACATGTCTATTGGGTGTAGGTGGCCAAGCGTTGATGATGATGGGGAACTGTATCTAGTGTAGTGCAGCCTTGAAGACACCCCCCATCCCACTTCTGCCTTCCCATTTCCAAAACCTGGCTGGCCTCATCCAACACACATACACTGACAAAGTGTCTCCTAGCAGAGAAACTGGAAGTGTCTTTACACTGAAGGTCCCTGAGCCCAAATTACCCTAAAAGGAGGAGTCTCAGGTAAGTATGGGACGCCATTGATAATACAAGGACAATTTTCAAATGCAGGAAACTAAGCAACCAGCTCAATATTTTAGTGTTTAAACTGACCTGCAAATAATTTAATCAGCTAGGTCCTGATCTGGGTTCCTGAACACTGGTGTAGTATTTGCAGTGTTGAAGTATCCGTGACCTCTTCAGAGTTCGCAATTTTTCTGAATTTCACACTAAATTAGTCACTGCTTTATTTATAGGTGAGCCCACACTGGGCTCTAGGGACCATTCCTAGAGAAGACAGTGTTGCAAGCCTGTGTGAGGATAGCTGGCAGCAGGCCGTCCTGAATGCCAGAGGAGGAAGCCTACAGTGGCAGCATGATGGCTACAATACTGGACTTGATGTTTTTTGAACTCATGGCCAGAGTGGCAAAACCACTTTTGGTCATCATGAAGCTGTGTTATTTAATTCACTCTGTGGGAGCATCTGAGGTTTTCTTCCTCTTTTGTTTTTCATATTTAACCTGCCACTTAACTATGCATGAAAATATGATGGTGAGTTGTACCAAATGAGCAATGACAAAAGATCAGTTAATGCAAACAACATAGGGCAGGCATAGAAGACAGGGGGCATACAGAGGAATGACCAGGGTGGCAGGTTGCATACGGCCATGAAAAATGGAAATATACCATTTATGTGAAATTAAGGCTTCTTCTCGTATTGTTTCTTTAGACATCACTTCATGTGACTTCTTTCAGCAGCTCAACTGGTTTAAATATCTACTTCAAACTTTCTGTAACTCCAAACCTGAAGTCCGAAGTTTCCACCAGTGCAACGTAGCCACTAAATCAGACCTTATTTTCTCCAGATGTTGAGCATCTGTCATTCTTAATTAAAGGAACAGGAGTTAGCACTGTGGAAAAGCATGCACTTTTAAAGGTGACTTGCAGTGGGATGGAAAACTGGAATTTTGCCCTCTCATCTTCCTGATATGAAAGAAAAGCTAGAAAACTTTCTCCTTTTGAGGTTGAGTTTATTTTGTTTAAGTGATCTGCTTAGAAATATCAGGAATACAAAATCAGGCATTTCCTGGTTTTGCTAGGGGACTCTTTGGAGGCTTCATCTCCACGTATTATTTATTTGTCCTGAGCTATGGCTGAGCAGGGATCAGTGCTGCACTGTGCATATGCGATTTGTGCAGCATCTGGCACAATCTTTATTTGCTCTTAAAAGCTCTGTGGGTTTTAAATCTTAAACAAAGGAGTATTTTCTCACAAGTTTTTTTAGGTAGAGCTGTTGAATTAGTGTGTTTGATTTAAGAAAGGGAAACAAAATTCCTTCTCCATTTCATCAGTATGGGCAGAAAATATTTTGGTTTGGCCTTACATGGTTAACCTGGGAAACATTCAGTAGATCACTGTTTATGATTAAAATATGTTTTATATAAATGTTTTTAGAATTGTGAATATAACAGACCTTCAAATACTTGGTTTACATTAGTGAACTTTCTCTATAGAAGGTGTTAGTCAACAATGGAAAATATACTTTATTTTTCTTCAGCTTTGATAAAACTAAATATTTTGGACAATATATTTAGATTGGTTAGAATATTTCAATTAACTAATTTCCATTACTTTTTTGATTTTTTTGCTGCTATAACAAGATAGATTCTCTCCTGGTTTTAAAGTTTTCCTAGAAAACGAAACCAAACCAACTTAAACTAACATGAACTATTGCAAGAAATACAAATTGCAACTTTGAATTCTAGAAATAAAAAATAAAGGCCCAAACCAAAGTATGTGAATTAAAAAATTAGCAAATATTCTGGGACCTTTATGAGATTTGTAACAAAGAAGCAAAACCAGACACATATCGCTTCTCTTTTCATTTGTCTGGTAACTCTGAAAGAAGTTTAACTCAAATGTTTAAGTAGGAATCTGTCCTTTGGAACTTCCCATGTTTTCCCTTCCACTCTCTTGATACTTGTGGCTACTCTGAAAGGCTTAATTGTGCATAGACAAACTATCTTTTTCAGCTGAGTCAGAGGCACCCATAAAATCTGAGCATTTCGAATCAGATGGGGAAAATGTAAACAGGCTCAGTAGCGCATGAAAGCTTTCTCACAGTGTGCAAATGTAGAATATAATTTGAGAGTTTCAGAAGTGCAAAAACTTGTATTGTTTGCATGGTGAGATCAGGGTTAATAAAAGAGGTGCTGAAGCAGAAAGCTGGCTTCCACAGACATGAGGAGCAGAGCGTGAAGGTTTTTTCACTGAACAAGGATTAATCAAGCATCTTTGACAGTTTAAAAAGACACTTCGTGTAAGGAAGTGTTAGTATCTTTTCATCTGTAAGGAAAAGATGATCCACAAAATCACTAAGACAACTTTCCTGGCCCTATGTGCTCAGCTGCTCTTGATTTTGTAGGAAAACAAAAGCATGGAAGAAAAGATAGACCTGACTTTTGTAGATAAATATATAGGCTAATGTTTTGCTTTTGATCAGGTTTAAGAATGAAGTGGAAGGATGTACTAGATTATTTTGTACTACATGATATTTTAAACAGTAGCCAGAACCTTTAAACTGATTAGTGCAGGACAGAGTTCATTTTCCAGCCGTGGTCTTTCATCTTACAGACTGGAAGCCTTTGTTGAACTGAATTATTTCACTTTTCTTCTTTGGACCACATGTAATTGTAATGAGAGTTAATCCTGATAACTGTAGCATTAGAATGGTGTAGTGAAGTACCAAAACCCAAGAGGTTTTTTTGTATGTAGCTAATATGCTTCCTACTAACACTGTCAATACTGATCCTTCATTCCTGTAAGCATATGTTCTGTAGTTTCTTTTTGATCAGCATTTGAGTTGCAAACAATCTGCCTACATTGTCAGGGGTTCTTTAGATATTGTGAGAGGATATAAAGACCTCTTTATCTCTTCTCCTCAATTTGTTTGGGATCCTTTTATCTTTAAAATGTAGGACAAATGCCTATTTTGTTAAAATAGCTCAGTCTCGATTTTTGTATAACCTATGTTTAAAGAACATTACAGCTTTTCACATATCTTTTCACTTTAAAAAACAAGCAGGCAGGAAAATATTAGGAGTTGTGGCATTCAGTCTAGTTAGGTGTGACTGAACCTCAAATTAACAATGAGTTTTAACATGTTGTGTGTGATTTACAGAAAATAAAATTAAACTCTGATGGATCTTCTTCACACTGAGGTAAAAAAAAAAAACAAAACAAAACCAAAACCAAACCACAGCTTTACAGAGAAAAAAAATACAGTGTGAGCTAAAAACTACAGCTTTTTTGATTTTCAAGATGAAAAGTAGATCTGAATAGGGAAATTGGCTCTTCGAAGACCTCCTCTTTGTATGAAAGGGAGCAATAATAGAGAGGCTTTAAGGATTTCACATTCACACAGTTGTGAAGCAGCTGGTTCAAGGTACACCACAGTGAAACACATTGATCATTAGAGAAATGCAGATTAGAGAAATGCACAGATTTTCAAAGAAACTATGAAAATGAAAACCTTCTTTTACATTCAAAAGGCCCAAACCTCCCATCTCTGGGGTATTGAGGCAAGAAACAGAACACAGCAAGTCCTAGGTGACAGTGTGACCAAGGGAATGATGGTAAGGGTGCGGTAGGTTTGGATCCCTTGCTTGCACAATTTTCTGGTGAGCTGTCTTTCACAGTCTGCAATTGGGAACTTCCTCTTGTGTTGCTGGAAGTAACACTCTTTTCCATTTTAAACCTTGCTTATTTTTAACAAATTAATTCAATATATACCTGACAAATTGTCATGCTTTTTAATTTCCCCTGAGTTGATGTAAGGCAACGTTGTAGACGAAGGCTTTTACTTTCTGAGATCCAGGCAAACTTGGGGGCCTGCTAGAAGGGACTTGAGATCTGGTGATGTCAGCTGTCAGGATGTAGGGGACACGCCCTCTCAGAAGTACCCTGTGTCCTTAGAAAGGAGGCCTGAAGTGATGGGAGAACCTGTGGCTCCAGAAACAACATATTCTTGTGCAGATGGCATACTTAAACAAGAACACTTAAAAATAATGGTGGCAGCTTGAATTTTCCTTCATCTCCTGAGCCTTTTGGCAAGTCACTGAAGTTGTAAAGGTGATCATTTTTTAAGGATGTGTGCTCCCCTTAAGTACACAGGTTTCCTTGCGCAGAGCTCATTGAAAGTCAGGATGCTTGGGTTTTTTCAAGACCCCCCAAGGTTGTATTCATTTAAAACCATAGAACTGGTATAATTTTCTTCAGTGAAGAAGATCCAAGAAGTTAATCAGAGATGATTCTTTTGCATTATTGATGAAGCAGAATTGTGCTTTATTGGTCCATTCTGAGGCAACTGGCTCTGACTTGGTGTCTCCAGCACATTGCAGCTTTCCAGAGGACAGGAAAGCATCTCTGCAGTGGGCAACAGGTGAAATGAGCCAGTGGGTGTGCAAGTTTCATCCCAACTCCCTGGTTAGATGTTGGTTGACTTAGTTGAGTATGGAGCTTTAATACAACTCATACTCATACAACTGTTAGAAGACTAATTTTGTGTGAGCTGTGTCCTACGAAATCTCAGTATGAATTTTGAATGAATTGTGTTGCATTCTCAGACTAATCATGTAATGTTTCTTGAGAATGCTTCTTTTCTCATAGTTTTCTAAACCAGCAGGGGACTTGACCAAAAAGCCTTTAATCACTAGCTATGTCTGTATAGTTTAAAGAAACCTGTAATAGACAGTTTGAAACCATATTGTGCAATGTTGTATAAATCAGTGCTGGACACACATGAAATTATAATCTAAAAACAATATTTGCTTAAAAAGACTTCATGCTGATATCTTTTTAAGTACTTTTCTTTGCAGCTCTTGTAGTACTTAAAAGACAGGGTGAAAAATTCATTTGATTTTGAACAAAATATAAGAATGTACCTTTTGTACAGGGAAAGAAACAGCTAAATCAGAGGAATAAGTAACTGAGCTACTCTACATAGATGAATGTAATCAGCTGGTATCATTAAAAGTCAAATTAAAGTATTGTAGAGAGAGAGATACAATATAATTTTATGTCAAGAAATGGTTGCACAAACTTTCCATTAAGTGCCTATGGGAATGCATTAACATTTTCAGTTTAACCTGCATAACCTCGATATCAAGCCAGAAACAGTTAATTCCACTTCTCTGCCCTTATTATTAAAAAGACAAATGAATATGAACACAGAATACTGTAGTAATTTCACATAGCCTAAAAAGGTTCCTTTTTCTCCATGAATGTAGAAATTCTGATCTTAGTACCTCTTATTTGTGTACCTATAATAGTTTCATCCACTTCAGGGCAGCTTCTCATGAGCATGCACTTAATCATGTAGAAAATTAGGAGTAATTTTTATTCATTCTGAGGACCACAACTTGAACACTCAATAAGGAAAATCATCGTCCTTTAGTTTTTTATTAGGAACACAGGTGATATCCACTCTTCTTGGTGACAGCGTCCAAAGCCAAAGATAGAGAAGTAAAATCATATAAGTGAAACCACATCTGTCTTATTTACAGTAAGAATATAGCATTTTTCTTGTGAGAATATTCTCCCTTTGACCAGGGGATGTTTGAAAGACTTTTCAGTTTCCTGTTCTTTACAATTATTTTAGGGATGGCTCCTAGTTACCTTTACTTACTCCTAAAGGAACTTTGCCTTGATAAAACATGCAAAATGTTAGTCTTGAAATTCAAAACCTAAACAGTTGAAAATAATCACGGTATATTGACTTGTGGCAGGTGCTTTCCCAGCACTGTTCTCACAGCAGATTCCTGCTCTTACATCATCTTGCCAGTGAAGATTTACCCTTCTTGCCCATTTATTCCTCCCCCGGGTGCTGGATTCCATGGAAATAAAAAAATAAATCTTCATTAGCAATTCTGCAAGAGCCTTTGATCAGATGTCTCATTTAGGGGAAGAAAGGAAGAGTGGAAGGAGAAGGCCACATGGTTATTGCTCCTTGTTACTGCTGGCTGTTCTCTCCAGCCTTCCTGTTTCCGATCCTGGCATGTCAAAAATCTCTAGAGATGTCAGTGTTTTTAAAATGAATACACAGTTTCACTTCTCATGTGTGCCTTGATTCTTTAGAAAGGAGCAAACTACACACTTCCATCTCTATCTAATTTTTGCTTGATGCAGTGTGGATATATCCCTCCTTATGAGAAAGTCCAAATGACCGATAGTTTGATGCTGTTATGCAAATATCTACTCACTTATTACAGTTGTGTGGGAATGAGCACATGAACTTTGGTAGAGAGACCAGCTCTGACAAAAGCAATGATTCCCTCACCCACCATCTCAGTCTCTACTGTATCTGGTTTGAGTTAGCAATAGCTGGCTACCTGAAAGGGATAAGACCAGTTTTTCTTACTTCTGAGCTGAAATCTTCACTTTGATCTAAATCTTTCCTTTCTGAAAAAGGACCAGAGTGACTAAAGGAACTGAGAAAAAACTCTGGTTTCTGCCACTGGAGGTTCACAGCAACAGACCTCACACAACCATCCTATAAAACTGTCCCCAGAGCATCTGTTTGCTAACAGTTGCTAGGAGTGGAGTGTGGAGGGCATTGAGCTGTCCAGCGAGGGCTCTGGGCACTGCTTTTGCCACAGACCCATGCTGGATTACCACTACAGCCTATGCAGTGCTAGAGAATGTTCTGGATTCTTGGAAGAGCTGGGGAAAATGTTGTCTGACAGCCACTGTTGCCTGTTTTCTGTCTTCCAGTGTAATGGATTAAAGCAATGAAGTCTGGGCTAAGGAAGGCAACTTCTGCTTCCAGATCAGTGACGAAATATTGGAAAAGAGAAACAAATTGGAATAGTCCATTACTAGCCTGTTTTTCCCCACCTCACTATTTCCCCTCACTTTTCTGCAATGGCCATGAGCAATTCCTTCTGAAATGTCTTTGAATGGCTTACCAACCTTCTGTTTCCTGTGCATGTTGTAAAAAATTCATCCAATATTGTGTCTAGCATTGCATACAGACACTTTCCCTTCTCTATTTACCTTGTCCAATTTTACAGCAGTAAGTAGTGGGATCTTATTTCTCTTCTAGTGTCTCCAATTCAAAAAGCCGTCTGCTCTTTGTTCTAGCCTGACAAGTCGGGTTTTGTATGCAGACCAACATGGCTAGAGATTTTCAGCCTGACTCTAGCTATCTAAGCATAAAAGAGACAAGGCTCATATATTCTTACAATTCCCTCACTGCTCATATAAAATACAAATTGCAGACATGACAGATTAACTTTATCCTGTTACATCAGTTGGGGATGTAGAAAATTTTTGCCACTGGCCACATAACTTGTATGTTTGACCCTTTCTCCAGCTCAGCACCTCTGTTTTCCATTTGGATAGTCTCTGTCCTGCAGAACATATAGTTTACTATGCCGTTGTGCTCTTTAGTCACAAACATAACCATCTCAAAGTTTACTAACAACCTGCAGTGACTTTGCATTGGAGGGAGGAGCTTATCTTAGAGCATCTTAGAAATTACTGCAGACCCATCAGCCTTTACCTTTACAGGAAGGCAGGAAGTAGGAGAGGTGCCTCAGCATCAAAATCTGTGACTTCCCCCAGGGTTAATGCTTCTCCTGTTTGGAGTCCCCTGCAGCTTCACACTTCACCATTTCGCAGGAGATGAAGTGAGAAATGCAGACATCCTGAAGACAGCAAAAATCTGTAGGGGTCTTCAAGGAGGAGAGGCACAAGAAAAAGCTTCTGAGTTGAACATGGAAGGCAAGACTGGACCTACCAGAATAATGCAAATTCTAGATACAACACTACAGTGCAATGGCTTTTTGTATTTGGGTAAATGAAAATCTGAAGACGTACAAAAACAGACAAGCCTACTATTTATGCTAAATTAAGTAAATAGTATGTATAATTACATGAGTATACATTTGTATTTAAGTATGTGAAAATAAATGCTATTATTACTGTTGTGTACTATGTCTCCAAAATTCCTCGTTCTTTCCTTCATTTGCTAATATAAACACCCACAAAATGTTTTTTGCTGAATGCTATTTGGGAACAATACAATTGTAACTAAGAAAAATAAGAGGACCCTGGTATTGGCTTTTTAACATCATAATATTGGAATACTACAATGTGTGAATTTTTTCCCAGACAACTCAAGCTTTCTCAAAGCAGAACAGCTCCCCTTGTGCTGCTTTTCACAAGTTATGCTTAAAATGACCCATAAGCAGAGTGAGACTGGATGAACATCTCTTTCTTCCACAGCCCTGTGAATTTTTAATGCCTGGCATTAAGGTGAAAATCATCATTTCTCTCTGCCTGCTGGGCGATGGGCCATCAATTAAATTCTCTTTTGTCCATATGTAAAATAGCTAATGGTTGCAGCTTCTTTCCATAATAGAGCCATTAGAGGTAATCTGCCCCTCTCTGCCAACCGATTTACTCAGATGGGTATAGATGAATTGGCAGTAATGTGCCATATAAACCTGGCTCTGTAGATGTCCTGAAAGCAGCAAAGGTCTCTCAATTTGATAGTTTGCTGCATTGTATGGCTGTTTGATAAGTAACATAATCATATACTGGTGTGGCTGTGGTTGAATGTTGTGAATGTGATTGTGTATTCTAAGATTTTAGTTTACACAAATCTGATTCATGATCTGACATAATGTCTATATGAAATGTCTTCAATTTGGTAATTCTGATTCACATTGATTATATTCAGCACTGCTATATTCAAAGCCCTAAATTATCTTCACTGTTTGCTAGCTTACAAATACTGCAGATAACTGTTAGGGAATTTGAAACCCTTTGTAAATACGCCCATTTGACTGTGGCACAATTAATATTTTACATTTTATTTAAAACTTTTCCTCTCTAAAGAACTCTGGCTTTTTCTTGGGAGGTGGGGAATACAGCGGGGGAGACATTGTGTTCCGTGGTAATGGTAAAGGAAGAACAGAAAGCAGAGTAGAGACATCTTGTGAACAGTGATAAGTGTTTCAGTCATGCACTTACCCACACCAGTGTGCAGTGGCTGAATAATCAGTAAGATAAACCATCATTTTCTTTGTATTTGCTCTTTGACAAGTTTAATAAGCTAAGTAACTTATTCAGTAAAAAATGGCAATGATCCAGGGGAATGTGTTTTTATTTTTTATTTTCCCTGGGTTCAAAGCCAATAGTTTATATGCAGCTGTTAGAAGATTTATCATTGCTTGAATATATAGGAAGACTACAGCAATATGGAAAAACTCTGCAATGGTTAGGAAAGCTGGGGAGAGGATTTTTAAGTGAAGTTGCCAAAAGAATCATAGAATCATATCACAGAATGGTAGAATGGCTTGGTTTGGAAGGGACCTTAAAGATCATCTAGTTAAAATTCTTGTGACATGGGCAGGGACACCTTCCACTAGCCCAGGTTGCTCAGAGCCCCATCCAACCTGGTCTTGAAGACTTTCAGGATTGAGGCCTCCACAGATTCTCTGGGCAACCTGTTCAAGTACTTCACCACCCTCTTAGTAAAGAATTCCTTCCTAATACCTAATCTAAACCTACTCAGTTTGAAGCCATTTCCCCTTTTTCTG
Organism: Aleadryas rufinucha; assembly: GCA_013397815.1. Classification (NCBI taxonomy): domain Eukaryota; kingdom Metazoa; phylum Chordata; class Aves; order Passeriformes; genus Aleadryas; species Aleadryas rufinucha. The sequence goes on from VZTH01013402.1 coordinate 388,653, forward strand.
TCACTACATGCTCGTGTCAAAAGTTTCTGTCTATCTTTCTTGTAGGCTCCCTTTAGGTACCGAAAGGTCACAATTAGGTCACCCTGAAGACCTCCCTTCTCCAGGCTGATACCCAGCCTTTCTCTTTCCTCACAGGAGAATTGTACCATGCCTCTTGGTGTCCATCCTCTGTACTCGATCAAACATGCCCTTCCAGGGGGATCCAGAGCTGGATGCAGTAGTTTAGATGGGGTCTCACAAGAGTGGAATAGAAGGGACCTGCTGCCCTCACTTCTCTTGGGGCAACACAGGATACAGCTGGTTTTCAGGGATTCAAATGCACGTGACTGGCTCATGTCCAGCCTCTCATCCACCAGCACCCTTGAGTCCTTCTTGACAGGGCTGGTCTTAAACTGTTCATCCCCAGCCTGTTTTGATGCCAGGGGTTGCCCCAGCCAGGTGCAGCACCTTGCACTTGGTCTTGTTAAACCCCATGAGATTCCCATTTCTCCAGCTTGTTCAAGTCCCTCCACACGGCATCCTGTCCAGTTTTGTCAGCCACACACCGAGTTTGGCGTAATCTGCAAATCTGCTGTGGGTGCACTCGATCCCTTCATCTCTGTCATTAATGAAGGTACTAAATAATACTGGTCTCAATATGGACCTCTGAGGGATACCACTTGTCACTGATGTCCATCAGGACCTGAGCCATTGACCACTAACCACTGGATGTGACCATCTAACCTGTTCCTTATCCATCTAACAGTCCACCCATTGAATCTCTCTCCCTCCAATTTAAAGAGAAAGATGCTGGGGGGAGGATTGTGTCAGAGGCTTTACAGAAGTCCATATAAATAGCATCTGTAGTCCTTCCTTTGTCCACTGATGCAGTCACTTTTATAAAGGACTTTAAAAAGAGGAGATAGATTTCTTGCACCGCTAAACTGTTCAATAATTAAAATATATGATCTATCAAGAGAGCACTTCTGTCCTGAAAGTAATTCACCTAAAGGCCAGTGTTTACTCCAGGATATATGAAATATTTGAGGCTGTTTCCCTTCTCAATAGTATGAGGGAGGAATTAAAAAAATGGGCAGAAGTGATACTGGAGAGGTGTTTCAAAAGCTATTGTCAGTAGTTCCACTTGACTCTCATTTAAGTCTAAAGCAGAATCCCAAGGAGTTGATACCAAAATGAAGTTAGATCAATACTGAATGCTCTTGAAATTTCCATAGTCCTGTATGTTTATGTGCAAGCATTTAAGTTAATGTATGTATGCATATATTGCAATTAATGTATCTTGTCCAGTAAACAGATACACACTTTCTTGCTCTCTGCTTGCTTTTCTTGTCTGGCACACTCTCTGCAGACTGTTTCCAATTTGGGTCATTTCTGTCCTCCTGCCAGTTTTCCAGTCCAGTGTGATCCAAATTAAATAATCTTCTATTGTGCCATTCCTGATGAATGTCAGATTAATCTTAGCAGAATGTGGGACTTTGCCTGACAAGATGATTACTGCAATATTTAAACAACCCTTAGGGCCTTAATTCGCTAACAATTTATGGTTCTCCCTATACGTGAGTGCTGTTTCTGCCTTCTGAATGCCCAGGTGCCCCCTGCTGTGAAATGCATGGTCAACTGGACCTTGGTGACATGCACTCACTCTCTTTTGCTGCACAACGGAGTGCTTTAGATAGGGTCCGAGAAGGGCTTTAAAGTGCTTCCCCCTCCCTGCTCCCCCAACCCCTAGAAGAACTCTCATCCCAAAGAAAAAGAGAAAAATTCTGATGGCAGTCAGTGGGAACCAGGTAAGGGAGATCCTCTTTCACCAGCATTTAAGTAGAGCATCCATGATCTGCATTGTGGTGACTGTCCCTACCAGTCGCTTGGAGCAAGAGGGGTGCACAGCCTCTGCTCACTTCTGGAGCCAGCTGTGAATATGGGATCAGGAGTTGCTGGGGCCTGCCAAGGAAAATCCTCGCTGAAAAGCCCAGTCCACAGTGCAGACACCAGACGAAGTGGCTGGAATAGAATCTGAGAAGTTTAAAAGGAATTTAAGAATGAAGCCAACACTTAATGAGGCTTGGGAAGAAACTTCCCCTAAGGCCCTGTTATTGAATAGCTGCTGGCTGTAGGCTTTTTTTTTGTTCTCTTTTAGAGAGAACTGGCCATTGCTGGAGATGGAAAAGCTGACAGGGTCAGAGATGCCAATGGCTATCTCAAGGCTCATTCTAATAGAGTACAGACTCTTAGCAAAGGATGCAGCATGATGAGGACATATTTACAATGTATGAGTGAAAGAAGTATATCACTTTCCTTCTCACATTTGTGTCCAGCCTGTGTCACATTTGTGTCCCAGGATACAGGGTTATGTTTCGCTTGCACAGTGTGCCTTTAACTGCCTGATGTCTGTAGCATAAAGCAACTGGTAGTGTTTAGTGGCTCTCTGCACCAGTAGCTCCGTCTTGAGGGACTGAAATTGATGTAATTTATCATGGCAGGTGAATATGCAAGCTGTGCCTCTTGCCCCGTCGCACAATGTAGCAGAAGAAGGAATAGACAATGAGTCAGAAATAGCTCTTTTCTTTTTTTTTTCCCTCCAGCTTTCTGATACAGCAACACTGTGTGTCTGCATGGTTGGAATATCTAGGTACAGTAGCTCCTCTTAATGGAGCTGTGTACCACCGCACACCGTTAGAAGCTGTCGGGGTTTTATTACTGAACCATTCACTATGCATCTATTTTGCCAGAAGTGGTAATGAAGACTGCATTTTTTTTTGTGACATTTTTTCCAATTGAAAAAATTCCTTTCTCTGTGTTTATACTTTGTCTCGATGTTTTTGTACTGTCACTTAACAGTGAAGTACCCTTTTATCTGTTTTTTAACAGGCATATCCCAAGCAGGACTGAGCAAATGGGTGGGACTGTCATTGCCTGGATCAATATGTTTTTTCCCTCCTCACTTACTGTTCCCTAATCATTCTATATTATCCCAGCTTGATAGATTCATTAAAAATCATAGCTTCAGGCCTTTTGAATACGTGTCAGTTCTTCCAGAATTTTAGGATGAAGATTACCAGTCACCTCGACTTGAATGAAGTGAGCTCCTTGAGTTTTGGTTCCACCTCAGCTGTGTTACTTTGTGCTTCCACAGACTTGCTTCTATTAACTTTCTTGCCTGTGCCGCCACTTTCAGCATCATTTCACTAACCCATGCCAGAAAGACAGGAAACATGGAAGTGAGTCATACCCACAGGGGTATCCAAGGGATACATAATCCTACTCCCACTTTGAAGGATCTCTCAGCATGAATATTGCAACTTGAGTTCAAATATGCTGCTGCTGTTATTTGTAGGAGAGGGTTTCTGCAGGACTGGGGTGGGGGGAAAGACAGTGAGTGGCATAGTTTTTTCTGGGCAGGGACCTGTTTCAACCATTTCTAGAATTTGTCCCGATTAGCCTGGCTCCTCACAGGTGCTGGCTCCATGTTGTCCCCAGGGCAGCTGGTGGGAACTGCAGCTGCTCCACAGCTCTGCAGCCCAGGCTGCTTGTGTCTGGGACTAATCAGAAATGCTTCAACCATGAAAAGGTTTGCGACTTTGAGAATATTTTACATATCCCTGTTAAGAAATATCAAAATAACCATAATCCCTTTGCAAACGTTAAGTCTTAACACAATCTTTTACTTGGCTCTGTATCTGTGGGCAGGCACACACACGTTAACAGGGCTAATGAGCAGAACAGCCAACAAAGCAAAATAAGCAAAGTAAATGTAATAAAATAAAATAAAGTGAAATTAAATTAAATTAACTGAAATAAAATAAAATAATATAAAATATAAAATAAATGCCTCCTACTCCCAATAGTGTAGTCTTATCACAGTTGGACTGTATTTTTCTTCTGCAGAATTCAAAGTTTTATTTTAAATTCTGCACATCACAGCCATACTAAATATCCCCTTAGACAAGACACAAAGCTGCTGAGTAAGACCCCTGCAAATCAGGGATGCTTTTTCATAAGACCAACATGCATAATTCATATCTGCATACAATTAGCCTGTTTACATTTATACATCTTCTGTTTCCTTTTATGTGAAATATTCCACAGGATACTTGGTAATGCATTCAAAGTAGCCTGGGTTTTTTGGTGTTTTTTTTTTTAAAGGCTGCAGGACTAAACAATTTATAAAACCTCACACCTAATAAATACTTTATATGAATACAAAAGTGTTTTCTGGCTAGGTAGCAATGGCTTTACATTAAAAATAGTCCTGCCTTTTCCCAGTTTAGAAGTTCTCTCAAGCAGTAGTCTATAAATCCTTAACACATTTAAAATATGTGTTTAAATTGCGGGTTTTGTGAATACATTCAGTGTCAGAGTCATAATCATCCCTACAGAATGGATACAGCAGAACAAAGTCCTTCCATCACCCCTGATCTGAAGGGCCACTCCTTTAAGACTTCAAGATCTTTAGAGGGTTTGGTTTTGCTTCACCAGGCATATTGAGGTTTTCTTTAATCCTTCTGTGCCTGGCCACTCTGTGGTGTCTGTTGGCCCAAATGATACGGCAAAGCTGCATGTGCATAACAGATGATAAAGAAGTGGCTTGGTGTGATCATAGAATCATAGAATCGTTTAGGTTGGAAAAGACCTCTAAGATCATCGACTCTAACCATTAACCTGGCACCCAAATCCACCACTAAACCATGTCCCTAAGGGCCACATCTACACATCTTTTAAATACCTCCAAGGATGGTGACTCCACCACTTACCTGGGCAGCCTGTTCCAAAGCTTGACAACAAAAAAATTTTTCCTAATATCAAATCTAAACCTCCCCTGGCATAACTTGAGGCCATTTCCTCTTGTCCTATCATCTGTTACATGGAAGAAGAGATTTGCCCCCCACCTGGCTACAATCTCTTTCCAGGGAGTTGTAGAGAGTGATAAGGTCTCCCCTCAACCTCCTTTTCTCTAGGCTAAACACCCCCGGCTCCCTCAGCTGTTCCTTATAAGACTTGTGCTCCAAACTGTTATTTGTCCCTGAATCAGAAATGCAGCAGGGTGGTGAGTGCAGTGGTGGGGCATGGCTGTGCTGCATGGCAGGTGAAAAGATGGAGAGCACTCACACTGGGGCTGTTTTCTGCAGGTTCTAGACAGCAACTCGAGGTGTGTGAAGATAAGAAGCACTGTTAGGGCATGGGAAACTGGTCTGAAGAGGAAGTGGCATGGAGAAGGTCACCTCAGGGAAGGACAAGAGTCTAGAGGGGAATAAGCAGGGACAGAGACTGGAAGAGGAGCTTGAGAAAGAAAACTAAGATTTTGAAAGGAAACTTTTTCTTGCTGAAGGGAAAGAAATCTTATTGTTCCCTGGATAGGAAAGATCATGTGCATTCTATATGGATAATATTTAACAATGGAGACATACAAATTAAATCCCTTTGCAAACAACTCATTACTAGCTCTGTACTCACGTACTCTCCTTACAGTTCAGGAGGTTGCTGCTGTTGTAAAAGCACTGACAGAGGTATAGCAGAGATGCTTTGTGTTTGCAAGCACATCAAGCTCAGAGCAATGGAGTTTTGGGTTCCCACCACTATCCAGGCATGTACCATTCTGCGGCTTCTTCCATGCTATGATGAGTTAGGTCGGTAGTGTTTTAACTACCAGCTACTGAACTTTGGATTTGAATGCCTGGGCACAGACTGGCACTTCCTCCCTCAGCACACCCTGGCACTTCTCCTGGAGCATTCATTCTTCAGAGCAGATTTCCTATTCATATTCCTCCCCCTGCCTTCCCCCTGGTTTTTTTTCCCACTGTCCCCTGAGAACATGGTAGCTATTTTCTGTCCATGAGTCAATGGTGAGAATGGTGAAGATTTTGGTACAGGATGATCCAACAGGGGAAGAATTACTGGTATTACTTTGCACTCACTCAGCACCAACTCTCCAAAGAGCTGTTATTGTAACATAAAACACAGTTGGAACATAAACCATTGATCCTTATGAGTTTTTTTTCCTTCAATCAATATTTCTTTATAGGGAAACTTCACTCAGGATGCAATAAAGAGGTACATCATAACTGCTATGTGCCACAGGATACAAGGGTTCATTTTAAATGCTCTGAGTCCTGCTGGTATTGAAAGGCGACCGCAGTACCACAACAGGCCAGAAGATGATACATTTGGAGACTGGGCTCTGCAGTCTGTGATGCTGTAGGTGAGAGCCAGGACCTCTTAGACAGCTCCCCAGGGCACAACCCTTGAGTCTGCCGGTGGCTGTAGCTCTATGCCTCTCCTATGCCTTAGACTCCAGGAAATTATTTCTCTGTTATATTTTTACTCAGTGGCTTTGAGACTCACAGCTTCCGGCTGAGGAACAGGATGACTAAATACTGACCAGGACAAGTCCAAATTCCCTAGATTCTTATAAAGCCTGGAGGATTGGAAATGGGCAGGGAATAAACATCCAAAAAAATCACTTACATAGAAACAAGTTGCCTGGCATAACAAGACAATTAAAACATCCATACCAGTAGTCCATTTTTATAAATGAGTTCTGTCAGGAGCTGAGGAAGAGCTCAGAGTCACCCCACAAGGCAATAAGGAAAGAGTGTCAGATAGCAATTAGTGTTTATACAACCAGGCAGATGGGTTGTCCTTTGCAGCTCAGATGTGGAAGGGGCTTTTGCGGTTTTTTTGAGACTGCAAAGCGCTGAACAGCTTTTGTTATAACAGAACTTGTCTGTCAGATACTGAAATAGACCAAGATAAGTTCATATGCTCACAATTCTATGTTTGATGCTAAATAGAGATTTACTGTTCAAATAAATGGAGGAAAATGAGAAAAAATCCCAGGACAAGTTCCCAGGCAGAGAGGCCCTGCATAGAGATCTTGTCATATTAGAAGGCTGGGCAATCACCAACCATATGAAGTTTAACAAGGATATGTGCCAGATTCTGCACCTGGGACAGGGCAAACCCTGGTTGTGTGTACAGACTGGGGAATGAGAAGCTGGAGAGCAGTGCCATGAAAAGAGACCTGGGGTCCTGGTCTGTGGCAAGTTGAACACGAGTCAGCAGTGTCCTGGCAGCCAGGAGGGCCCAGCGTGTCCTGGGGGGCATCAGGCACAGCATCGCCAGCCGGGCAAGGGAGGGGATTGTCCCGCTCTGCTCTGCACTGGGGCAGCCTCACCTCGAGTGCTGGGGGCAGTTTTGGGTGCCACAATATAGGAAGGATTTAAAGCTATTAGAGTGTGTCCAGAAGAGGGTGATCAAGATGGTGAAAGGGCTAGAAGGGAAGCCATAGGGCCCGCTGAGGTCACTTGACTTGCTCAGCCTGGAGAAGAGGAGACTGAGGGGGGGATCTAGTTGCAGTTACAACTTCCTTGTGAGGAGTAACAAAGGAGCAGGAACTGATCTCGCTGGTGACCTGTGATGAGACCTGAGGGAATGGCCTGAAGTTGTGTCAGGGGAGGTTTAGGTTGGATATTAGGAAGAAGTTCTTCTCCCAGAGGGTGGTCGGGCACTAAAACAGGCTCCCCAGAGAAATGGACATGACACCAAGCCTGCCAGAGCCCAAGAAACCTTTTGGTAAGTGCTCTCAGGCACACAGTGTGGTTCTTGTGGTTTTTCTATGTAGAGTCAGGAGGTGGACTTGATCCTTGCAGGTCCCTTCCAAATGAGAAAATTCTATTAATTTAAGTTAAGCTTTGGTCTGATTGTACAGTTCGCCATTATTTTGCAACCATTCCTTTTATTGTTTCCCTTTTATTTTCAGAAAAATGTTCCTATCCCTTGCCATTAACCTCTGCTGTTCATTGTGAAGTTAGTAACAACCAATTAATGTTACTTGGTGCTGTCCGAAGATCCAAAGATCCTGGTCAGTATGTATCATTACTTTGCCATTTATCATTTTCTGCAAGCCAGTGACCAACAGGCCACAGGACAGGCAGTCCTGTCTGAAGCAGCCCAGAGATTTAGTTAGATCTCAACAACATACACAAATGGGGGAAAAGAGAAAGAGATTAGAGAGGTCAAAGCTGGAAAGACGATCTGATAGTTAAAGATCACTTCATTTTTTAAGATTAATAGAGGTGCCCTGTGAAGCAGGAAGGGTTATGTACAGGACTAAATCTCTCTGCGTTGCCTCATTTCTGGTTACCATCAGAGGACAGGGCTGTGGTAACCTTTGCCTCTTCCGATTTTCCCCTCTGTTTGATTCCCAATGTGTGGCAGAAGAAAAGATACCATCTGTGCTCTCTCTTTTCCCCTGACGCCATCCCCATTTCAGCCCTAGAGTGCTGAGACAGTAGATCCCTTTGTAGATCCTCACAGACTGACTAAGATCACTTGAAAACAGACTGAGAAGAATCGCACATCTCACTCTGTTTTGGCAGAGAAGCAAATTATCAGATGTCCTGTTATAAAAGCTATAAAGAAACTGATAAAGAACCTTATGAGTTTTCGAGCAGACTCTTGTGAGTTAAGGGTTTGCTGGCCTTCAGGTAGCAGGGTTTGTCTACCCCATTTTCATCTGCTTTCTCTCTAGCTGTTCTCTTAATTAGATGGGCTGTGAGAAAGAGAAAAACAATTGAGCCAAGCAGAAATGGTGGTTGACTTTGTAGATCAGGACGTCAATAGTAATATATTTTTAACTCACCAAACTAAGCGATGGAAGTGCTGGTGATTTCAGAGAGGTGGGAGCATGCATGAGGCACTTGCACATATGCACATGTGCACAAGGCTTATACACACGTACAGAGCACACACGCACACATTCACAGAAAAAAAAAATACCACAGTGATATCCAATGAGATAATGGTATTTTTTCAGACAGTTCCAGATAAAAGGATTGCTTTTTTGATCTATTATGTTGACTGTGAACAGAAAACAAGATGGAAGCGTAGGCAGAGGTATGAGGTGGGCAGAAAGTGTGAGAGAGTTCAGCACTATATCGCTTAGTGCAAAAATGCTTTGGCAGAGCACATAGGTGTAAAAATATGAAGATAGAAAGAGAGGGAATTCAATTTCTTCCATTTTGAGCCTTTATTTTACTGAAGAGGTGAAAAGTTCTTAAAACATCAAAGAGAAAGCTTTATGGATTGTTTGAGCTGTGAAAAACTCTGTTTGGTTCACACAAGCATTGATGATTTTCTCACTTTTTATTGATATGTTATGCACGGAGTTATCACATCAGTGATATTTCACAGTGTTTCTTAGACCCCTGAAAGGTCATGGGATCAGTTGCCAGCAAAGTTCTGCTACAAATGCTGATCAGACCTACCATGTTCAGTGCTAGATAAGGTATGCCTGAGCATTTTTCGCTTTAAAGTTCAGTGAAAAGTTTAGGAACTCACCAAACGATTTGTTATTGAGCACACTAAAACAGGACAAAGCAATCTTGTTAAAAATGAAGATGCTCCTCACATCTATTCAGCATATTATGGAGCACCAGGTGGAAGTATTAGAAAAAGATAGGCCTGCTGAGTAATTTGAGAATAAGGGATTTGTTACACTGTCAAAGGATAAAGATCTTCTGGTGTCTTTGAACAAATCCATTCCTCATACCTTAATACTCAAGAAAGAAAAGTAAGGTATTTGCATGAAGAAAACTGGAAATCATAGAATGATTTAGGTTGGAAAAGATCTCTAAGATCATTAAGCCTACCATTTGCTGAGCTACGTGAATGGAAGTCATCAGTAAGTGTGTAAAATACTGGATTACTCACACAACAGCAAAAAGAAGGATTCTAAGAAAACACATATATAACCTGGAATAAAAAAAATCAGCATAAAAGAATGGTCAATGAGTGAAAAATAGTCAAATGACTTTTTGTTTCCAGCCCTAATAAATGACTCTGACAATTTGATAGAAATGCTGCAAACATGACTTGCTGGCCATGGTGGGTAAGCTGAGAGGCCCATTCTCCTGATATATTTTCTCAGTCGCTTTCTAGGTGTACATCTGCTGTCCCCTCTGTGCATGTCTCCTGGGATGGTGGAGAACCACCACCAGAAAGAGTTATTGACTTCTCGGCCACCAGAGATCAAAGAGTCTACTGGCACTGTGGTGTACGATACTTCTCAAGTGACTACTCAGATTTAGGACGTAGTTTTGTTAATGCCTCATGATGTCTATTTTGCAGACAGATGGGGTATAAAGGTCATGATTTTTAGTCATCCTGGAAAATGCTGTCTTTGTTTGCAGGTTATGTGAAAGCTGGATGGGAAAATGATCTGAAATAAAATGAAACACCTCTATCATAACAGCAGTGAGAAAGTTAATTTAGTGATGCACTGAGCATCTTCATGTTCTGCCAGGTAGTGATAAAGAGGATTACAAACAAGTCTTTATGCTTTTATAACTTTACTAGTCTTAATAATAATCAACAGCAAACCTAGTTGGAGAAATCTTTTGTTGGTATATTTTGTATGCAACTTTGTTTTAATCTATGTTCTTAACTCTTCAGACACTGTTCTATTGACTGATCTCATTGCTGGCATTTGGTGATGTTTATCAGTATAGATGAGGATTAGGTGGGGTTTTCTGATACATTTAAGAGATGCCTGGGTACTTTGAAATATGCATGTGATACAATATATATCAATACAGAAATGAAAAACAGGGTGGCTGGGCATGTAAAAAACATGAAAGGAAGTGTTTAGACAAAATGGATTCTGAAAACCATGATTTTGTATTGAAATATCTTTCTGAAGAAAACGGGAATTTAGAGGGCTAAACTGCTGGTGTTTTGGTAAATAAGGATCTTGACTTTTTATTTACTGCTTTAGTCCAAGACAATTTTAATTAGTTCTAAATAATAGTGTAATTTAAAAAAAAAATTCCTGAGTAAGGTGAAAAAACCTTTTTCTTAGGATAAGATCACCACTATCTCCATTTATATTTTGTCCACAGGATCTGCTTATTATCGACCTCTTCCCTTATCTGGCTCAAACCCCACCTTGTAGCCTTCAGTGGTGGCTGTGCACCCCCTCTGTGCCTCAGTGGTCACCTTGCACATCGTGAGCAAAGCACCTGCTGCTTTTGCAAATGGCCAATTGTTCGAGTCATTTACCATTAACATTTCAGCCTCACACATGGAGAAGCAGCTGTCCCCCTGCAGTCCATGGAGCCAAGAGGGAGCGCAGAGATCCCCCTACAGTCCAAGGAGATTCAGGCTGGAGCAGATGGATGCCTGAGAAGGGGCTGTGACCCTGTGAGAGGCCCGTGCTGGAGCAGGGTCCTGGCAGGGACCTGCAGACCGGTGGAGAGAGGAGTCCACTCTAGAGCAGGATTCCTTGTAGGACTTCTGACCATGTGGGAGACCCAGGCTGGAGCAGGCTGTGCCTGCAGGACTGCATCCCATGGAGGAGTGACCCAGATTGCAGCAGTTTGTGGAGAACTGTTGCTCCTGGGATGGACTCACATTGAGAAGCTCATGTCTCCTGCGGGAGGGACCCCATGCTGGGGCAGGGGAAGGACTCCTCTCCCTGAGCAGTGGCAGGAACCACCTGTGCTGAACCGACTGTAACTCCCATTCCCTGTCTCCCTGTGCTGCTGAGGGGGAAGGAGGTAGAGCTGGGAAGAAGAGATGGGTGGGAAGAAGGTGTTTTTAAGATTTACTTTGGTTCTCAATACTCTGCTCTTATTTTGTTGGTAACGAATTCAATTAATATCCCCAAGTTCAGTCTGTTTTGCCTGTGGTGGTAATCACTGGGTGATATCTCACTGTTCTTATCTCAACTCATGAGCCTTTTTCTATATTTTCTCTCCCCTGTGCAGTGGAGGGGAGGTGTAGAAAGGCTTTTGGTGGGTGTCTGGCATTCAGCCAGGGTCAACCCACCACTGTGACAGTATGGATAGAATTAGTGAAGAGACTCTATACACAGTTTACTGCTGGTTGTGTTTATCTGTTTGCTTGTTTGTTTACTTGTTTTCTCACTTATCAATGATTATAGGTTTGTCTGGTTTTTTTTACTTGTCAATAACTATGGGATTTTCTGTTCTAGTGTGGCAGAATTAATTCCTTGTGACAGGTATGCTGATGTACATAAGCTTGTGTAGATGAGTGGAGGGGTTTTTCAAACAGTCTTTAATTACTCAGGGCATTGAATTTACAGACCTTGATTCTCAAATAAAATGCTCGAGAAGGAATTGAGTGCATTTTGAATTCATAGAAGATATATCAGGGTTCCCATTTAAACTGTATATCAAAACAAGGATATGAATTCAGTGAGTGTGATCTTCAGCTGAGACATCAGTTTACAAACTGGTTAATTATGTATCTTAAATACATAATTATATTAAGGGAAAAGTCTGCTTCTATGTCAAATAACTGGGTATTCTATCGCCACAACTAAAGCAGTTTTCCAACTGCTTGGGAAAGGTATTTTTTCCTCCTTTTCATTTTAGAGATCAAATAGAGCATACCCTCCATTTGCTTGTCAGAATTAGAAAGCTAAGTTAAGAAGATGTTTAGAGAGACGGGCTTTTTTGCTACCTTGCTGTTAAAATCATGTTTTTCTGTCTCTAACCACAATATTTTCAACATTGTAATGCTAGGCAGGAAGGACAAGATTACTAGCTATCATCTCTGATTTCACTGTTTCCTGTTTCATGTCTTATATGGCCTAAAATTTCTGTAGATAAATGCAGTTTCCAAGTTAAACACAGATGTGGTGCAGTGTAATTCTGGCAGGTGCTATTGTGTTTGTGCTATAAGAGGTGTTACCTGATCTTGCTTGTCTTTAAAGCTGAGCAGACAAGGGCTGCAGAGTTGATTCTGCTTTCCCTCGAACATGTACAGTGATGTAAAAAAGACATCTTCACCAGCAGGTACTTTTCAGAGGTGAACCAGGTCCGCAGTGAAGAGCTTGTTTTCCAGTCCTTCCTGGAGTCTCACAAATACCTGCCCGCTGTTCCTTAGGAATTATGCTTTCCTTTGCAATTTTTGAATGTGCTTTGCAGCAGTTTGTGGAGATGCTGATACAAAAGGGTAAAGGTTAAGGGTGTTCTAAGTGATATCACACAGAAAATAGGTAGGGGGAGAGAAATTGGCAATATAATGCAGAGATTAAGACAGAGAGTGTGTTGCAAGAAAGGATTTAAAGATGCATGCAAATAGGAGAATTAAACAGGAAAAAATAAGATAGTAGGCTGTGATTGAAAATGGTTAACATGAAAACACAAGGCAGGCAAAAAGGAGCTAAGACAATACTTATTGAAATTTCATTCATCAGAGGAACAAGAGAAACAAGAACCTAATTTTCATGAGCATCCTAAAGTTCAGCAGGCATAAAATCATACAGTTAAATTACAGAATACCAACACTCTAAATCATGCATACATACATACAAACAAGATGTTTAAAAAAGTATATGTAATCTTATTTTAAACAGCTTATGGTTCCCCCCAGAAACAATTTAGCCATTTTTTCTGTAATACCCTGGCATGGCTCCTGTAAAAATGGGAGCAATTTGAGATTCAGCAAGTTGGTTAGCAATTTAACTGAAAAAAAAATCAACCTGTTATAGTCAAATAATGTTAAAAGGTTTTACTTAAGCTCAAAAATCACAGAATTCAGGCATGACTAAAGTGATGCTACTTAACCCCCTCCACCCTGCTGAAGGATTACAGCAGCTATTCATTGTTTGAAATATCTTTTAACACTTAAATCCAGCAGATTAAAGACAGGATTTTGAGAACTGAGTACTAGGGGAGGAGATTGTGAGAAGAATAATGATAAAAGGAGCCATTTTCATCAAATTAGTTTAATTTGATAGTTATATTTATAGTTGTGGGGGATAATGCGTAGGAGCTGGAAATAATTTTAAATCCTGGTTCACTTCTTGTCTGTAATTTTTTTTTCAAGTGTTATGTCTGTTGTGCCTGTATGAAAGTTGCTCAGAAACTAGAGATAATACTCAAATTTAAAAACATCTTTTTTGCTTTTACTTTTTCAGTCTTGCCAATGCGATTCTTGTGGTTATCAGAACACATTGATTTGTAAGAAATCAGATGCTTGGCTAAAAAACGTACTATAAAATCTGGAAACCATTAATAAGAAAGATTACTAAATGACTGCTTCTAATAGAAAATAAACAAAGTCTACATTCTTCTTATCCTGTGTCATAGACAAATGTGTTTAAGGCATTTTGACAATTGTGTTGTTTTGATTTAATCATTATATTCCTTACAGAAATGTTAATATCTACCATAAAATATCTGTCACATTTAGGCATACCTATCTTATTTACATAAGATGAACAGAAAATGTTATGGCTTTGTGGTAACAACTGTTACAAAACTTCAGCACAAAGTTAAGCTTTGTTTCTCAAAATAGGTGGCGGTGAACTTGAGTACCGACATATTCAGTGGGATTTGATAGAGCTCAATGATGCATTTGAATTTCAGGAAGTATGTGTTTCATTGAACTGTGGGATGGGGTATTGCTCTATTACTTTTTCAGGTGAATGTTCTTTTTGAAACTGTTGTCTCAAGTAGGCACAGGACCAGCTTTTTGAAAAGCTGTTTCATAATTCTGCACCCATTAAACCATCTCATAACAAGTGATTTTTTAAGTTTCTAATTTTGTTTCATAACAAATATCATCCTGAGAAAATCAGAAGGACAAGTAGGCATATAGCAATCTGTTAGTCTATTGACAGAAGAGTTACATTACTTAGTTTTTGCTATTAATGTTTTTGTTGGTTACAGTGAACACTGTGAAAACAGTGCAGAAAAATTAAAATAAACACACTTTCTATATCTAACTGAAATGTTTTTCTTAGACTAAAATTATTCTGTTTGATGCTTTTTTTCCTCCAAACTATATTGCCTTGGTAGCTTGAAAAGTCCATACTGGCATTACCAAAATGCCTTCAGAGGTTGCATGTTCCCTGGGTCTCCCATGGTAAGAAAACGTATGTGAGAGCTCACCTTTGAAGGATTCATAAACCCAAGCTCAAGAACCATAAGCAAGATAAATTAGTCCCACACACCTTGCAATGGCATAAAAGTCATTCCTCTCACTACATTCTTCCACCCATCCATCCGTCCATCCAAAAGTACTGCTGAATTCTTAGTATTCCCAATTCCTTTGATTTAAGCTATCAGAAAATTTTGTTTTGAGATCAAAAGATAGTAGGCCAGTTGCACAAATGATGATAAGACATTTCCCACCTTGGCATACAGGTGAAGGCAGGTTTACTGCAGGATTTCAGATAAGACCAGAGCTACTGTGGCTGGGGGATAAAAAGTAACAGCATAGCAGTGAAGCAACCCCATGGAGGTTATACTGCACTGTATATTTTTGCTGAAGGGAGGGATTATTTGTAACAGGAACCAATTACTCATTTTTGCAATACTGTGCCATTTTCTTATCTGTTTGTGGTACTAATTGTTAATAAAATTTAAGACTAAATATATGAACTCTTACAGCCTTAAATGTTATGCCTTCAGAGTAACACATCAATTAAAATATTGTGATTAAAATATTCTGGGAATGTATTTTTCACTTGGAATTTTTTTAATAATATTAAGATGAATCCCACTGTGGCTTATGTCAGTCTTGTCAAATTCTATGATGTCAGCCATCAAAAAGATAAATGGAACAAAGGGTGGAAACAAAGAGGTAGGTTACTGAGCAGGAGACAGATCAGGATGTATATATAGCAAGAGATAGAGATGGTGACATAAAAGGATGAACAGAGAACTGACAGTACAGTTCTGTACCGGAGCAGAGGTGGAAAAAAAAAGTGATGTTACAATGAAAAGGGAAGATAGCTCTATACAAGAGTGAAAATCTCCATTAAGTCACCTCCAGTAAATATTCTAAAAATACAGTAACAACCTTAACCTGCTTAAAAATAATTTGAAGGTATCTAAGTGCAATTTTGTTTGACCATTATTTGTTGTTCCTGTCCTACCAGAAATCCCAGGGACAGGTTTCCCTGAACCATACTCAAAGGTTATGTCAAGAAGGCATTAATGCAGTGTTGGTTTTTATACCATCCTTGTTTCTAACATTACAGTGGCCCAACTCATTGTTCATGATAGTGCTATTTAGTGCTTTTTCCCCCACAAAAAAAAGTATGTCTCCCATCTGTAATTGTCTTTTCCCTTCTAGTTCGTCCTTCTGGATCTGCTGATCATGAACAATACTGTTAGTAAATCCAAAAGGAAGGATAATAAAAACCAAAAGGTTTAGTTTATTTCAAAATATCACATGGCAGTGCAAGTGAGTTTTGTGTGCCTGTGGAGAACTGAGGTTTGTAGCATTACAGCAGATGACTTGTTCCACCAAATGGGTGATGAGGTGCCTGTCACCCTGGTACCCAAGCCCTCATGAAAACCAGATTGCCTACGGTGAACTGTTGTTATTGGTGTTTTGAAATATTTCAGTTGCTTTGTCTGTATGTTAAAAGACAGAAGATTTCATGGATTGTCGTTTCCTTTCTTTGCTGGCTGGGAAGCATCTCAGTGGGTACTGAGAGTACCCACAGTTGGTTATACGGAAACATACTCTTAAGGAAGAACGTATTATTTTATTTTATTTCTCTGTCACCAAATGTAGTTTAACAGTGAGAACGAGGAAAAGCCGACTGGCAATTTGCCACCATCTTGATGGCAACAGCATGTATTATTTTGGTCCTCAGGAATCAATTTGGGAACCACCCTCTAGGAGTGAGCACTATAAAGAGAAATGTGTTGTCTGTGGCTGCTCTTGAACATGAAGTTCCATGAGGAATTTAGATTTTTATTTCAGAAGCAAAGCTGGTGGCAGAACTCGAGTGAATACCAATTCCTGCTCTCCCAGAGCTGAATGTTCTCCACAGAAATCTCTAATCCCAGGCATTTTGTAGCATTGCCTGTCAGCTGCCCTGGATCTTGATCTTGCAGTATGTAAACTTTTTCCATAAAGGTTTTTAAAACATAACCCATAAACTTCAGTATTTGGTTTAGAAAGGCAAGTGTGAATTTATATGCATGTGATGACAGTAAAACAAGCTTTTTGCCCAGTAGAAGACTGAGGCATTTTTTTGCTCACTGAGCAACTAGCAACATCCACCCCAGAAAGGCTGTTGGACGAGATTGTCAGAACAAAAGTCTCCTTCATGGTGGAGTGCAAGGAATCCACCATAAAGGAAGGTGAAAAAAAGAAATATACTGGAAAGCAGCACAGAAACAATTCCCTGGATGCGGCAAGGGTGTTGAAGGAAAACCAAGATGGGAAGATAAGTGAAAACAGAAATACATTTGCAGCTCTGAGATTAATTTCTGCCTCCCACATGGGAATAAATATTATTTTCATACTTAATGGAACTTCAAAATTCCTTTAAGATTCCTTTTTCAGTTGAGGGCTAATTTCAATTAACCTCATGTTTTTTAACTCTCACATGAATTTCCCCCTGATAGCTAGCATCTAGATAGTGAAAGAATTGATGCCATTTACAAATCCTTCAGGGAGAGGCTTCAGTAATTTATGCTGCATTGATGTCAACTGTGTACAAAGCAACATTTGTAGGTTAAGGGGGTCAATAAATGACCCTAGGTTAATGATAAACATATATTTTTACTAAGAGGTCATAAAGCACCCCAGAGGAGTTAGCAGATATGTAAGGTGTCTGATCATTCTGTCTTAGCATCTCTCAAAATATTGAATGGTGTCATCTTTTCACCAGAAATTTGACTATCATGAAGAGAAAAATCAAAAGAATCCACAGATAAAAATACAGCTTAGAAGATTGTAACATCAACTGACAAAATCCAAGAGGCTGAAGATGTGACCTAGGACACAGCCTGTGTTTTTCTTTGCAGTAGCACAAGACAAATGCGAACTTCCACTCCTACCATTGAACTTCCTGGCTTTTGTCATTTTTGTCATAATGTTAACATTGATAAGCATTCATCAGTGCCAAAGGGGTGTGTGAAAATGATTGCATAAATACAGTATTACTATGCATATAATTAATAAGAGAAAACATGCACAAGTTACTGCTGTACTTGACTTGTTTGACTTTCATCAGTTGAGCAAGAATCTGTTCAAGTGTTAATATGAAGTGGGGATGAGGGAAATGTGCTAATTCTTGGAACCAATGCCCTTCTGAAGAGCCACAAGGTGGAATTTTCTAGGATACTTGAAATTTCAGTCCGCTAGTATGATTATAGCATGTTGCAATGCAAAGTGGAATTTCCTAGTTAAGAATGTATCTCAGGTTCCTAAGCCCCAGGCCAGTGAAAGCTGAGTGTACTGTGAAGGTGAAAATGTTCAGTCTCCAAAGTGAGAGAGCCATCCACATCAATTTGCAGCAGGCTAAGTGGCATCAGCTATGGGAGGCAGGCTTACAAAGCCTAGCTTAGAGAGCTGTGCTGCAGAAGTTGCATGGCACTGATTGAAGCAATCTGCATAAATGAATTAGAGACTTAGAGCTGAAATGCTCCAACAGCACTAAGTCTATAGAAGCACAGTGCTGCAGGGAGGAAGATGATGTAGGAGAAGAAACGTCTCCTATATAGCAATAAGCAATGTCAACTGTATTAAGGAAGGAACTTGATTGGCTTATATTCTGTAGCAGCTGGGATTTACATCAGACCATACTTTAGGGAAATCTGTGAAGTAAGCTTTACTTGTGGTATTGCAAAAACTTTGAGATTTTACATTTGCAAGTACATGTACAAATTTATATATGGATATCTGTAGCCTACGTGAATCTGCATCTCACTCCTCCTCCTGAGATTCACCGAGGAGTGAGCACCAAATCTAAAAAACTAAAAGCAAAAAAAAAAAGCCCCTCAGTCAAAGCAGCCAGAATTCTCCTGGTACCACCTCTAACTACAATGTCACTGATTAGGTGCATTGATTCAGTGCAAGTTA
Organism: Aleadryas rufinucha; assembly: GCA_013397815.1. Taxonomy (NCBI): domain Eukaryota; kingdom Metazoa; phylum Chordata; class Aves; order Passeriformes; genus Aleadryas; species Aleadryas rufinucha. The sequence goes on from VZTH01013402.1 coordinate 407,508, forward strand.
AAAAGAGGCCCAGGCAGCTTCTTAAGTTTTATGGCCTCTGATGATTCTCTAAAAGCACATATCCTATGAATTTTGCTATTATAGTAACATCTGAAAGCAGCCAAGTTTTCTGATTTCAGGTTTCACTTTGCTCTTCTGAGACAAGCAATGCTTCTGAGTTAAAATTGGCTGGTAGGAGATAATTAGGTAACATTTATGGAAAAGTGTTTCAAATGGTGATAATACTGCACTTTCAAGAGAACTATAGAACCTTCAAATAACAGTTGTTTGTATTAATCTCTTCTTATTTTCTTTCAAAATATGGTTGATTGTGGAGACAAAATCTGAAAGCAGAATTTGCAACCTGATATGCAACCTACAAAGTATTGAATGTAAGGTGTCAATGTAAGTTCCTTTGAAAAGGTATACAGAAGTGAAATCTGTATGGCATCAAAAGGGAAATTGTTGATAATGTTATTAGCTATACACAGACTCATATCCAGAGAAGCCTGTTTGTGGGAGAAAATACTATCCAGACAAAGACCTAGAACCAAGTTATATTGCCAACTTTATACATGATTCTGAACTTCTGGGAAAAATTTCTTTCAATTTTAAGGAATTTTAAATTTCAGCTCCAAATTTAACTGCTTCAGTTTCTAAATTATTCAGATATTTGTTGTATACTTACAACAGTTTCAGGAACTGCATAGCAGAAGCAGGTGTTGAAAAACTAGGTTTTTTCCTTATAATGAGGACAAATAGTAATGGAGATCCTTAAAAATGCAAAATTAATCTGTGTATCCAAACACAGAACCCAGGACAGCTTTAACTCACAGGTAGCTTTCAACATATACATGAGTTTTTTTCAGCTGTAGAACTGAAATGGCATATACATATTTGAAAAGTAAATTTCTTGTTAGAGGAAGAAAACAAGTGGCAGAAACTGACAACAATAGAGCTTGATTGGTGCCCTCTGTATCCTCAATTTCTTCTTTAGGAAAGAGACCCTCTGAGATGCTGAACGCCTAAAGATCTGCTGGGTTCTTAACTTCAGGTTCCAACACTTGAATATTTTTTGTTTTAAAGTTCAAGTTTTCAGGCTATAGATTTCAAGCACTTTTATTTAATTAGAAGCTAGGTATCATGCATGAATATCTTCTTATGAACGGTTTAAATAAAATATTATGTATCATCACTTGGAAATACATGTTGAGACTGTGTGTATTTTTCTCCTCCTCTGTGAATGCCAAGCTCAGCACACACTATTGGATGCCAGGTGGTGTGCTGTTCCCTTTTTAACAATTTGCTCTCCTCACTTCCTTCTGACTTGGTAGCTCTCTGAGCAAGAGGAAATAAGAGGTTTGGTGGAAGCTACAAGTATTTTCAAGGAATTATTTTCTGCATGACAAGTTTGGCATCTCAGATTATTAGCTTTAATTGTGCTATTTTGTCCAGTAGGTCAGGATTTAAAAGAGACTGTGAAAAAGAGAAAGTAATGAATACAAATCAAATGATTTGTCTTGATTTTGATCAATTCCTGAGCGCTCTCCAGGCACAACATGTGAAAGGGCTTGTTACTGTGACACACATGCTTCCACCATACTGTTGATTGTCTGCCTTGTTACTGGCATGGCTGGACAGTTAAAGAGAACTCAGCAAGATGTAGAGATGGACAAAAACAGTGCAGACATACTGTTCAGAGATCCATTTAAGTGTTTTTCTTCTCTTCTGAGCTTTATTTATCTCTTTGAGGTGCATGCCATCCTTTAAAAAGAAGGAAAGAACAGAGAAAAAAAAACTGTGCTTGTCCCATGAAGTTTGCATGGTAAACCATGAACACATGGGTGACCTATTCCTAGTGGCTGAAGGAGACCCTAGAAATGAGTTGGGAAGGAAAGAAGGATAAGAATAATGACAAAAATTGAAGCAATACTTTAAAATTATTGTTGCCAGCCACTTTGAAAGCAGGAACAAACATGAGGCAAGACACAAATTCAGAGAAGGTGGTACTACGACAAACCAACACTTGTTCCTGATGATGTACACCAGAGTTAGAGGGTAACATTAGTTTCACCCAAACCCCTTCTTCCTCTTTATCACTCAAGTGTTGTTAATGGAGCAAAAATGATGTAGAAGTCAGGCAACAACTAAACCCCCCAGACAGTGCTGACATGATGGTTTGGCATGGTTTTACATCCGTTGACTGCACTTCAAATAAACATCAGACTTCTTTACTGTTCATTTTACCTTTTCTGAAGTTTTACATGAATATGTCTAACTGCTATGTCATGAAATACTTCTATGTCCAGCAACACATGAAAAGCTTTGATCAAATGCCTCTCTGATCATACATACAAAGACCTCTCCTTTTTATTCCATATTTTCAGGGAAATGAAAGGCTGCTATGATAGAACAGTCTGTTCCAATATGGAAGAGTAGATGCTTTATATAGCAATTTTGGGTTGTAGAGCACAGTATTATGATTTCCCTCTGGGAGAATTTCCCAGTGTTGATATGGAACTAGAGTCACAAGCTTTGTGATTCACAAACTATACCCAGAGTCTTCTACAAAAATAGCTTAATTAGGAGGGCTGCCTGACAGACATGCTAGACAATAGTATCACCACTGGAGCGATCCAGGAATTTTGTGACAAAATGGCTTTTCATCATAGCAGAATGATTCATCAAGCCTAAAACTTTCAGTGGAAACTTTCTCTTTCATCCTACCTTTTGGAGAAAGGTTTTTCAGGCTCAGGATACAAATAATGACAAAAGCTACAAAGCTGGTCAACACTGCTATGACAAGGGAGTTTATCAAAACACTTGGCCTGGTTCAGACTGGAGACTCAGATCCTGACCTTCCAAATGTCCCTCGCATATCTTGAATTTTCCCTGGAGGGGGCTCTTTCTACTTCAGGGGAGCTGTTCTTTTCTATGAAATTAAAATAGTGTGAAGCAGGGACCTGAGCCTTGTTCTTCCACGCTCCTGGTGACTTTTTCTCCACTATGTTACAGAGCAGTTTCACCCTGTGCTGGCACACTGGCTGCTGAACTGCCTGAAAAGGAGCAAGTCCCATGAGGATGCTGGGCAATGAGGACTCAGGCATTCATCTGCATTAATTGAGAGCAGCAGAGTGAGGAGCTCCCACATCCAGGTGAGCCCATTGACTTCCTTCCCATCTTCTTTCCCTCTCCAGCTGAAGAGATTGAGTGGGAAATTTCCCACTCCTGATTATTCCTCATCACATGTCTATTTTTCATCATCTGATTAACAAGCAGCTCTTTGCTCCTGAGCTCTACCACGAGATATATTCTCTGAGAAATCTGGGTATTCTGTGTTACCCTGCTTGTGAGGGAATGCTTCAGGTAATAAAAAACCTGTTGCTGCCTGTGCCAGAAAGCAAATATTTCCTTCTGAAAGCTGCTTTAGTCCCTTGGATCAGGGTGCCCTGAGAGGAAGAAATATGCATGTGAGTGCTCTTAGGACAGCTGAGTTCTGTTGTCAGAATCAACATTAGGAAGCTCAGGCAAAGCAATTCTAGATTAGGGGCACTTTTTTTAAAATTTAAACATTGCCTGCACTGTTCCTTGCAGCTTCCTTTTCATAACAAACCTTCAGTTTTTCATTGCTTCTGTTAGCTCCTGAAAAACTATTTTATCTCTTAATGTACTGATATCACTTCTCTCTGGAAAATCTTTTCGCCTTTGTCCAGATTGCTGCTGCTTCTTTCCATTCTATAAGGGTCTCAGGAATATGGCAAAAATAAAGGTTTTAAAAAGTCTTTTCAAACACAGTTGAGTTTTGTAGATTGTGTTAAGCCCAGTATATATTCAAATGAACATTGCTGCCCTTGGAGTCTCAGCTCTCCTTCAGTCTGTTTGGAGAACTGAACCATGACACAAAATTTCTCAATCACAACAATTTGGGGTAAAGAGATTGAAAGCATGTCTAATAATGAACTTCCTCTTTCTTTAAGGTCAGATAGATTTGCCTACATCCATGTCTGACTAGACACTGTATTGTGAGCAGGAACTTTTTTTGCTCCTTCTTGGTTTATAATTTTTCCCCATGACTGGACCACGTAACACAACAGGCAAAGTATATAATTAAAAGATCATATTATTTATACATAGGCAGAAACATGCACAGTTTTGCCAATGACTGCAAGTAGAAAAGAACCCCTTTTTAATAAACCTCTTCTATTTAATAAGAAATAATGTGTTACAGAAACTAATACAAACAACTTCCCTTCCACACAAGTGCTTCCTATAATTTGAGTCCAGTTATCAATCATAAGATGTTGCCTAAGTAAGAATTTTTATAACATGCTGAGGGAATGTTGCCAAAAATAGTCAGTCAGGATTATTATTAGTTTGTTCCCATGAAATCATTGCATCATCTTAAAAAGAGTACATTTGGCTATTTTTTTATATCTGTCTCTGGTTTCTTGTGTGTTAGGATTTGTGTTTAAAATATTTTTTGTAATGGTATGGACAAGGCATTTTTTTAAAAGGACAAAGAAAAAATTTTCACATAATGCCTTCAGTTCAGGAGAGGAGATCTAGGAAAATAACACAGCACAAAGCCCTCAATAAAAATTGCCAGATTTGACAATATAGCCTCCAAATTATAATTTTTTTCACTGCAGGTTTCTATGCTCATAGAACATCCAGAGTTCAGACCCAGCATACAGAATAGTCCCCCTTGAATGCATTCTTTCCTAACTAGGACAAGAGAACTACTTATTGTCACTTCCATTTGCGCTGCCACAAAATATGACACTTTAATTCATTGTAAGGATTGCATAAGACAGTCTCCCAATGACTGTATTTGGTCTACAACAGTAACTTTTGCTTAAGAAAAACAATTGCTGTTTGGAGGAAGTTCAGCTGCTCCACAGACTTTTCACAATCTAGCTGTCAGAGGGAGATTCATGGAGAGGCCATTAAAATTTAATATGTCAGAAGTGAACTCTATTGTATGCTTAGCAGGTATTTTTAGCTTCCAAAATTATTTTTTTTTTTTCTTGGAGACTAAATAATATATACTAAATGAGGGAAATTCTTCTTTTGCTTAGCAGTGAGTGGATCCAGAATAGCTCCATTCTCTTGAAATGTATCACTTCGGTTTAAGGGAAAGCAAGATTAGGTTTTGTATATCTTTCAGTTCATTGTGTCTCCGTAAGTGTACTACTGTATTTCACATTTTTTCTGGTGTTAGTTAAACAAGTATATGGGGTTTTTTGCCAGTTCAGGCAATTTTGTTTCTCTTTCTCCAGTAGTTATCTCATCGAATACTCTCTAAGCACATATTTACCAGTCTCTGTAATATTACTTGATATGGTATAGAGATATTTTATTGTCTTCCTAATGTTAGTTGATAAAGTAAGTATTTCTCAGTTATTGGAATACTGTAGCTCTTTGTATCTATAAAGGAGGTATTTCACACTTTCATGGTTGGGAGTATTCTTCCATTTGTCTGCAATGTTTCATTACAGTGCATTTGAAAGTTCCAAAATTGATTTTTCAGCCTATAATGTGTTTTGTACAGAACTTTCTTAGTCTTAATATTGATTTCACTGTATCTTTGTGTCTAAATTTTTTGTACTTCCCAGTTTTCTTTAATATTAGCTTTGGGTATAAAAGGAAGTGTAAGTCTTGCTCTTTGATGGTACTTGGACCTTCTGAATCTCCTTTTCTAGTAATGTTAAGTTCAGTCTTAAACTGACTTAGAAGTCGAGAGTCCCTCTGGCTGTCAAAAACCCCACAATTATTTTTTAAAATCTACACATCAACCTCTCTACAGTAAATTTAGGACTTGGCATTTCCACCCCCCATCCCCCCTCACCCTCTTGCATTCCAGCATTTGTCTCTCTTTTTCCTTGCTTCCAAGTTTTCTGTTTCTTACTTATTCACGACATCCTTCATTATGCTTCAGTTCCATTACCACATGTTGTCCTTTTCCTTTTTTTCCCATGACACCTTACCCAATTACACTGTTCCCCGCTTCTTCTCTTCTAGCCTGCTTTTCTGCTCTATTTCCCCAGTTTCTCCCACTGCCATATTTAAGGAAAGCAGAAACAAAGAATGGATCTTTTTTCACTGGGGGAAATTTAATATTTGCCTGCAGAGACTTCAAGAGAGGTAGTGACCATATTTGTTGAAAGTATTCTAGCTACATCTGTATTCAGAGCAGTGGGAGGAAATGGCATATTGATAAAGGGGAAAAACTTACAGGTTACTTCAGGGGGAAAGTTTTAAGGAAACAAAGACAGTTGTCGCACTTCTGGTAATCCTGTAAGCATTGGAGATTCCCTTCACAATATCCTGCTCTGCAAAATGTCCTTTCTCTCTTACTCTTAGTTTCTTCAGGCAGTGAGGTAGAATGGGAAAAAGAAATGGTCTGTGAGGAGGGAAAATATGTATGAACCACAGAGGGAGGTTCAAGCTGCAGTTTTTTCTTAAGGAGGAAATATTTCTCTAGTGCTTCATTCTAATTTTTTTTCTTTTTCAAAGCAATTATCCTGACATTTCGCTGCACAAAATACAATAAATACTGAATTATTTTCCACCTAGGGAAAATTGTCAAAATGATTAGAAACTGGTTCTATTTTTAGAATGTTGCTTTTCATAATAGTTTTTACCTTTCTCCTCTCTGTTGTTATATGGTGTAGTGAATGTAAGCAGAAGGACAAGAAGAAAGAAGCTGGAAAATCAGAGGTATGTGGAGCTGCAAATGTGGGGTATGGGACTACAATGCCATGGACCAAGAATTACTAAAATTATTTTGTCTAATTCTACACTGGCCTTAACATATTAGGGAATGTTCAGTTTAATTCTCACATACTAGGTGTTGCTCACTTCTCACAGAAATTTATGATCACATTGTCATGTATTTCTTGGGGTAGATCACTGTTATTTACATAGGTATTTCTGGATTTCCTTTTGCAGTTCACTATGAGTCTGAAACTCATGCAAGTGATGGATGGACTGAACAACTACATGAGATTTTCCATTGTATTATTTAAACCTACTGCACTAAACTTACTCATGAAATGAGCTTTCATTCCCTAAATCTGATGGTATGTAAACCCCATATTTATAAGTCATAGGTCATACAGTATGACATCGAACTTCAATTGATCAGTGTAAGAATTAAAGACATATGCAGTGGGAAAAAAAACCTACATGGAGTATATTTGACAAGGAGAAATAGGTATCAACAAACATAAGTCTTAAATGGTAATGTGCAAAAAAGATTCAAGTGTGTCAATCCAGTTCTTAATTATGATGTAGAATTTTAGTCTGGAGTTGCCTCACAATGGTGCCACACAGAGGAAAAGTATCAATATGAGAGGATATTCAATAATCTCTGATATAACATTCTAGTTGCAGAAGTTCCCATTTTATATCAGGAAATTAAAATATGAGGTAACATTATTAATAGCTTTACAGAGTGAAAAGAGGTTAAAGTACTGCAGAAATATTTTGACAAAATTCCAACCAGGCTTTTAAAAAGAACTGTTCAAAGCTGCATAGAAAACCCTTTGAATGTAGATAGAGGGCAGACCTGAATGTAAGATTTCCTCAGCCAATTTAGTTCTGAAGGCTTTCATGGACCACATGAACACAATGGACTAAACACAGAAGTTGCAAAAGTTTGTTCTGACATTGACTTCTATATAGATATATATATGTGCACACACTCAAACAACAAAACTGGAGAACCAGGAAACAGAGATAAAAGGTTGTAGAGAAAAGGGTGTGACTTTTTTCTCTTTGATAGTATTTGTGAAAAAACTAATAAATAATCTTTTCCAGAAAAGCTGCATTTTAGGCAGAAGTAATTTTCAGTTAATAATTCTGTCTTCATGATGGGGCACATTCATCATAACTGTATTGTAATTAACTGAAGTCATTCAAGGTTATTTTTGCCTAATCGTTTGACTGGAAAAAAGGAACCTCTGAAGGATTTGAGGACATTTTGTTGCAACATGAAGGCTTTCCTTAGGTCAAATGTTTGCATGTTTCATCATTCCTCTCTACGGTATGTTACTCTGCTTTACACTAAGAAGAAGAAGGAGAGAATTCCTAAAGCAGAGTTTTCATTCAAAAATGTAATATTTTAAATGGCAACTTTATTGTATCTCTAAAGCATATACCTATATTCAAGTGAGCAATACCAACCTTAAAGTGAACTGCAGAGCACTGAAATGGATGGAGCCTGTAATGTGGGATGGAAACTGTGAGTGCCCACTGGGAAATTCTTGGGATCATTAATGGCTCTAAGCAAATGAACTTGGTATTTCATCTCATCCGGCACAAAGGGTACCACTGTCATTGTCAAAGGCAGCTAAAAACTTGGATTTTTTCTCATCATGGCATTAAAAGGACTCACATGTTTGGCCACAGGAGTGGTTCTGTTTGGACACTGACCACGTGTGATCCCATGTATCTTGCCAAGTCTGGCATAACCACAGTTCAAACTCGTGCTACCTGGCTCTGTAAGCGTCAGAGAGGTGCAGGAGCCCTTCAGATTTGTTCATCCTCGCACATGTAGTGCACGATAAGGAAGGAAAGATGACACATCTAACAAATGCTGGGAGTACAGCTGCTTTGAGAATGGGGAGACAATGGCTTTTCAATTGAAAAGGGAAATTCTCTCTAAAACAAAATAAATGTTAAAGCCACTATTCTCTTATGAAAGGCATTACGTGATCTTGTAAATGAGAGATGAAAACACAGGGAGCTTGATAAAGACTGCATAGAACATAAACCATGGAAAAACATGCAAAATCTAAGATAGAGGCTTTATCTTACAAATGCCTATTAGACTGACAAGACAGAAGCTGTGAAATACACACTTCTAGTGCAAGCAAGGTTTGTGGGAGGACTAATATATTGTATCCCCTTATGATATGGGGAAAAAGAAATAACCTCTCTCAAGCTTATAAGTACTTCACCAGAACTGGAACAGAAGCTTAAAACAGTAGCTTACAGTAACAAATTGGTGGCTTGTGTTAAAAATGTTGAGCCCCAAAATGGCACATTGTGTCAGGTTTGCTTTAAGAGTAACTGAAACCTAGCTAAGTCTTGGCACAGCTGCCACAGAGCAGGTACTTCTGTGTTCATAAATAAAATGGAAGCAAAAGGTACATTTCATTAGAAACTATCAGACTTTATTTTCTTTATGCCTTCTGTTTTGACTTCAAATTATTCATTTTGAGTAATTTTCCTTATCTTAAGAAAAGCTTTGGACTTCATGGTCAAAAAAGGCTTTATTTCCTTATAAAATTATAAAGTTGGGAGACATTTTTAAAATTACTCATAATACTTTTGTGATCATTCCTGTGTGTATTCCAAAGTGGTGAACAATCTTGATGCATCTACTTTGACTTCAGTTGTCTGTCAGGGGCTTTTGTGGTGCTCTTGCTCCAATGAGGTTAGCGAACTTTCAGATTTTGACTCAGATTCTTTAGAGAATTAGAAATATGTTACATATATTGTTTCATGGCTGTACACATAACATGCAACCCAGAGCATCACTTACCTTTTAAGGGTCCATGAAAGAGAGAGCTTATTTAACTCCTTTGCTTTAGTGGGTACTGAACTTGCAGCACCCTGAGATAGTCCATTTTATAGTTCTCCATATTAAATTATGACAAACCTTAATATATGCCCTGACACATTAGAATTTCTTTTTCTTGAGGATACTGGACTTCAGGCAGCAGTGTTCAGTTGGTATCTCAGTACCCAATTGCAAGGCCATATAAAACACTGAAAGTAAAAGTAAAGCAAAATCTATTTCTAGAACTGCAATTTTTTTTTTAAACGCTTAACAAATAATCAAACACTCCTTAGTGCAGTAGAATTAAAACCCTGAGTTTTTGCCAGAATCCCTGCACTAAATGTTGCCAAAAATGCCGGGAAGTCAGCCTAATTTTCAAATATGGGCACCTTAATAGGAAATCCAAATTGCACTTTTGGGGTGCTTACATGGACACTTAGATGTGTAAATGCCCACTCTGTGGACCTAAGTGCTGATTTGAGCATTCATGTCTGAGATTTAGACATTCCATTAAAACATCCATATTTGATATCGGACCCATAGTGTGTGTGTATATCATTAATGTTTAAATAGAGCAAGAGCGTATGAGCCAACTATGCACCTTACATAATACAGGATAGCTGAATGTATTTCTACTGCATACACACATATTGAATATGATAAAACAGCACCACCGAGGTTCCAGTAAATGTACAGACAATCCCTTGAACATACCTTGAGAGAATATGAAATATCTGCACTGTAAAATAAAAAGAATTTTCAAGATATGCTTTTACTTCTAAACACTAGCGCTATAAAAATGTTACTAATATAAATATAGAAATAAACATCGAAACTCTCTTTTCTGTGCACTGTTCTACTAGAATCTGGACAAAGGTCACTTATTGTAATAAAGATGTTCACAGTTTTAGATGTTTCCCTAAGCAGCAGTTGCCCAGTGTATTGAATATTAAGCATTCCGTACATACCAGACACATGGCCTCATTTGGTCAGGAATTCATGTCTCTACCAAGCTTTTTTATGCCTTCCCCTCTTGCTCATTGAACTATCTTCTTTTATGTTTCTGTGGGGCTTTCCAAGCGTTCTTCCATGTACTCTAGCTTAAACATAATCTTCTGTGTTAGGAGCACTTCGGGTATTAAAAAAACATGATTAGGCAGAAAAAAAATGCAATCAACTCAACCTCCCGTCAAACTCCTGAGAGCATTGTGAAAATCTTTGTGTCTGGCTTTTACTTCCAAAGTGCAGAAGTGGTTGATATTTAGCTTGAAGGCATAGTGAAAATACCAAATTGCTGGGACAGATTTGAATGGGCTTTTTAAAAAAGCAATGACAAACAAAGAAAACACTCCTATTTGCAGAAGGACTGGTGTCAATGAAGCAGGCACCTGAAAGCTCTAGCACAGACATCCAGGAGCTGTATTTCTAAGGAAACCCTGAAGCACGCACGTCCTTGAACCAGGTTTCTCAGGGACCCTTTCCATGGAAGCCCTGCCTGGAGATGGAGAAAATCAGCAGCTCTTCCTTAGCTGCAGGGTCGCAAGGGTGAAGCTCAGAGGAATCACAGCAACTTTATTTATAGAAGGTGCAGGTATCCTCCAAATGGCTTTATTTTTATCAGGAATTGAAAAGAGAAGGTAGAGCTGTACCAGGCTTTTCCTGAGGATGTTAGTTGCATGTACAGTCTCTGTGATCACTTGTTTTCTTGGCTCTGGTTTTTGCAGAGTCAGAGCAGGATCTAAAATATGTATCAGGCATGAAAAAGCAGAAAACAGGTATGAAAACAAGGTAGAGAATGAAAGGATAAGGGAGCATGTAGGAAAACACATAGGTCCTGGCATTATTGGAAAAATTGCAGTCTGAAGCAGACAAGAAGCAAGCACACATGATAAGTAAACCAACAAGTTTTCCACTATAAAGAGATCTTAATAGAGGCAAACTCTGCTCAAATTACAGCAGATTGAAATAAGTTTAACAATTTTAACAGGTTTAACAGTTTAAATTACAATTATCTTAAACAATCATGCAGGTATAAATCGTGTTAAAAACTCAAGAGTGTTTGAATCAAGGAACTCTAACTATTGGTGATCTTTCCAGTACTCAGTTTATGGTAGCTGGGAATAAACAACGACTTTTATTATTTTCAGGTATACTAGACATTGCCTAAAATATGCTACAATTAATTTCAGGCAATATATATATATTTTTTTTTTAAGTTTGCAGTTAGCTTTTCTGTTCTGCATAGCTTACAGGATATTTTAATACCTTAGTTGACATGGTAAAATACATTAAAAAGCTGTACTCATTTCTGATGCAAAAAAATAGAAGTTTTGAGTTGTTTTCCTTATAAAAGGCCTGACAAATCAGGGCCACGTTTTTCCTTTTACTTGAAGAAAACAAACATTTATTTTGTCACAGTAGAAATTGTCATCGCTTGTGCATAAAGGCATAATATAACTCAATGATAAACAGTATTCTTGATTAACAAAACTTTTTAATTTTCTTGAGAAACACTGACTAAACAAGTAAAAGCTGTTGCTGAAGAAACATGTTATACCAGTAAAAATATTATTTTTTTTACTTTACATTATAATATCATTAATTTCAAGTTAATCATCTACATTTCAGCTCAAACAAGTCCACAGAAAGTAATTTCTTTCTAAATATAAATTGTGGGTCACACAGTTTATATGATTTTAAAATAAATGCCTGAGTTTAAGAAAGGATTTAAACAACTACATGAGCATGAGAGCAGTTGTTCAATAATAGATGTCTGGCAGAGTATAAAAGATTTAATGAACAAATTAATTTTGCTTATAATCATGCTGTATCAAATATATTTGGACTTCTAGTCATTTGCATTTTTCAGGCTTTTTCAGTTTACTGGTGCTACCGAAATCTTAATACATCTGCCAAAGGTTACCCATTTTACTTAATTTCAGTAAGCCAGAATTTAACACTAGAGTCCAAGTGCTATCATAATTTAGATATTCCAAATACTCAGGACACACACTTGAGGTGGAAGAGACTTATACTGAGATCTTCCTCACTGCAGGTGCTGCCTTAAAGTTTTCTGCTTTGAATACCTTGTGAAATAGTCAATGGCTTAAAAAGACAGTAAAGGTTAGCTTTAAAACTTCTGGATAAATCCACACTGTAGGAGGTAAAGTAGCCATGTTTTCATCCCTGATGCAATGTATTCTTTTATTTTATGGTGAAAAGACCCTTTCTCTTTCTTGCTTTGTACCAAAATATACATCCAATTCTTAGCCCTTAAAAATTTAAGAAATATCAAGGAAAACTTTTCTGACATAGGAAATTTTTAATTGTTTTTGATAGATTCTATTAATTAAACATACTCCTCATTTGTGTGTGGCTCAGACCCAGAAAAAGAATAAATTCCTTTTCCCAAAATACAAATAAATTACCCTGTTCTATTTTTGTCTTACAGGTCAGGAATTGCCAATGTCTTTTCTAAATGTGATAAACTGGCTAATAATAGAATTCAGTTAAATACAGTTAATTCTTCCTGTGCCTTTCTTTCTTGAAATAGGGACAGACTGTTCCCTGTTTCCTGACTGCTGAAGATGGGCTGTTGCTGCTACAAACCTTGAATTCCTTAAAGTAAGATTACTGCAGTGCTTAATACAAGTGGTATAAAAGGAAATATAGTGTGATAAAGATTCAATCTCAAAATGTTCAGCGCATTAGATATTTTTCCAACCAATCCAAGTTTTGTGACGATTTTTTGTTGTTATTTTGTTCTTTGGCATTTAAAGATAGGGAAGATTATTTGTCCCATCTATTACATTAAATGCCTCGGTTCTATATTTGTCTCTGAAAGAAATAGATTGTAAAGAGAAAAAATGTCTGTGGACCTTAATCATCCATATATCACTCATCTGCATCACATTTTGCAACTGCAACTGTACTGCAATTAGCAAACATTCTACTCTGATTATGCAAGGAATTTTATAGGATATTAAATGTAGTTAGAGAGAGAAAACCAGATTATTTTAACTTCTAGACAGTTTATAAAAACCTTGGGAAACCCTTTAAAATGTCAGTGGTGTCCAGCTTAATGCCCCGTGAACAACCAAAGTTGCGTAAGTGAGAAATTTGATGAATATTAATCTGAGTCAAGCACTGTGCGTGGAAGACTCTTCTTCCACCTGTGATTTTTTCAGTGAAATACTGGTCCATAATGAAAAATTAATATTTTTAAAGATGAATCAAAGGGAACATAAAGATTAAGATATGTTTCTGTTGCAAACTGGTCTGTTTGTAAAGCATGCTGTTAGAAAGGCATTAGCTGCAGTGTACATCATATTCAGACACCAGTAATCAGCTACTTCATTCTTAGACATATTTCAATTTACCTTTCAGATTTTGTTTTTTCTTTTCCTTTCATTTGGGTCATAAAACTGGCAGAACATTTAGTTTATTTACATTTTAGCAACAGATTTGTATTTCAGAAGGTAATTTCTCATCTCATTTTATCTTTCACAAGGTGTTGGTTCCTCCTTTAGGGGATGAGATCGAAAGCTTCTTCTGATGGAAATATTTCTTGGATGGTTGTACGCCTGTTCTTTTATGGTTTGTCTTTGTTACCATATGAAAAAAAAAAAAGCAGTTATTGACCTCGTGGTAATTGCCTTTTTTTTTATTTTTCCGAGGCACATTCCACATATCACCTTTGGTGGAATTTTAAATTGTGGTCACATTTTGGCAAGATAAGGTGCCTTGCTTGCAGTCTGTTGAATAAGCTATCGGAGACAAATTTACTCCCTCAACTAATTTCATTATTGCATTAATTATTTAATAGAAGCTATATCTTCTGATGGTTTACAATAAAAATTCTACTGTATTGACATTTTCTGGTTCTCAAATGCTCTGCCTTACTGCTCAATGTTCTTTGAAGATACCATATTTGTATGGAGCATACCATGTAAACCTATGTGCAGATACAGGTGATTGTTACCTTCAGATCTTTTCAGTCTGAGATTGAGGTTACGACAGAACCATTTCTATGTTCAGGGAACTTTGATCATTCCTTCACCTACCTCAAAGAGTATTTTTTTTTCCCATGCTTTTATCTGTGCTTGAAAGTTTTGAAGATCTTGTATTGGTGAAGTATGTGATCTTTTCACACTTTGAGGGGGAACTGCTGTGTGTTTCACTGCCACCGGAATGGTATAAGTGGTCTTTTGTTAGCATAAGGTGTGTTTCTAGATTGTGAGGTTTTCTTGCAAAAGCTAAACGAGCAGACAGGTCCAAAAACTCAGTCAGATGCAGAAGGATATTAAGGCCACGTTCGAAATACTAATTTGGGCTGCTCTGTCAAGTCTCTACAATGCTGACAGGCTATGCAAGGCAGGGGAAGATGATACTTTAGATATAACTACTGGGTTTTTTTCTAAGATATGGGCCACAATCTTCTACACCCTTTTGACTTTGTGCAGATTTGACAATATTACTACATTTACCAAAAGTGCTGCACTCTTACCTACACCTCTGCTATATTTCACATTGCACTTGTTGCATGTAATATAGCTTCTCTTCCCCCTGCCATAATTATGAGCAGATGGAAAGTGCATTTGTCTCTGTGGATTTGAAACAACATTGGCTGTCTTGGTTAACACAGGGAAAAAGCTAAAGGAAGAGAGAGAGTGTAGCACATGCTGAGTGAAAGTGCACGAAATCAAAACCGACAGTCAGGTAGCTCTGGCTGATTCAAAGGTCCCAGGCAATGACCTATCATCTTGGATTAGATCAGACCTGGGGGCAGAGTCAGGGCCCAGTTATTCTGATTTCCAAGGCTGCCTCTATTGCAAACATTACTGATGACATCACACTTACTTGTGTCATAACAGACTCATACCCAGTAATGAGCTGTTGGGCATCAGACCAGAAAATATGAGGAAAAAATCAGGAAAAATAGAAGTGGGTAAAAGATGATTCAAGGAATAAGGAGAAAACAAATAGCGGAAGGTAAAGCTGCAAGCAAAAGTCAGAAGTATTTAGCTGAGAGATGGAACATCAATTGAATGGGGCTGTGGATAGGTAGGCTGTTAGGTGACTGCAGAGTCTGTGCCTGTTTTAAACAAGCCATTCATCAATGAGAGAGCCCTAGCCAGCAAGGGATTTGGAGAAAGGAAAAAACATGACTGAGGAACTTCAGGGTGTGCCTTGAGACTCTCTACCAGTGGGTAAGAACTCTTAGTTTTCTATCTTGTTTCACCACCCTACAGCACTTCAGATGTGATTTGGATGACTGCACAGCCTGACTAAGTTATACCAGGAAACAGCAGTAAAAGTTATACCTCCTTGTGTATAAGGGAGAGAGGAGGTATAATTTGGTTGTTGAAGGGAAATTTCTAAAAGTCGAATTGCAGGAGGTAGTAACTTTAAAATCTGGCAGAACTATTTGGGGAAGCCAGTGGTATATTTTAATTTTCTAAAGTAGCTGTACAGGGGAAGCTGTATTACTTCTTTGAAGACATTTTCTTTGCAGTCTATATTTCTATTTCATACTCTTCACTAGACAAGGCTTGAAAAGAATTGTGAGTGTTTCCTGGTAAAAGAAAAAAACTGGACAAACAAACAAAAATCTTATGGGTTTAAAGCTTGGGACTGGGGGAAAAAATGATTTTCAGAAGAGGTGTTCCTGATTCTGCTATGAATTGCACTACAGATATATGGCAAATTTATTTATGTCAGTTCAAGACCTTTAAAACAGAAGTAATTCCTTCCATAATACAGAAAACTAAATAGTTTTGTTCCCAGAAAAGAGGTAATATAATGGTGGAAGAAATGAGATTGCTCATGGAAGGCTTATTACTTAAAATAACACAATGATGGGTGGTAGGAAGAATCAGTGACAGAAAGAGTAATAATACAGCTTAGAGATTTAACACAGAGTGTTACTTTATTGTTTTAAGTAAAGAATGGACAGAACGGCATTTAATTTTTTACAAAGATCTGTAATTTCCTCAACATCTAAGTCAAATATACCTAATTTTGTGGTAATTTCAGCTGTCCAAATAAAGCCCTGGGATTTAAAACAAGCAAAGTTATCAAATGTTTTCATAATCAATATCAAGGAAAAATCTGAGTTTTCTAGATGTGGCTGCTATCTTGTTATTTTTTTACACTTTTTAGCCCAAACATGCTTCAAGATGTACTGAATTAACACACTCACTACAAAACGGCACAGTGTAAGCCTCTGTATTTTATTTTTTAAGTCTGCCTTTATTCTGTATGAGCTGAGGCTCTCTCAGCACAGTTGATCACGCTCTTAAAAATGCCATCTGTCTTGACCCCTTGAACCTCTCACGGTTCTCCTACCTCTCTAAGGTCTGCCTCCTGAAGAAATGTGAAAAGTGATTCTTATTCATCCCTTGATTGTTTCCTCCCTCTCTGTTACAAAACAAAGCTGATTCCTTTGTCTGTCTTCTTCTCGTGTTCTTGCACTGATGCTGCCTTAAATTCAGGTAGTAAGTCTTCTTGGGTCAGAGCCCATTTTTTCACCTGTTCGTGGGCAGGGCCTCACGAGTCGGGAGACTGGTCCTTCACTGGGTTTCCCATGCACATTGGTAATACAGTAAATTAACATCAAAAGTTTAAGGTCCTTTCTAGTCCACAGGGAAGGGAAATGAATACAAATGAGTAAATGATCAGCGGAAAATAAAAGAACCCTCTCTAGTAACAAGGAAGTGACAAAAAATGTATTGACTGTGTAACGACGAGTACAACCAGGTGTAAACACTGGTTTTGGAATATATTGTAGAATATAACTCCTTACCGACTTCATTTTTGTATGTATCTTACCAGGCTCTAATTGCTTTCTGCTTGCCACTCAAATAAATTTTTATGATTGAGATTATGTGATCTATAGAAACCCTTCCAAGAATCCCGTTGATTTTTAGTTGAAATAATTTCATCTCTACCAACAAGTAGAATAGAGAGATATCCCAGTTTTACCAATACTGTACCTTCCACACTTATTTTTTTGAACTTTTGGATTCTTTCCCTATCCCAAGACTTAAACAAGGCTGTATCTGAGGAGCTATGTTTACAGGGTGAGCCATTCTGCTTTGCAGATTTTGCTCTACAGGATATTTTCGGGATCAATGACTCGGTCAGGGGAGTTTGTGCGCATAATTTACAAAGTCTTGCCCTGTCTGCTGCAGCCACCCAGATGCTGAACATACCCTACAAATGAAAGAAGTGCAAGCCTCAAGAACAAATGAAGGTTTGCTGTAGTTGTAGCGCCCCGATGTTGGAAGCAGGATACCAAATCAGTCGTGCAACTGAATGTGCCACCTTTTCTCTAACAAAGTATTGTTGTAACAGTAGACTAGTGCAATCCTTGACTGACAGAAAAAAGTAAGAGCCAAGACAATTAATTAAGTAGTCAATAGCAAACTCATCCTAAATGTTTGCAGCAAGCAATATGATTGAGCGTGTAGAAGCAGCATTGCATTTAAACCCCAGATACTTATCAATACTGGTAGAAAGCACTCCAAAAAATTGGATGTTGTTTGTAGTGGATCATTTCAGCAGTGATTCATCAAATGCTATCACATATATCTGACAGAACTCAAAACTGGCAAATGTTCTAATGGAACATAATAACAATGATGAGCCGTACATTTGTAGCACTTACTAAAAAGAATTCTAGGATTGACAAATTGGAGAGGCAATGTTGGCAGACTTAAAATGAAGCATTTGTACAGTATATACAGTACTCGGAGATGTGGAATAGATTCCAATATGAAATGCAGAGATATTTCTTAACATCTTTCTCAAACTTCATGCCAAGATGGTGCCTAATTTTTATCCTGTCACTCACAAAGCCCTTTGCATCTGTTGTTTCAACATGTGAACAGTGACCCGGTTCAAGCTGCTGCTAAAATTTGAGTACTAATTAATAAGAGGGAAGCTGGCTGATGGATAATTAAGATCAGAGAAGGAAATTCTGGACAATGTATTTGCAAAACTGCACTTGGAAGAAAGATGGAGAGTGGTTTAAGAAAAATAAAACCGTTTTGAAAAGAGAAATATTTGCAGAGTATCACACATTTTAATCACCATAGAAAACTCCAACTTTTCACCTTCCTAGTAAACTTCACCGTGATCATCCCAGCTGCTGAAATGGCCTTGCACTTGACTCAGTTGCATTACTTCTCCCAAGAGCACATAACCAAAAAGCAAGTTTTAAAGGGCTCTACCTCATCAGTGTTACTCATAGCTGCAAGTCTCTAACAAGTTTAAATGCTGATCTGTCTCTCCATGCGCACACCCTTCTTGGGGAATTAACAGAGGGGTTCCCTTACACCGGAATGCCTGAAGCCCTCAGATGTATATTGTTCTTTTACTGCAGGAAAGTCCCATTTCATCACCAAAAATTGCTTGAGGCACCAGTCCTGCACCATTTCTAGGTGGATCTTTCACCTGGAACCTGGAACTTGTCTATGGAACTTTCGTCCATTTGCCCAAGGTATTTACAAATTATTTCTTCATGATAACTTCTAATAAACCACATTATATTGTGCTAATCCATTGGTTTTTGCCATCTTGTGTCTATTAAAAATTCCTTTTAAAATTGTTATCTATTTTTTACCTTCTCTTATTTCTCTATGGCTGAATACAATAGAGCAGTAATCCAAATTAGAGCTTTCCACAAAATAAACACAGTCTCTCTCACATGTAGCTCTGCAGAAAATATTTTGCAATTTTTTTGTCTCTGGAGATTCTTTTCATCTATTGTTTGCTTCACTTTAAAATACAGTTGCACCAAGAGTATTTTTTGATTTTTGGTTTTAACTGTTGGAGGTGACCAAGTTAAGTGGAAAAATTTTAGCTATACACACACACAAATTAGTTTACACTCATCCACATTTTGATTGACATGTAAAATCATGTTAAGTAATGATTTTATTCAAAGATACTTACCACAAGTAAACTACCAGTCACAAATCTCTAGGAAATAATCCCAAGCATTTTTTGAGTAATAACCACTGGTTTACACTGCTACACAGATGCTGAAACACATGAAGGCACAATTATCAGAAGGCACAAGGAGGGCTCAGGGATTATGAGCATATCATCTCTATTTGCTTGGCCACATGATACCAGGACAGGCACAGTGCTTTAAAGCAGGATTTTCTGACCAACCTGTGTACTGCAACAACTGCTGATTAAACCCTTATTGCTGCTTCTTGCATTGGTCTCAGGTCCTAAAGAAGAAGGAAAACAAGATCTGAACACATCCATCATAAACCCTCAGTAAATCCAATTAAACGCTGCAAGTCCATTTATGGTGTAGGCCTTGATTAGTATCACATACAAATGTCTACACAGTTATCCACACACTATAAAAATGTGTTTCAGGAGTGAAAGAAAGAAAGATGCTATCAGAAATAAGGATGTTGTGTATCTGAACTAAACGACTGGCTCTGTACTTTCATTTTCTTCACTTTCTTGCTTTTAAGTGCTAGCACTCCATTTTTAAATTTCACTTTCAACAACGATGCCTTGATGGTCATTAAATATTGAATCCCTTCTGAAAGGAGAATGGTTTCTCCTTCTGCAAAGGATCTAGCAGCTAATTCTGCAGTCACATAAATGTGTTCTTTCTCAGGCATTCCTGCAATCTTGCATCACAGAAATATATAATTTTGCATTTGAGCACCTTGTTCCCAAAAGGTGAGTGAAAAAAGGGGGGTTTTATTCCATTTGTCTGAGGAAAATACAATTGTTATTTCACTTCAACTTTTTTTCTTAGCTACTTTTGTGTAGCCACGTGCTTGTTGTCAGGTTGAAGCAGCTGGGTGGTATTTCAGCCACATATGCCCAACTCAGCAGAAGCAAGGAGCAAGAATCTTCTGCCTTATCTGAGAGAGAAAAGATCCCATCTAATATCTGAGAGGCAGAGACTCTGGTTTGCAGAAGGGGATGGATTTCCTCTCTGGTGACAGGCAGAGGCTCCTGGGTCGCTGCTCCCTCTGTATCCTTGCCACAGCCAAGCAGCAGAGACGTGGCTCACAGGAGCACACTGCTGAGCTCAGCAAGGGGCAAGGGAGCCTCAAGTCAGGCTGGGAGAGGAGCAGACCTGGATCCTGCTGCAGACCTGGATCCTGCTGCAGACCTGGATCCTGCTGCTTCACACAGCCTGCAGAAAGGCAGCAGAAGAGCTTCCTGCAGAGCTCCTCCAGGCACCCAGTGTGAAGCAGCCCTGAAGGAGAGGCAGACTCATTGCCGTGGTGAGCTCAGCCTCATCACTAGCGGCTCTGAACAACGCTGCCTTGTATGTATAAAAGCAAATCCCTCTTCCCAAGGTTTGAGTAGACATGCAGCCTGTAAACAGCACTTTTCCAGGGCCAGGAGGGTTTCCATTTTCTTCTCCTCTCCTTGAGCACCAAGGTGAGAGTCTAAAGCACATAATTCATTTTATTTATGCTTCTGTGGTTCGGGAGTAACTCTTTCCAGTCAACAGAAGATGAAAGCAGTGAGCATCGATTCCCAAGGCATTTGCGAGGCTGGGCAAAAGAGATGGAATCTTCAAATAGCACTGTCTCTGAACAAGATTTTTTCTTCATAATAAATATAAACTTTAAATTTATTTATTTGCATAATCCTTGTAAAAATTCGATTTGAAACAAATATCATTCAATATTTATAATATTAACTGATATGTTCTATGAGGCAAAATGGTTTTATTTGGTCCAAACTTCAAATTTATATTTTTATTTTGCAATTCAGTTTGGGATCTAGAACTCTTGATATTTGTTTTGTGAAAAGTGATATGTTTTTTCAAAATACTTTATAACCTAAAAAGAAAGATAATATTGTTTGAGAACTCATTTTGTTTTTCCTAAAGATTTTGTTTTCTAGATGGTCCAAATACTACACTTGCTAGTCCCAACTTCTTTATGCATTTGACTGAGAGACGCTGATGATACAAAGTAGAAAATCTGAAAAGGCTGTGAAAAAAATATCTTTGCAGCAGTTTTGTTCTAGCAGCCTACAACAGGATGGGCTGGAGGGCGAGGCTAAAAACAAAACTGAAATATTGAAAAATACACACTTGCATTCATTTCAAATAACCATAATTACTTAAGTTTATAATGATATATAATCAAAATATGATTTGGGAGAGGTGTCTTTGCCACTGTAAAAGCTTTTTCTCACTGAAAAACATAATAATAACCACATTTAATGACAATCAAGATGCAGCTGGATAATGATTTGATGTGCTCTTTGATAACTGTTTCAAGGTGTCAGCACAGCTGAATATCATATTTTCTATGGGAATTTATTCTGCTTTAACATCGCTGATGTGAAGGCGAAGGTTTTAACCTATTGTGCTGGGTTAAGAACAAAAGGAATATGTTTGTGTCCAGCATCTGCTGGAAATGAAAGTCCTGTGGGCTGCTGACAGGCAGTGTTCACAGAGCATGGTGAGAGGCAAGTTAGAAAGGCAGCACTGCAAATGTCCCTCCCCTTAATATTAGGGTAATGGAAAGATTAAGAACTACACAGTTGGCGTGGTGTTCTGCCCCAGTCCTTACTGCTCCTCAGGACAGATTGTGGTGGTTTTTCCTAGGATTTGGTGGGCTGTGGAAAATTACTCTGTTTAAAGCTGATCTGGACTTCATTCTTGTAAACCATGTGAAAATATTTCATTAAACTATCCGTCCAGAATATTTCGTTATAATTTGAAATTTTGTGGGAACCAGAACATCCCTCAAGAATCAGAAGTTCAATATTAGCCACAAGAACCAGAGGGGACTGGAGTGAGAGAGGCTGTATGATCTTTTACTTCTCAACAGTCCTGTTAATACCTCAAATCTGCTTGTTTTCTCCCATTATGATTTATTATGCTTCTCTCTCCTAGTGTCTACAGTTTAGAGCATCTTCCCGAGCCTTATGCCCCCCATGTCAGTTTGGAGGTGGCATCTCTGAATCAATTGGGAAGCTTCCCTGTTCCCATGCATAAGAGCTAATAGTGTTGTGTCCTCTTAATTGACTAAGGGGTAGAAGCACTCAATTTTCCAGGTTTATCCTGATGGAAGGAAGAGTTTCTGCTTAGAAATTTTTGTATCACCAAGAGCTTGGGGTGAGAACCCCTTCATTCATTTATTTTCATATATGATTGTCTTAAAAAAGCAGATCTCAGCTTCATATCATATGACCACAATCATGGATAGCATTAGCCAGACAAGGCACAAAAAACTGAAGCCACTTTGTGCTTTCCAAAGCCTGGGCTTTGGAGGTGGATTCTTTTCTCTATAACTAGTGCAACCTGACACGGACAAAAACTGTAGGTAATATTTGCTGTATAACAAGGGATTCGTTGTTTACTGCCAGTAAAGGATTAGCCATTACAAATAAAGGAAAGGTCTGAAAATATCCTCAAGACAGCACAATTCAGAGGCATAAAAAAAAAAGAGAAATGGATTTCTGGGAGTTGTGCAAATCTCTTGAAAACTAGCAGACAATTCCCACATTATGCTCCTCTGTAGGGACAGCGGTCCTGCAGATCCGTGTTTAAAAGGGCCTATACAAATAGCAAACATAATATCATCCTCCTACCCAGTCAGTGTCCTTTGTATATGGAAGGGACTGGACCCACAGCTGAGGTCTAATGCAGTAAAGACGTTAAGGAGGAAATCAGCAAGAGCAACTCTTCCCTGGGTGGATACATACAGCACGTCTCATTATAAAGTGGCAGAGCCATGCATCTTTCCACTTTCTCTGTTCTGCAGTGGGCTATTCCCTGGAGACCTCAACCTGCCAGAGTACCTGCTGGCGGTACCTGTCCTTTCAAGACTTACATGCCCTTAAAAGTGTGTGTGCATGTTGTTGCCAAACTTTAAGTATAAATTCTGTATTCTTTTGCAGTTGTTTAGCCTTTCATACAGTGATACAGCTCCATACTATAACCACCAGAGAATAAAAGCAAGCTACTTACTCAGCAGTAATAAAATATAGTAACTTCTGAATATTTTATGACAATGCTTTAGGTGTAAAACTTTATCAGAGTCTGTTACAAAATAATTGCGTTAAGGAAATGAAAAGAATAAGTGGAATATAGCAGAATGGTGCGAATTCAATCTTCACTTATTATCCTCTACTTTTAAATTTTCTTTTTAGCACAGAATTCTGTAACCATTTAGAGACGATTAACATCAGTGTTCCATTAAAAGTTAATTTTTGTAACCCATAACTATATTTTAAAAGTAAGCCTTCTCTGTATAGCATACATGAAATAAATTGCCACAGTGGCCTGTGTGAAGCAGAAAAGGTAGAACTTGACACAGTAGAGGAATTGGGTAGAGGAATTTTCCCCTTTTCCCCTGAAGCTTAAAACGACTCATTTCCCAGACTTTGGTGGCACATCCTCCATAATTGTAATGTGATGACACAGCATTTTTCCTGTTTATCACAAATTATTTCATTTTTATGACAAATTTTTGTGTATTTCTATATGTATTTATCTTGACCTTCTGCATGTTCATCACTTGAACAATTAGAAGTTCTACAGGAGGTTGTTGCCTATCTGAATTTTCCCACATGTCCCTCAAACTTATTTAGAAAACATGCAGTCAAAATATGTACAATAATGTTTAAGTAAATTAATGCAAACCAAACCAGAAAAATGCACAGTGAAGGATCAATATGTATGGTTGCACTGTAAAATTCTTCCTCTGTTTTTAATGAAAATTATTTTGTTAAGGGTTTCCTTTACCTTCCTGTTCTTCCAAAATTCTTCTTGTTGTCTTCTCTTTTTGTGATTCAGCTCTTCTGCTCTTCCCCTCAGAGATCTTTTCAATTCTTGGATCTTCTCTCTTTCTCTGATTTAATGAAGATAAGGAAAAATAAAACCTCAAACCTTAATTAGTTTGGCAAGATATTCACACTGAATGCTCTTTATCAGCATGATTAGATCAATAATAAAGTTCATTAGGAAAGTATTTGTGCTACAATTATTTTAGTTGTTTTTACAGTGGGTGTCATCATTAAGATTCAGAGCTAACAGTCAGAGGAAAGGACCAGGACAGATAGAGAGGGTTTGTCAGTCGTTGTGTGTGCAGAAACAAACACACATTGGTGTGACCCCTGTGTGCAGGCAGACATCCAATAGTCTGTTTTAGAGGTGAAAATATCCAAAGTGTGTTGTAGATCCAAGAGTTCTGCCAGAGCCCAGAAGGTGTGGGGTGAGCATCTCCAATGCAGTCCAACAGCTAAAGTGCTCCCTGTTTCCTTACTCCTCTCTTGTGGAGATAAAGTGTTTGCTTTCCCCCGTCTCACTCATTTCTCTATGTGCAGAAATAGCTTAATTTAAGCTACCTTATGGAATTGTACTTTATACAGTACATCCCCAAACATTTTCAAACCCAAACCATTCAGCAATCTTAAGAACTGTTCTTCACCTGTAAGACCAGGTCATGTCTGGTGCACTGTCTTACCATCTAGACGATAATCATGTATTCAATTTTATACAAAGTAAGATCTGAAACAGCTGCTGAGACCTGGATAAAGTGATGCAGGCCTTTTACCTTTGTGTATATCCTAAGTTGCCTGAATTGTACATAACTAACCCCTGACGATGTTTTCACGTTTAGATAAAATATTTATCTCATTAACGTGAGGTAACATACCAATATAGAAAAACAGCTTTAGTTAGAACATACTTCACTGCCTAAATAATGAAGTTTGCCTCAATCTGGTGAAACCTACTGACTACATCTGCTTGGTCAGCACTGTGATGTTACACTAATTTACAACTACACAGTGGAAAAACCCCACAATTAAATATCTTCTTCCTTCTGCCAATGGCAGCACGTGTAGGAACTGTGCTTGACTTGCAGTTATTGCTGTTTGCTGCCTCTCACCTGCACTGCCCAGCCCTATGACACACCCTTGTTAGGGGTTGACCACACTAACGCAGTCCTTGCCTTCCCACTGCTGCTGGCCCCACCCTGTCACCCACCTGCCACACCAGGGCCTCATCTGTACTCCACTGGGAAGAGTTTTGTGGAGGATAATGTCGTAACTTTGAAGGAGTCTTTGATGGCACCTTTGATTTCCTTACCCACCCCTGGGGGTCCTTAAGGACCGGACTCTCTAAGGGTATGGCTGTGCTCTTGGGTAACTCCACAGTTAGTTTGGCATGTGATAAAAGTCAGTTTAATTCATACTTCTTCAGGCTTCTCAGCCTGCTGGCTAATCTGCTAATTGTGTTGGAGAAAAGGGGGGAGGAAGTAGAAAAAAGGGAAGTGGTAATGAGAGAGGGTGCAAAGCCATTACTGTCAGGATTAGTAACAGGTCCATAGAGGAACAGGTCTTTCAAAAGGTTTCTGAAGGGTCAAGGCTTTCTCTGACCTGTTTTAACCACATAAGAATTTTCAGCCTGTCTGAATAATTTCTGTTCATTCTCTGTATTTTAAGGGAGCCAAAGTAAAGCTCCCCAAACCCTAACAAAATGTTGCCCCTCTATCACAAGTTATGCAGTCATCTATATCAGTTCTCCAGTTGCTCCTATTTCCAAATCAGTGTTTTATTATAATTAATGTGCTATTGTACTTTTAAATATCATTTATAAATATGCATAAACTGAAATAATCTGTAGCAGAAAGAAATTTGAAGTAAAAACATTATGAAACCTATGCCTCTCCAATATAAAATATTATAATATAAACATATTGCACATAATTACATATAATGACAAATGTGTCTCTGTGTGGTATGATTAGTACTGCTGTAACAAAAGAAGAAAGAAGAAGAAGATATCACTCTAGCTGTCAGCTGTGTCAGAAAATAAATACAGATGAAGCATCTCTCTCTCACCCTTACTCTGTTTACTCATTAAATAGTCACTAGAAACTAACCAACAACTTGTATTCAGCTATAGAGTTACATATATCCAAGAAGAGAATATAAAAAATTATCAACCCTACCCCTTTGCTGGGGACAATGAGCAGGATTCAGAATAATATATCTCATCTACACAAAGAACATGTGCAAAGTGACTCGCCAACTTCACAAAGAGCAGAGGAGTTTTGCTGGGATTATTTAGAAATCAGATGACAAATCATGTTCTGAGCATGCCTTCAAAGACTATTTTTATGGGGAGACCTGGAAAATTGTTGAAGAAGAATCAAATCTAAATTGTATTAAGCAAAAACAAGATCTTGAGTAACTCAATGAAGCTCTCATCAGAAGTTTCATACAAGACACTTTCTGAGAACATACACGTATGAAACACATTTGTGAGAACATCTATGGAAGACTCCTGAAAAATCAGAGCATTTAACATGGAGCTCATGATGTAAAATTGGCTGGGGTATTTTAACAAACATTTCAGAAACCTCTACAATATTTCTGAAGCCCTGCTTGGGAGAAAAACATCCACTGATCTGAGAGCAAACTACAAAGGTTGTTGCCCTCAGAGAGGGCAAAGTGAGGTCAAGTAAGTAACTCTAAGTAAAATAGGTGAGTGGACTAACCAGTGAGCTGTTGGCAAATGAATGATGGCCCAGTCTTGCCACCTCATTTTTGTAGAAATTTCTGAAGATCTCATTTTTATCCAAACGTGTAACAACACCAACTTCTAAAGCTCTGCTTTGTCATAGAATAGAAGTTTTGTTTTCTGGACAGCTTGGACATAGAGCAACTAACACCAAGTGCTGAGCTGAATCTAAACGTCCTGGAAACTGGATGATTAAAAGTGATATCTTGGAATAGGCATGAAGTTACCTTGGAGCAGATGTGAAGTACATTTTTGGAAACATAAGCAACCCTAGGTGTTTCCGGTCCTAGTGCTGCATTATATTCCAAGCCTTCCAGTCTGTTCAGGAGCACTTATGAAATACATGCATTAAACCTGTAGCCAACTACTCACCCAGAGCAGAACAGGAAAAAATACTCCATGTTCCCTTCCACATAAAACAACTGCTGTGACAGTATAAGCCAGTAAATGGTAAACAGAAATATAAAGGTAGGCCAAATTTGTCTTGGCACACATAAAAGTAATTCAAGTAAATGTAGGACCTGCTTGTAAGTCTAAGTTTATTGCTGGCTAAATGTCCACAATAATTTTCTTCAGACATGAAAAATGTACACTGTCTTTTTGAAACTGTAGACTGAAGCAAAGAGCTTCAGTAATAACCAACACAGTAATAGATATTTTCTTGTGCTCAACACCACTGAATTGTGGAAAAAAATACCCATCTAAGAAATATTTTGAGGGAATTATACATCTCCCCTCTCCCTCTATCTTCCTTTATTTTTTTCAAAGAAAATTAAGTAACTCATGGAAGGCCAAATGAATATCAATTAAGAACACACACTTTTTTTTCTGCACACAAAAGATAAATGACCAGAAACTAATATTCACTATTGCGTTTTCTTTCCCACAAGAGCCCTTGATTTTGCCAGAATTGAAAAATGCTTATCATCTGCCTAGAAAATCACATTTTTTACATGAAATCAAAATACCATGTGCATGATAGCTCCTGCAAACAGAGAGCTCAGCCGTGTGACAGTGAGGTCAACTGGGAATGAGGAGATTTTCAGATGTGTAGAAGGGCCTTTCCGATGAGAGAGCATCTCTTTACCCCAAGATGGCAGGAGCTCTCCCCTGCCGCCTGTTAGCTTTTTGCTTTGTCCCCATTTCCCAAAATGACCCTTTCTTTCGCTCCCCCTGAGGCAAGAGGAGCAAGAATGCCTGGGATGAATGAGGTTGAGCCTTGTGTGCTTGGGTGGCATAATTCATTGTTCTAGAGTGACAGACCACTTGGCACAGGATGGGATGCTGTCTGAATCTGGCTTTCAGCTTTCAACTCTTACATGAGGTCTATGGTACCAGATGCAGTTTAAAACAAGCCAAGATAGGATTGATTTGTCTTCTTTATGAAGTCCTTCCTCTGTTGAGTGCTCATCCTCTCCACGTGGTACCCAAACCTACAGTAAACTGATTCACTGAGGTATGACAGGAGCTAATGGTGAAACCATCCTTAACTTTGACAGAGGAAGGCAGCACCTCCCTGGTGATGCAACTGCATTTGTTGAGGAAAGAGTGGAGGGTATTGGAAGACTAAGGCCTCTTCTGCATCATTATTTCTTTTTACAGTCAGGAAGAGTGAGCAGGAAGTCATGAGTCTTCTTTCAAACAAAATAGCCTGGAAGTAGTTTCAGCTCATTCTAGCCAAAAGAAAAAGGTATCAGAAGAGGCTGAGTCAACCCAATTGATTTTTGGCCAGTTTATCACTGCTCTAAAAGCAGGGCTGGCTGGAGCTCCACACCCCCACTGATAGCCTGGGTTTCAGAATTACTCTGCAAGCAGTAAAGCAAGAATGCTTTCATGGTCAGAGTCAGAAACCTTTACCATCCAGGGACTGCCATGAGTGCATCCTCCAAATGCAAAGGTAGAAAAACCTTGGCAGTGGCAGCCAGTTTCCCCTTTGCTTTATGATAAACTGCTGGCTTCTGATAACAGCTGCATCACCTCAGCACACAATCATCTTGCCATTAGAAATACTCCAAGGAGAAGCAGGGCTGTATTCTACAAAGATCTTGTTTCTTGTAAGTCAGACTCAGCTCTAAAGCCTACAGCAATCTCAGACCTCTGGGACCCTTTGTTTATTCTTAATTGGCTTTTAAGATCTGAGAGAACAATTTCAGAATGTCACTTTTAGTCAATACAGGGCCCACATTTGTCAGTCCCTTTTGTTTGTGTCATGATCTTCTAAATATTTAAGTAATTTCATTTTGGATTATAGGCTTAAAGTGGTCATTTTGGAAAAGTCTATTTCAGCATTTTATTTAAAATATACTGTGAAAAAAGAGTACACTTTCAAATGCACTTTTTGTAGACAGCTTTTCCTGAAGCAAAGTTTCTGGGAGGAGATTTTGAGCATCTAGTGTTACCACCGACTAAAAATGTTATTTTATGTTAGATCTGTTTTAAATTCTTCTGAAAATTAAATTTGAGCTCCAGCAAAGCCAACTATGAGGCGTCCTGGAGCAGGAAAACACTGCAAAGCTGGAGTACGCAAGTCTTCATTCAGCCTTGTGTTCCATCATAATTGCAATTGAGATTCACTGTCTGAGTGGAAGAGCATGGAAACACAGCAGTAGGCAGGTGCACAAGGTAAGATTCTCCTCTTAACCAACTTATTAGAGGTTGCCAAATCCTACCAGCCACAGGAATTTTATCACATTCAAAAATATTAGCTTTACCTCTTTTACTGGGTATTTTTGTCACTTGTTAATGTTGTTTGTTTGTGGCTTGTTATGTTTGGTGTTTGCAGAGCTTTCATAATTTATTGCCTGATTATGCCACTGAATAGCATACACAACTCTTATTGACTTCAAGGGGAGTTTCACACAGAGAACATGGCAACATAACACAACACTTCTAAAGTACTTCCTATAACTATTCATGACTTTGTCTACATTGGTGTTAAGATGTAAACTGAAGAATGGAAAATTATTCCCAGTAATACCTTTTGTCATACTCTACTTTGTGTGTTATGAACACAATAAGAATTTGCAACATTATGGTTCCTACCAGAACAGGAGAAAGCAAATTATTTGCCAAATAAAGCAGGCCAGATAGAAATCTATCTGAGGAGGTCTTGGCACGCATAAAATTCAGCAATATCTGACCGAAACTGATCTATAAATGGGAAATTGCAAGCACTGAGAAATCTCCAGGAATAATAAGTGATTGTAAAGTAATTTTCTGACAGTATGTTGCAAACAGTCAGGTAAATTTGTAGTCAAATATCCCCAGTTCCCTGCTGAACATGGGATGATGGCTACAATTAAAGCATCAGACAGCAGTTTTAATGGTTGAGGCCCTCTGTTCACAAAGGTAATTATTGCTCATTTTCTGCATTTGAACATTGAACTAGCCTCAAGGAAGGCTGTCCACCAGCATATGAACATATAAATCCCGAGGAGAATCAACATCAGGGCTCAGAAAATGTCCCAGTTGAACTCATCAGCCTGGCAAGCTGGAATCTTTGCTGACAAAGAGGCGACCAGGAAGAAGATCGAAAATTATTTCCAAAATGATTATGACAACTCCACACCAGATGTTTTTGAATTATCTTCCAATACTTGTCGATAGCTTATTTCCCTGAAGGACAAAATGTGACTTACAAAGGTGTCTGTTGAAGGATGTAGAAGTAGTGGCTTTCCCTCCAAACAGGTCATGAGAACCCTGTGAAAATGATATTTTGCTGAGAGAGGGAAAGAGATAAAGTTCAATATGTATGAACTGTAAGCAGCAAAGACTCGTGCTTACCATTGATGAGAAACTAACTGCATTATGCTGGGGAAATAAGATGGCATCTAAACTATTCTAAATTTTTTTTTCTT
The DNA here is from genome assembly GCA_013397815.1 of Aleadryas rufinucha. Classification (NCBI taxonomy): domain Eukaryota; kingdom Metazoa; phylum Chordata; class Aves; order Passeriformes; genus Aleadryas; species Aleadryas rufinucha. Next base: position 438,451 of record VZTH01013402.1, read on the forward strand.
TGCTGTTAGCTTTGGTTTCAGGGGTCTCAGATACTCAATCTGAATTGAGTAGGATCGATTGAGGGAAAAAACATCTGAAGGGCAAAAACTCTTCCTTACAACAGGCAATGGTCATTGAGGACAATAAAGTAAAAAATACTTCAATCAAATACAAAGCAAGTATAACTTGGAAGTGTCATCAAATGTAAGCCTTTTCAAATCCTCCTGCTTAAGAGAAGTGTATTCACAATAGACAATGCACTATCTTTAAGAGTAAATGCTTGGGAACACAAAAAGTAGATTCTTGGCTCAGGATATCTTTGCAAAGTGAATTTCAGCAGAGATTAGGAAACCAGCACTAGAGACAAATCAGACTGCATGAGATGTCAAATTAGGAAAATCATGTTCTTAATTTAGTATTCTCACAGAATGGGTTGGGTTGGAAGGGACCCTAAAGATCATCTAGTTCCATCCTCCTGCCATGGATAGGGACATTTTCACTAGACCGGGTTGCTCAAAGGCTCATCCAGCCTGGCCTAGACCATGTCCAGAGATGGAGCAACCACATCTTATCTGGACAACCTACTCTAGTGTCTAATACCCCTCACAGAGAAGAATTTCTTCCTAATATCTAATCTAAACCTACCCTCTTTCAGCTTAAGGCCATTACGCCTTGTTCTATCACACGTCTTTTTTCCAATAGGTTATCTCAGCAGGGTTTTTCAGGAAGAGTACCACTGTATCAACACTTTCCACTGGACTATAACTTCCCTGTCAAAGAGGACACGCAAGGCTATTATGATCTCATGTGACCCCTTCTCTCCTAGTTTCCTTTCTTGACACTTCATACTGTTTCCCCTTCCACGATTACCCTACCAAACCTCTCTCTTTCTCATCAAGGGATGAAATAAGGTATCTACTACCAGGCATCAATGCAGCAAAAGAAAAAGGGGAACTGCTTCAACTGTAGAAGAAATGGATATTTTATTTTCAAGTACCTGAGGCAAGAATACTGCCTTAAGACAGGAGATGTTAAAAAAATGGTATACACCTGTTGTTAGTGCCTTTGAGTGGTTGTAAAGCACCTCACTGCAATGCTAGCAAGGGCAATGAGTGAAATTCTCTTCCGTAACAACTCTGAAATGCAGAAAGCCTTCGGTGCTGCTGTACACTCCTAGGGGTAAAAAGTGATTCAAAGTGTAAAAGAGTATTCTGGAAGAATGGTTTAAATGTGTTACCATCTGAATTAATTTTCTTAATTTTAACTCAGATGTACAGACATAACCTGTATTTTTCCTTTGTTTTACTAAACAATACATTGCAATTTGATCAACTGAAAGAAAAGGTCGAAGGAATAATCACAATTAAAACTCTAAATAGTAGCTCTTGGGGGCTGAAAGAATTAATGGATTATGGTAATGTTCAGCAAGTAATATAACAGCAAAAATTTTTATAAATGAAGGAAAACAATTAGGGTCTTTCAGATTGCCGGTATCAAAAAGAATAACTTCCAACACAAAACCTCTGTACATTAACAAAAAGTCAAAAATACACAGATATATCCTGACCAACCTTCTCAAACATGGTAAACAATCAGGAAACTATTATCTCCTTTTACATAGCAAATTATTTTAACTATACTGTCTGTAATATACAAAATCATAGAGTGGTTTGGGTGGGAAGGGACCTTGAAGATCATCTGGATTCCAAATCCCCTGCCATTGGTAGGGACACCTTTCACTAGACCAGATTGTTCAGAGCCCCATTCAGCCTGGTCTCAAACAACTCCAGGGATGGGGCACCCACAAGTTATCTGGGCCACCTCTTCCAGTGCCTCATCACCCCCATAGTGAAGTCTTTCTATTACCTATTCTAGACCTACTCTCTTTCAGCTTAAAGCCATTCTCCCTTGTCCTATCACTACATGCCCTTGTAAAAAGTCCTGCTCCAGCTTTCTTGTAGGTCCCCTTCAGGTTTTGGAAGGTTGCTAAAAGATCTCCCTGGAACCTTGGCTTCTCCAGACTGAACAGCCTCACTTCTTTCAGCCTGTCTTCATAGGAGAGGTGCTCCAGGCTTCTGATCCCCTTCATAGCCTCCTCTGACCTCGTTCCAGCAGGTCCACATCCTTCTTATGCTGGGGGCCCTAGAGCTGGACATATTAATCCACACACTGAAAAAAAACCCAAAACCACTGATGTTTTCTGTTACCTCCAGAACGTTCCTTGCCACATTGTCTTTTGTTACAACAAATTGGAAAGCAAAACTAAATGCCTGAAAATGGCAACAATCTCTTTACTAAGAGCTTTAAAAAAAAAAAAAAAATTATCTGCTCTCTCATTTGTACTGCCTGTCTTCTTTATTTGCATCCCAGAAAGGCTGTGCCAAAGAGGTCCCCAAAATTTGTCAGAGTTAACTATTTCACTAAACTTCACTAAGCTACCACTGCTGGTGATTAATCAAACTTTGCTCTAAATAGGATTAATTCGGGTGTATCTGTGAAGAAGCTTGTCAGAGTGCACGTCCCTCTTCTCATCTGTCCTCGGGTCTTTTTTCCTTGCTGAATTTAAAATGAAGCTTGAGCTATAATCTTGCATGGCAGATACTGGATCGTTCCTTTGATAAACATCTAAAATGCTAATGAATGTGGGCTGCAGTTCTGAAGCAGCAAAGCAAATGATTTGACAAGAATCTGGAGGGTAAAAAAAAAAAAAGGGAACTTTCTGACTTGAAAGAAAAACTCTTTTTGTTCACATAGAGTATTGTTTCCCCAAGAAAAATTTTTCTGCTCTGCAGAAAACAGAAAAAATCCTACTACATCAAAATGCGGAAGCATGAAAAACTGATGAGCTTTCAGATTGTCCTCTTTTGCATGCAAATCATATCAGAAGTTCTCATTAGCATAAATGCATGAGCAGCTCTAAATGCTTTTAATTTCCAATCTCAGCCAGCAGAGGAGTAATTTGTCACTGTCAGGGTGAAAATCTAAAAAGAAAAAAAAGAGAGAAGGACTCCATGCTAAATTGGAATCATATAAATTTTTGATTTGCTAATTGACTGATGCTGCAGTTCAATCAGCTGCCTTGAAGGTGTAAATAATTCAGTATACAGTCAGAAATAAAAGCATAATGTGCTCCTACTGAAGTCATATTAGCATTCACTGCACCAGGACACACCTGACCATGTCTTTCTTACAGATACCCTTTAGTCATGTTCTATCTCTATGCTGGCAAGTGCACTACACCAACAAATAAAACTACCTCTAAAAATATTTAGGCTTTCATATTAAGAAACATAATTCCAGAGATAATTTAAAATATTTTCACTCCAAATAATCCAGTAAGTCATTCCTAATGCTTGCAGAAATGGTGGAATACATTTGTATAACACTAATGCAATTATAAAACATAAAGAGTGCATAAATGGTAATCCAACATTTCTATCAACTTTTAATTATCGTTTTTCCTTAATCAACTGCTTTAAATGTCATATGCAAAGTGTATATTTTGCAAAATGCTTCTCATCAGTGTGCATACACTAAGGGTGTTGTAGAATGTGTATAGGTAGTTGCAATAGTTTGTGATTTACAAGAGAGGAATGATATTTAGATCCTTTGTATGGTTTGTGTTAACAGAAAAATACTTATTTCAAAGCAGTTGTTTAACTAAAACCTATTTTTAACTGACTAGCCACTTCTTTCTCATCAAGATCAAGTAAGATTTTTAGCCATTGCAGATTTTTGTAATGCAATTACACTTCCAAGAATATAAATGAATAATTAACAAAAATACCTTGAATATAAAAAAAAACCCCATCCACTGGAGCATATACAAGTAAAAGATCCAGTTTATAATTTACCAGATGCCTTAAGTTAATTATTAATGTCTCATGGACTGGTGGATGTGAAAATCAAATATGGCTACGCTGAACCCCAAACTGATCAGTTGCCTTTGTTGTGAATTTTGTTTTGCACAAATTCTAGCTGTACTATTTTGTGGTCATAGCAGAGAAATTTATTGGACACACTCTATGCATCAACAAGCCTATTTTCCACACCCTCATCCCTCCAAACATATATTTAAACCAGATTCAGTTTAAGCAATTTATATGAAGACTTTATCCCGGGCAAAGAGCAGATTTTAATTGGCAGTAGCAGTCTTGCAATGGTTTTTGCAATGGAAATCTGGGTTTCTGATAATGAAAGGCTTACACCAAATTCCCCAGTGTTTTCAACAAGGATTTAATCTGAACAAAATCTGTAGGATTATGTTCCAAGGTGTTCATTTTGACTGAGCGTTTGATTCTGCTCTCAGTGAGATCAATGATGGCATTGATTCAGTCATTTACACCTTTTTCTTGTCATAAATTGCACATTTCCTTTCAAAATAGTGTTAAAATGTAAAAAACAATAGTCAAGTAGTGGGAAAACATGAAATATAATGGGCTGAATGCAAACTGCGAGGATTCAGTTTCCAAACAACCAGATCCTGCTGTCTCTGATAGCTGACTAAGGAAGAAGGATAAATCTTTTCAGTCTATATTAATTGAGAAAAAAAGGAGCCTGAAAATTAGTTTTATGAATATATCTGTTTATACCCAGAGTTCTGGAAAACCTGACTCAAAGGCAAATCTCTATTAGAGCAAGTGGAAACGTTGGGTAAAAAAAATCTTGTGAGAGCAGCCTAAGTTTTTCCCCCTGGCCTAAAGACCTTGCAGTGCAAGCAGAAGAAGCAGACAAGCGCAGGCATGGCGGATACCTGCAGAGGTCATTTCACATAACAAAGGGTGGATAGCAGAAATTATTTCTGCAGGACCTGCTCCTCTTTTTGCAGGTGCTTTCAGGTTCTGGGATATCAATAAAAAGGGGGTGTTGTGGGGAAAGACTTACTAAAATATGGATGTCTCACCAGTGCTTGGATCACCATTTGAAAGACAAGCTGTTTTGTTCTGCTAGTCTAGTCCCCAGTGGGAAGAGAAAGGGATCAGCAAGGGGAAGATGAGCTTGATCACAGGATTAAACAGTGGGGAAATATCCTGGAGCTGTAAGTAGACAATTAAAATTTTGTATATAAATTTCAAGGTTATTTTTAAATAGTTTTTCAAATTACTCATATATTATTGTATATTTGTATTTTGGTCTTTCGTATTTTGGTCTTTTAAATCTCTTTTTATGTAGCTGCCTCTAGTTCTCTTGTGACTTGCACATCATTCTGGAAACAATTGTGGCCTTTAAATGCAGCTGAGGGAGATTAGTTGAGTTAAATTCAGGCTTGCTCTACCCAAATTTTTGTATTTATACTTTAGACATTTATATGCAGTACAACTACCATCTCCGGCAAAACACTTGCAAATAATCACGATTATGGTTTTAGAATGGTATAAGACACACATTAATACATCCACTTATCCTTTTTACATAATTATCATGAGGTACATAAGAAAGAAGGGAAAATTTGGAAACAGATTTCGTGAGCAGGATCTCTTTACCATTTGGAGAGCAGAGGGGCTCAGACTCCAGCTGTAAAAACCCACTCAAGTTCCTGCCTGGCCACAGGTACAGGTCCAAGAGTGAAGCAGATTGCAGCCCTGAAGCTCCTGGGCAGACAGCCCTGGATGGAGGTAGATGCAGTTATGATATGGCAGCATCGCCGTACACCTGGACAGGACTCCTGGGTGGGCCTGCTGTAGTCCTGGGACCTCTCCCAGACTGCATCAGTGGGAGAACATGTGCTGGACCAGACTGTGCTGGTTGGTGGCATCATCAAAGTTCTTCACAAATCTCTATCTGGGCACTGACCGATACCAACAGAAAGACCTAACATATTTGCTTCTGTTTAAAACAAACAAACAAACAAACAAACAAACAAAAACAAACAAACAATAAACACACAAAACAAAACATGATTTACCTCCCTTTGCCATATTTCTCAAATGAACAGCAGAGGAGGGTATGTTCATTTGAACGGTCACTGGTAGGTGTGAAATACTGTAACCTTCCCAATGCTGCCAAGCCCATTGTTCTCCCTCCCTGCCTCTCTCTCCAGCGTTTTTTACTCCAACTCATTGCATTCATCTTTAGATTTAAGATAAATAAATAAATAAATAAATAAATAAATAAATAAATAAATAAATAAAGTTGATTACAACCCCTTTGAGCTCAGCTTAAATCCTCCTGCATGTTCAGAAACAAAGACAAGGCTCTGACCCTGGTAGGAAATGCCGAGTATGGTGACCAGGCACACTGCTAATCACATCAGTACAGCACCAGAAGGGATTCCTCCTGCTGCTGCTGCTTCCCAAGGTTTGTGTGTCCACAACAGAATCTGAATAAGGTGTTGAACTTCAGAGGCGGGAAGGTGGCTGCTCCCAGCCCAGAGCTTGAAGCGACTATTTTTGGGAGAGGAATCTATGCACTCTTTTTAACGCATTGCTTATCTGGCCTTGGTAAATTCCAGGGTCAAGTTGTGCTGGAAATGGAGCTCGGGGACCACTCTGAGGACTCATCAGCTGTGGAGAGCATATGTTCAGAGCTCAGTACTGATCCTAGCTCATCAGTGTGGATTTAGCCCCCATAGTGATGACCAGACACACAAAACAGGATCCTGATTTACCGTCAGAGGAAAAAATAGTCTTTATATAGCATGAATGCTTGGGTCTGAAACATGTTATATGACTTTATTTCATCTTTTCTTTTCTGTTTTTTACTTATGATAAATCATCTCTGTTTCAGACTATGGTAAATCCACTCTATTTCAAACTATTCTTAGAGCCTTTTTTTCCCATGGTAACATGGTTCACTCTTGCAGAAATGTATGCAAATTAACTTTTTATGAAAAATGGGGGCAGAAATAAAACATTATGCTGCTCTTGCAAAATAAAAAAATCATTAGTGATTGCCAAAAGCAACAAAGTTGATCTTTTGGCAGCATATTGTACATAATTACAAATTTTGCATTCTATTTCAGTCCTGTGAACAGTAGAATAGCCCTATCACAGGACACAAAATCATTCTGACCTCATGATAACTCATTCATGTACCTCATTCTGACCAGCTTCACAGAAGCATTGTTTCAGACAAGCCACATTTTCAGTGGAGCTTTGAGAAGGAGGGAGACAGCAAACACTTTTTCATTACTTGAAAAGTGGCAAGGATGCTGTAAGCATACCTCAGGCAGATTTAATTGTAATATTAATTAACTGGTTCACTTACTCACTAATTAATCTGCTGCCCCATCTTTCCCACACTAATGTATTTCAGAAGCAGATTCAGAGGAAATGTTAGAAAAGTTTCTTATGACAATCTCTGAACGAAAATTTGCAGAAGAATATGTACAAAAATTGCATTATCATTAGAATGGCAATGCTTAATCTAGTCATTTGATCTAGTCATTTAAAAGTAGGAAGAGGCAGCTACTTACTGACTGGATAGCATGACTAAAAGACAATCAAAATGTATCTTAAGAAACAATTTTTAGAGTGGCTATACACTAATAAATATAGGTAATGGTGATATCCATATAGCAGGTAATGTTGCCATGTCTTCAACTACAAGCATTTCTCAACCACAGAGAAATACATAAGATATTAATATTCAGCTTCTATTATAAAAATATACAGAGAACTCCACAATTGCTGTATCCTGCACACTCTGCCTCATTATTCATCTTTTCTTCAATATTTTTTCAGCTGCTCCATGCAAATAACTGGTCCCCTGTCTATGAAAACCAACCTGCAAGAAATGCATTCCCCCGGTAGCTGCATTCCTTTTTTTTGGATTTGGAAACGACATTTTTGTTATCAGAAAGAGGAGAGAGCCTAACACTGTTACTTGTTCAGTAAGGGCAGATGACACTGGAGTTTATCCTAAGGTACTCTTATGCATGGATCAGGTTTAGAAGCATTTTCAATATACTGGTTACAATTTCTCTTCCCTTCTGACAGAAAAGCTTTCCCAAGACAGCTTTAATTTATAAGGAAATAGACAACAAACAAACACACAAACAAATCCACATATTTCTCTTGCTGCTTTGCTAGTGCAAGGATGAAGAGCTTCTAAAGTAGGAGGAGGTAGAGAAGAGCATATTCAGATTTTCTGCTCTAAGCTTTGGTAGGTACATAAGTCCAGTGATAACTAAAGGGCTGAGACAAGGTTTACACAAGGTGCAGCATGATAAAGGTGCCACTGGTTGCGATTCCAAGCACTAAGTGCAAACATCTTTTATGGCCTCATGGGACTCATGACCTGCTGAAAAGAAAGACCAAAGAGCCTAAATGACTTTCCTAAGATCACACAGCAAACCTGAGGTAAAATAGGAAGTAAGTCAGTGTCTTCAAGCAGAAGAAGACACTTAGCACTGAGACACATTTTCTGTCTTTAAAATGTTTTTGGAGGTAGGTAGAATAAATACCATACACAGAGAAAATGATGGCATAACACAATGTAATGGATTCTTGACAGTCTTAGGAGTGCAGAGTTTTATCATGGCTTCAGGACACTAAAGATATACTATTTCCCAAGCCATGATGCATTTCTTCCTCACTGCTTTACATAGACTGAGACAAAATGCATCCTGTTACTATGCATTGTTAAACTGTTTCACATGGATAGTTTGGTGTTTTGGCTCTGCTCTTACACTAAGGGATCATACAAGCTTGTAGCTCCAACATGATGAGGAAATCAGTGTTCATTCTTCAGGTGGACTGCCTCTGAGACCGAAATAAGGTTAAAGCACTTAACCTTATCTTTTGGCTGGAAAATTTTTCCCTATCAAAATTGAAGAAAAAATATTTGTTTTACAGATAAAGTTGTTAACTTTATTAAACTTGAGGTACTAACCATCTATCAACGGACAATATGAAACAGCCAGTGGTTCAGTGGAAAATATGAAACAGCCCTTGATTCAATTTATACTTGTAAACAGGAGAAATTACCACAATCAATAACACATTGAATGGAACAGGCTCGAAATGGTCTAAAATATGTCAATGAATACATGTGCAAGGCCTTTTCTTTGTTGAATAGCAACCTCATCCCACTGTATTCATACATTGTCACAAAAGCTGTGGCTGCGAAAGACATGCAGTCACTATCACACATACCTTTACAATCACATGTGGATAAAAAGGAAAATAACTCTTAAATTTGACAAATCATTAAACCAAAGAGAAAAATGGAAAGCATTGCAATAGTAATCATATTTGCCCCAATTCTTTCTCTGCATACTGGCTCAGTTTTCTTTGGTGGTATCAGCCTTCCAAAACTGATACTCTTCCTCCAAAGCTTGGCCAAGTAGAACATTTCATTTTCCATTAAAAGTCTGCCTGGGAACATTACACTTTTGTTATCTAAATTGTTAATGTACATTGCAAGTAACTGGTGCAGTTGTCAGAATAGTAAAACACTGTCCATTTTAAGGGATGAAAATGCTTTTGAAAAGCTGCAAGTTGTTATTTGAAATTGCACTTCAAATTAAATGCATTTACACCAATTGTTATTGAGAGTCCTTTCTCCAAATGATGACTTAGTTTCTTGCAGGCATTAGCAAAAAAGCAGGAGGAAACTTCTGTTTTGTTTGCAGCAGCCTTTCAGGAAAGTCTGCAATGGTAAATGCTCAAGATAATTTGGTGTTCTGCTCTTCCTCAGCAGTTAAACCCTTTCAATAAAGTAAACATTTCATTGACTATAAATTGACTTTTTTTCTAAGCAAAGTGGTAAGTTTCTATTTGTATCACTTTTGTTCCCAGACCCTATTTATAGAAGAAAAATTTTGTGTCAATTTCTAGATCTCCCAGACTGAGATTTTCAGTAATTTATGTAGACTTGGGCAATACTGAGCATCCTGCAATGTCTTGTGTTCACTGCAGAAAGCAAACAAGAAGGACATTAACCCAGAGAACTGAGCAGTAATTCAGCATGCACCTGCATATCGCTCTCTCTTTAATGTGTAGTACTCAGTATATAAGGAAAATTTTCAGAGAACATAAGCTTGAGAAAATACGATTAGCTGCAAATTGCTGAAAATTTCATTGCTTTCTGGATTAAGAATTCACCCTGCATTTCTCCAGTTAACAACTGCCTCATTTTAGATACAGTCTACTTTTGTTTTTGTAACTTTTTAGGAAAGGTAGTAGAAGGTTTTCTTGTGAGGCAGTAGCAACCCCACCTCAAATTGCCAGTGAAATCCTGCTTTACCTCTATGAAACAAGGGATACAGCATATGTGAGAGGCAGCTCTCATAAGAACTGGATCTGGCCTGGTACATGCTGGTATTGTTTTCTGCGTAGGGGAGTCTTGAAATGTTAAAAAATAGCCCTTTGATTCAGCCAGGGCATTTTCATCTCTTTTCAATCACAGTATGAACATCTTTTGCTCACTGAAAAATGCATCCCAAGGCATTGGAAACAGATTAGTTATTGAAGTCTGAGTGAAGTGGTATTTGCCACCATCTGGTTGTGAACCCTACAGAGAAGCTATCGATCGGTCTACTTGCTATTTAAGTGGTAGCCATATCCACACTGGTGTCCCAATTAAGGGGGAAAAAAAAGGCATTTAATTGGAATGACAAGTTCACACATTTCCAAATTTTATGGCAGGCCCATATGAAACAAAAAAAAAAAATAAAAAAAAATCACCACAGCAACAACAGCAAAAAAAAAAANAACAAAAAACCCTCATAGAAATTTTAAAAAAAAAAGGTTATGTCAAAACCGGATTTTTTCAAATTGGCACAGACATTACCATATTACTCAATGAAATTATGAACTATCCTGGATGGGATGGGGGACTAAACAGAAATATTTAATTCTTTTTCTTATATAAAGAGGCAAAAAAGGCACGTGGACTCCAAAATGGCACCTTTCCAGGAACCTGATGAAAAATCTGTTATCTTTTGAGAGAAAAATTAAGTTTTGAAGGTTTCTAAAATACACAGTGATAGGCTCATATATTGCTAGCATTTTTAACATTTTCTTCTCTCTGCATTTTGGAGAGCTCTTGTTGTCATAGTTTAAAAGGCAGCCTGTATTTGCTAGACCTGAATGTATCAACTGCAGTGAAGGCATAACTCCTTTCTAATCTTATTCAGAAATCATTGATTCCTTTCACTTCTAGCGCAAATAACTGCCTTTCTCTAAAATAACACTAATGCCCAGCTATGCAGAACCCTTTATCCCTGTATAGACCAGATACAATTGCATTTTTAGTAATTTTATTTTTAGCAACTTTTTTTTTAGCCATTTTCCTACAAAAGTGTGTGATGCTGTAATTCTCATGAGCATGAGGTGCATGGTTACCTGAAGTCTTAAGACTGTAGCAAAATATTAGTCCCATATTATGGCTAAAGGAATCAATACTTAACATTTTCAAATAATTTTATTTTTAATATACTCAATTTGTTGTAAGATTAAACAAAATAAAATCCTTATTACCCACTGATATTATAACCAGCAAAGTGATTAAAATGTCATCAGAGCTTTAGTTTGAGTTTCATTCCACCAGTGCAAGATAATGTCCTTTGAACTCTAAATATAATCATGAAATTTCAATTAATATCTTTAATGTATTTTGGATTGACAGTAGCTAGAATAGCCTGTTTTGTTTGCCCTCCAAACTGCACCCACTTTTTTCTCCACATACATCAGTGCTAAATCAGTAGCTTCTAGGTGTCAAAAGGTGAACTGGCATTGCCATATTTTTAGTATAGATAGATAAGATTATACTGAAAACAACCAGCCATGTTTCTGTTCTTCTCACCTGTATATTAGTATGGGAAATATTGGGAAATACTTTATATTCCACAGCAATGAAATATCAGAATACAAAAAATTAAAAATAAAATAAAAATCCTTATTGCCTTATACACTGAGTTAAATAGCTGTTTTTCCCAAGGCAACCATCAAAAATTTCTTGCACTGGATTGCCAGCAGAATAATATCTAAACCAAGAAATGACACTTGTTCAGCTGAAAAAAGAAAAGCATTAAAAGGAAGTGTAAAAAATTTGTGCTGCATTCTGAAATAGTAAGTTACTGCATAGATGTGTACATGTTATCACAGAATTATATGCTTTTCAAGGATCCTTTCCTAAAAAAAATGGGCATCACTTTTGGGGAAAAAGAAAAAAACCAGCACAATTCCCAAAGAAGCTTTTTTTGCCCAACAACTTTGTCTAAGGACATGCAACAAATGCATGTTATTAAATAAGCATGTGGTGCAAGTCCCCACCAGACTCCTAGGGTTGGACATACTGCAGCGTCTGCTGGAGTCAGCATATCTCCAAATGGATGCAGGATAGCAATGGGTGACTTTTGAAATCGACCAGTACTGACATCACACCCTAGAAATAGATCGTCATCCGCCTTCTGCGCTCATGCAGCTCCTTACTCTGTCATGTTCCAGCCTCCACCTTCCCCAGCTCTGCCTGAGCGAAGAGGCCAGGAGGCAGAGGGCCAGTGAAGTGACTGAAGGGTGCAAGAAATGCACTCTCACGTTACAGCATATGAGGGATCCCTTGCAATGGACAAGAGCTGTGGAATAGCTCTACTTTCCTTTCTGTACACCAGCCAACAGAGCTGAGACTGAAAGGACAGTAAAGAAGAAACTGGAGTGTAAGCATGGCTCTGAATTACGATCTCTTCTCCAGTCTGCTCGTGAGATGTCATGGCTATGCGCCTCTTTCAAAACTGGACTAAAAATTGTAGGCTGCAGTCTAGATCATCCATTTGCAATCTACCAGCTTCACCCATAACCTGCAATTTGTTACCTGTTTTTGGATTTGTACATGTAGTATCTGTTAGCAATGTGTGATGGAATGTTGGGTAAAATCCTTTAAAGTTTTGTATCCAAAACTTCAGTGTAAATTTTGGTAAACTGTCTCCTGTGTACATGAGCAAGCTGCATGTGCAGTATTTTTATTCTTTGTGAGACTGATGGAAATAATTGGAGCAGTAAAATTCAACAAGACAGATTTTTTTAAAAAAATTGTATATTTGTTTACATAGAGATGGTCTGTGAAGGAACTAACTGATAAAGGAATAAAAAACCTAACAATTCTCCAAACCTGCAATCTGTCTGCTCATCACCAGAAGCACCCAATCCCAAGGAAATAAATTTCTGGTGTTGGTCTTCTTGATGCACTCAAAGATTTTACCTTAGGACAGTTCATCAACAACAGCTGCCTATTTTACCTATCAGAACATATCTGACAGACCAACCCTTAAATGCAGTAAAGCAGAAGAGAATAAGCCTCTGATGAGAGTGACACACATTTATTTACATCCTTCCCAATGGTGATTTACAACATCTAACTCTTAGGAGCATATTCAGGACACTAGCTTTTGATGAACAATGAAGTAACCACTCCTCCATTTTCTCATAAAAGCTGTTTTCCTGTATATAGGAGACAAAAATTTGTTACAGCAGGTCTCTAACTTGGGTCTCCCAAAAAAGCACACTATCTAGCAACCAAGGAATTTTTCCTGTTCCATAGTCAAAGGAAGATGACTTATTCCAACAAGCCTGACATGGAGGGAGAAGCTCCTATTTGGCCAGAGGGCAGCATCCTCCTTCTTGAGATTTCCTATCAGCTGACTTAGGTGGCCTCCTAGCAAAGGTCTGGCACCTTTGTACCTTGTGTTTAGGTGTCATGCCAGGAACAGCAGGCGCTGCAATACTAGGCATGGTTTCATATTTGGATCTAGGTGGTGATAATGTCTTGGTTCAATCCAGGCAGTATGCTGTTTTCCTCCTGTGGTGGCTGCAGCCTCAATTAGCCATTGTAGAATAAAAATGTAACCTATGTCTTACAGGTAACCTAAACCTCAGCTTCCCATAAAAGCACACAACTCATGCCAGTAGCAAGAATCACTGTAGCATTCTCACATAAACCTATATTACCAGGGCAAATATTTTCTAGAAGAGAACTGTCAAGGAACATTATCCATTTTAGATGTTGTACTCTTTTCTTCATTAGTCTCAAATCCACAGATGTTATACTACATTATACTGCATTAATTGCAGTGTGCGTCTCAAAAGAGTAAAGTAAATTCATGGCACTACATTGATCAAATGGGTGTGATCTATAGGATTTGGGCTTCAATAGGTTCTAAGGAATCATACACAAACAAATGAGGCATAGATATATAAAGAAAGAGTTTAGAATGTGCATAAATAGAAATTATCTTTGAAAGCAGTTTCACTGTGCTCCCAAATGCAAAAACTGAAGAAATGGAATTGCTAAACAGATCAAAATGTTTCATACTTGAACTTTATAGGTTTGGGTCCTTGGCCATCAGTCTTTTGTGTCTTACTGAAATTGTTCACATGGTTTTTGTCACAATATTTTTTTTAATGCTGAAAAGTTTTCCTAAATTAAAAAAAAAAAAAAAAAAGAAAAGAAAATAGTTAATGAAAATACCAAACCAAGACGAAATTTGCATGGGGAAAAAAAGGAAAATGTATTACTGCCAATACTTTTCTGTCTAGGCTGGGCTTTCTGATCAAGAGCAGAGATAAAAATCCCATAAGAGTGAACAGTGTTGCAATGAACAATGTTATACTGAATACAGGAGTATGAGAACAGCAACTGAAGACCTTCGTCTTGGCTGTTAGCATCTCAAACAAATGCTTTAAACACAAGGCTACTGGCCACCCTGTAGCCAGTGTCTTCTCCTAAGTCTGAAAAAACTTCTGTGTGTCTGAGGTCAGACAAGCAAAGAGCAGGAGAAGTCTTGAAGAGTCAAAATTCAATGGGACAAAGCCATTGTTTCCTGCCCAATTCTATTCCTTAGCTGATGGTCACTGAATATAGGAAAAGAAAATGAAATCTGATGCTCTGACATAGTTTCCTAAAATTTATTCAGTTAACAATTTACAAAAATTTAATTATTTGTGAAACAATCATTCAACATTAAATTTCCAATAAACTTCATGTATAAAATACACAGACCACTCATCTGATCTAGGACAGCATTCCCTATTTAATATTGTATCCTATTTCTAACAGTGCTCAGAGGATGAGTTGTATAAGCAAGTTTGAACTTGGAAAACAAAGAATAAAACCTTAATTCCTTAAGACATGCATGTACCTGTAGCATTCTCTAATATTATACAATATAGAACTTAATTTAAAAAGCAGCATATTTTCCCCTGTTGCAATTGGAGCAGTATATGCTTTAAACATCACAGGCTCATACTTTATACGAGTGATTTTTTCCTCAAAAAAAAAAAAGAGAAAAAAAGAAAGAGAGTCATCCAAAAGTTTTATTTCTGAAGAATGTCCTTTTGTTTCAATGGAACAAAATATACCTAGTGCTATTCCATTCAATAATGACCTGCGCGCTCTGTGTTCCTGACGGCTCGCCACGCGATTAGTCCTTCTAGACAAACAGGATTGTTTCTCCACTTCTGTAATTGATTCTGATGTGCAGGTCTGGACATTGCTTCTGTGTTGTGCCACTTTGATTCGCCTGTTTAATTGAAAATGTGTTATGTTTACAGAACATCAGAGGGAGTGTATAATCCACGACAAAAGTCTGCTGAAGCAACTTTAAGCCACAAGATGGCAATAGTGTTTACATTTTTTGTTAGCACTTAGCTTATACTCTGCTAGATAACCTACACTTCGGTTTATGCTAAAATAAAGTGATTGAGATTCCAGTCCAGAGTGGCACCTTTAAATCTCAAATCATATATGTAAAGTTTTAGCCAGGTCTTTCACACCAGCAGGGAACGTGCAGTGAGTCACACTGTGGAAGCCATCCCACCACCTCCATCAGTCACCTTTCCCAAGCCAAAGGAAGGCACAATGACACTCTGGAGCAGAGAAGGATCAGTTGGCTCATTACAGCACAGCTTGGGTCCAAGCAGCACAATTCATGTCCTTCGGACCACAGCTGATACCACAAATCTATAGATTTGTAGAGTGCTTTCCCATGCAGATGGACTTCCCGTGCACCCACGAAGCACAGCTGTACCTCACTGCTTTTGCTGTTTACTCAAACACTGGATGCCTCACGGAAAACTAAGACCCAAAAAACTATTGCAGAAATTCTATGGTGGGGTACAACAAGCCTCCATGTGGTCCCTGGTCACCTCACTGGGTCCACAACCTCTTCAACTCCTTCTCCCAAGCTTAGGCAACACAACACCAACAGTCTCCCACGCACTGGCTCCCGGTGTGGGCTGCTTCAGATTCTTTTTTTTTATTATTTTTTTCAGAAAGAGGCTCATTTACTGATTTAATTTTTTTAATGGCATCCTAATATACATACTTAACCACCTCTGAAAATTCAATCCTCCATGCCCTTTACATTTTCTGGGAAACTGTCTAGCTTAGTTGGTTAGTAGATTTTCTGTACTGAGGCACTTGCCTCACTCTCTTGAGATACAGTCTAAAGCCTACTGAAGAGAACAGAGTCACTACCTAACTTCAGCAGTATTTGAAAGTCCTGGCATCCCTGTGTCATTACTGCCAGGCCATCCTTACTCCATAATGAATTTTATACATAGATATATATATTAAAACACAGAACAGAAATAAATTTTTTTTAAAAGCAGTATCAGAGTAAATATGGGATCATCAAAGCAAACTCATAACCCTGCAATGATAACCACATTACATCCCTCAACAAGGAGCTTAAGTGTTAGTTTATTTAATGATGTGCTTCAATTTGGAGTATAATATTTTAGTCCAGGGAATATTTGTTCTTATTTTTTGCCTAAAATACAGTACAGTACAATACTAGACAGAAATTAGTAATACAATACATAAACACTAGAACATGATAAAGAGCCTCACAATAATCAACACTGAAGAACACCATCTTGTCTGTTTTATTATAATCTCAAATAAGTGAGTAACGACTCCAGACTGAGGACCCACCCACAGGGCAACTTAGGACCATGGAAACACTTCACAGAGGAAAGTGAAGGGAACAAAATGAGGTCTTAATGAAGAAGGTCTAGTTCAATTTTGGCCATCAGAAGATTAAATCAACAAGGTAAACTCTCAAAGATGTATGAGCAAGTCTTTCTCCAACACTGGTATTGGGTAGAGGGAAGCAGGATGGGAGCAGAGAGGGAAGGTGAAATACTGAGAGCTATTCTACAGAACAGTGGATTATTGATCCCAAAGGCAAAAATGGCGAAGAGGAATATCTCAACAGCTGCCTAGGTTCTGGGTCAGAAAGGCATTGTTATTCAATTATTTAAGCTTGTGAGCATATGATTCATTTTTGTCCTGAACAAAAATATGTCCAATCAGTTTTCTGAATAGATACCTAAATAGATATTGAGAGGTAAAAGATGAGATAGTAGAAGACTGAGCTGTGAAAACAAAGGCAAGGTAATATTTCAAGGCAGTTACCATAATGTTGAAATCCAAGAAGAAATGAAGGAGGATGGATGTGGCATTTGTCTACAGGGATGGCGTTACTTACTTGAGTACAACCTGTTTTAACATAATAGAAAAGGTCTCAAGAAGGACTTTGAAGAAGCAAAATAAGAACAAAGGGGAGCCACAGCTACAGGAGAGGCAGAGGTTCCATAGGGAATTGGGAACACCTGTGTCAGGGAGCATACTATCTGTGTCGTGAACTGATGGGTTGTGATAAAAGCAAGTAGACAAAAAAGAGGATGAGAGGACACAGAGGGCATTGGAAATGGAGCTGTTTGTGTCTGGGGAGAGGGAGCTTAAAGGATACTGTGCAGCTCAGCTGGCAGCCAGTGATTTCAATGTGGTCCATGAAATGGTTCGGTTTGGTTCATCACTTTTCCCAGAGAAAGAGGAGGAGAATGATGCCACTCTGTGCTGGTACTCCCACAAAAGGCAATACTTTGTCCTGTGCCAGCTGCTGTCAAAACTGGTGATGCTGAAGGACAATGATGACAGGTGGAGTTTGAGCTTCCAAACAGCTGTTGCCTCCTCTGGTTTCCTATGGAGCAGCCTTGCTCCATACATGGGACACCAGCTTGCTCTCCTGCTGCCCTCCTTCATGCTCTCTAGTATGCTCCTGTGAGGCAAAGATTCAGTGAAGTTCAGAATAAACTGATTTATAGCTTAAGCATGATGGTGCAATAAGACTATTCATCAGAAACCTTCTGGTTTCCCAATGGAAGCAATGGATGAGCTCTACAGGGCCCGCCTGTGTATACTCAGTCAAAGGCAGCTGGCATTTTGCCTCAGTACAGATTGTAAAATCCATCTGCATGAAAGAAAGATTTCAGTATCTCACTCTAAGCCTGAAGAATCAAGACTGGATTTTCAATCCAATTTCTCACCCCAGCTACTTCAAGTGACCTATGGTAGCACATTTTATACCACAGCTTTCAAAATGACTGGTAATCTTGCTGCCACACAGCCTGATCTTCAGACATGCTCAGCTCCAATTTCCAACTTAAAAATTAAAGACTATATTTGAAAATGCTGCTATTGCCTCTGGCTCAATATTCCTGTTTGTAATAAGGAGTTAGCTTATTTCCCAAGAATGCAGAGAATTTAATTACATAATGTCTGTAAAGCAATTGGAAGAAAAGCACTATATAAGTGTTAAGCATTATAATTGTATTAAATGTGTATGACCAGTATTGCAGAGAAGGGATGTGATTATCTAATAAGCAATGACCTCTCATCACCAGCAATAAAAGACTTTGCGAAGACCACAATGTTCTGCTAGCAGAGGCTGAATTAAATGTCTAGGATATCAAGAAGTGCTTTTTAAGTTTTCATTGCACAGAAGGTTAAAAGAATTTCTGTTAAAAACATGCACTTCCCAATCAGAATATACTCAGTACCAATGGTTTTCCAAATGCTGGTACAGATATTAACTGGAAGAGCTAATTTGAGACTATCTTCTGTCACCAGTGCAGCTTCAGATGAATGAATTTTAATCTGACCCTCAAGAGTCAGTCTAGCCGAATAATAACAATGAAAAATGCATGAGAATAGCAATTTCAACATGGCTATTTCACAGACAAGCTTATTTTATGCATCACTAGCAAATAAATCAAGAAATTGGATGGACTTTCTGAATGTCTTTCACTGTTTTAAGTAAATCTATCTGGCCAGTGTAACCATCAGTTCCAAAGATTGGAGAGTAAACAGAGGAGGAATATTGATTGATTGCTTTATTTGGAATGGAATTCCTAACACCACTTTTGTCAGGAATTTAGCTTATAGGGGTGAAACTTGCTATCTTGTTGCTATAAACTGAACAAGAAGATATCCTAATTGCTAGCATTTGGATTTCATTGATTATCTAAACAGAAATTGCATCTTGAAAAACCCTTGCGAAAACTGTTCATAAATACTTAGAAAAACAACTGACTGTTAGCAACAAGTTGTTATACAGCTCTGTGGAAGGGACTAATGACGTGTTTTTAAAAGGCTTCTACAAAATATACTATAATGTGTTCTGATTCGTAACAGGAATTACACATTAGCACAGAAAAATAGACTAGTTATTTCAAGTCCAGGTGCCAAAAAAAAAACCTAAACAAAAAAACCCAGCACATTCTGGCACAATGCTGCGGTCTGTCATTTTTCCTCTGAGAGTTTCCCACTGAGAACATACAGTGTGCTACTATTAGGCAAACAAACAAAAATATTGGGTTTGGTGTGTCATTTATCTAGTCCTAATATTAAGTGCTCAGGTTTGAATTTCAGGCCAAGTCTCTGGACATATTTTATGTGATTTGGAAGATGGCCCAGACTTTTGTGTTAACACAAAACAGAAAAGTTTTTATATTAGTGCTTATCAGTGGAATTCAAGTGGAGTTCAGTCAGTCAAAGTTTCATTAAAACCATCAAGCCATAAACAGTAGCTGACAAAAACAACAAGTCATGTTTTGTTTTTAAAGGGAAGTTTGACATACTTTACTTGAGGAGTGTTTGCTTTTCCTATATAAGAACTGATGGAGCTTCAGGATAATATTCTTTAACATAAATTGCTGTATATATTTCCATATCTGAAAATCTATATAATCAGATGGTTTTTAAAATTATTTTCACTGAAATCCTCAAGCATGCACATATGCATTCAGCTTCATAAAGATTCCCCTTCTATTGAATCAGGCATTGTAATTGTCCTATTAAACACAATGAGTTAGATACTTGATGTGTTATTATACCTTAACAGATGCACAGGAAATAACTTCGGGGTGTTACGTGTGGCGCTGAGTGGCAGGGACTGAAGATTATATTTGAGAAATCTTAAACAAAAGGCTTTTTTCATTTAGTCTATCCTATGTGGATCTCCGTTCCTATGGGCAGTTAAAACATTATATCAGATTGATAAAGAAAGTTACATGCTCTCAATGTACTTCAAACTGCGTTGCCAAGAACAAAACTAAGCAAATGTTAATGAAACTGTTCTTTTCCAAATCTTCAGCAGAAAGGTGATATGAAGCCCTTCTGGGTTTCATTTCCAATATCTTTCTCTCCTGGCCTGATATTTGCAGACTGATACAGATGAGAGAGAAATCCTTACAGGCTATTTGAGATAACTGAGCCCGTTGCTTTCTATGGAACTTCCTCTGTAGCACTGAAGTTGTTGTGTGATAACCAAGAACCCACCTGGAGAAGGGATCTAACAAGAGAGTGGTTGAAGGAAGTATCCAATGAGAGTTGAAAAAAAGTGTGACTTCAAGGGCGGCAACAACAACATCCATACAGAGAAAATTTTATTTAAAGGCACGTAACTAAAACTAAATATACAGTGTTTCTATTACAACAGATACTCAGGAAAGCCTGACTTCATAGGTTCAGAAGAAAACCATAATAAAATTCCATGAAACTCATAGCCATGTTTGTACTAATAAGATGTGTCTCAGTGAAAAGATAAATTTCTATGCCATAGGTTCATGCCACATCGTTAACACCACTCTCATCTGAGAGACTAGGTCGATATAAGATTTGCACTCCACAGAGTGGAGAAAAGAAATATTAAGTCTCTATGAAAATGCCTTTCCCAGGGAAATTTGTTGATAATCTACTTCCAGCTCTGTAGGGCTGATGCAATTCAGAAGCATACCTGGGTTTTGTCTAGGCATCTATTTTCAAACAGTACTATGGCATGTGAGCCAGGGTGACTGCTATCAACAGGAAGATCCCCAGCATTCTAAAGGATGTCTTGGAAAGCAACAGGGAAGGTAAATATAGAGATGCAACAGGAGATTCTGGTCCAATGCAGTCAAAGCTTGAGCCTCTCCACTTTCAGTGGTATCATTTCCAAGATTTTCACAGCAAGTATATTCAACATAGTAAATCTTCAGTCCTACATCAGCTGGAATGATTGCAATGGTTTATCCGTTCAACACTTTTCATGCTTGGAAAAGGTGTGCTGAAATTATGACAACTATGTAAAAAAAACTCAATAAAAAATGAAAGCATATCAAAACAGAAAGAAAATGGTGTTTAACAGATATTTTCCTGAAAGTTTAATGGCAGGACAAGACTTTTTGAAAATTGGAGGAAGACTCTGGGAGGAAGAAGGTCACATGGTACTACAAAATATTTGTGTATATGTGCATAAACCAAAGCACAAACGATCGAGTTGGTAAGAAATAAAAAATCAGGAAGAAATAAAATACTGAATCTCTTTGAAGAAAATAAAAAGACTTGCTCACAAGCAGGTTCTTTTGGCCTTTGTTCAAATGAAAAACAGGCTTTCTGTGTAAAAGAGACTTATTATTCATGCAAGATTAAACAGTGATCCCAAAGAAAATGCCTTTAAATACCTGTGCACACTGCTTGGTAAAAGATGGACAAGACAAACACAATGCTGTTAGCACGAATGCACAGTCAGAAGAACTACTCATAGGCTATTTAGTGTATGCAAAATATCAGGACAAAGCTGCAAGGGACCTTAGATAGTTTGTAATGAATCTAGCAGAGCCTGGCAATAACTGACCTTAGACTGACCTGTCTGAACGACTATAACTGCTAGTTGGTTATTGAAAATTCATTTTTGAAGTAATTCAGCCATGTTATTCAGCACTGGGATTAATCATACCATGGCAGTGTGCATCAGACTTGCTCTTTATGACAAACTTGTTTCAGCTAATGGCTCTCCATATGTAATCAAGGAACTCCATTGGGTTGCAAAGAATTAGGATTTCATGCCTATGACTAACAGCCTGAACTAGTGCAAGCCAAAGCAAATGAGAATAGTTAAGAGGCTTAGCTGCGGTTGTTAGTCTACAGAAGGACATTTACAGAACCACAGGCTTCACTTACACAGATATATAAGCAGAAGACAAATATCAGCAAATTTCATCAGACAGTGTTGCCTAATGTTGTAAGCTTTGCAAACCACAACAGAACAAACAAACAAAACCCCTTGGATACATAGAAAAAGCTAGAAATGCCACTAAACCATAAATGTCTAACAAATTAAGTTCTTTCTTCACAAGGCACTCCAACATAATAAGAGAAATGCCAGGTGATCTTTGGTGTCTGGTCACGGTACCTGAGCCAGTCATAGGCTAGAAAATCACAGCCTGTTAGATTTGTATCTTAACAAACTCTCTGACACTAACTACCAACAATAAAGCAGATGGAAAATATCACATGGTAGGACAACCATGATCTCAGCAGCCTTTGACAGCAACTCACCAAGACTGAAGAGAAAGAGCCCTTCTAAAATCAGTACAGGCACAACCTGTGGAGCCACCAGAACTATAGCTGGGAAAGTATAAAGAGCCACAATAACCCCACGTATCGGGAAAGCTTAAACCCCAAATGTGGCTTGACAAAGAGATAGTCTAACACTGGGGTAAGAAAAGCATTAACATCAGCACTGTTCAATCTTAATTTGCAGGCGAGAATTGTGTAGATTTAAGGGAAGCCCAGGAAATGACAGCAAGAACCTTATGTCTTCCTTGCATGTGTGTGCACACATGAATATACATGAAGAGATGACTGTGCTGAGGTAAGAAGAGAGAGCAAATTTGAAAGAACTCATTATTGGATGGTTTGTTTAGTTTTTTGATCCTGAATGGATCTTATTCCACTGAGTTCCTTAAACCAAGACACTGCAACTGCTGTCATGAAGTCCTTGCTTCTCCCAAACTCTGTTTTAAGTCAGTAGGATTTTTGATCAAGAAGGATTCAAAGATTTAAGGCAGAGTCAGTACAATTCCTGGCAACATAAACAGCAAAAAGGCTTGGGTGTTAAAATCTTACATCTTCCAAAGGATGAAACTTCTCTCTTTTCTGTGCCTCTGACAAATGCAAGCACTTGAAAAATGATCAATTTGCTTTTTCTTAGCCTGTGTATACTTAGTTATCACTGTCTGTTACGAAGTTTCTTCTCTAATACATATCCATGTGGACAGGGAACAATAAGATGTTAAAACAGGAGAGCGAGAGGAAGGAGGATCAAAATATAAATCTGGACGGACATAGCACCAACACTTTCCTAAACATTAGGCATGTGGCAAAGAGATAACAGAATACTTTCTCAAACTGCTCTTTGGCCTCCCTGACTTGGGGAGAAGATGCTCATGCTAGCTGCGGAGAGCCATAAGCCAGAATTTCTCCTGGCTTTTCCTTGGTGAGGAGCCAGGCCCTCTGGCTAAGTTTAATTTAAAGTTGCTGTAAACACTCTGCGAGTGCATTTATGAAGGATGTCTGAATTCCTGGTGGAACAAGTGCACTGTGCAATTCATAGAAACACTAGTGTGCTACTTTGAAGCAATGTACATTGGTGCCTGAACACATGCACCAGTACAGTAATTTCTCTCCTTCCTTTAGGGCACACACAGAAGAAGCTGCCTTATTCAGTGCAGATGGTTTATTGTACAGCAACATCCTTTGTTAAACTGCAACAGGGAAATAATAAATATGGAGCATTTATTAATTTCCCACTAATTACTGAATCTTTAAATTGGAGGTAAATTTATCCCACTAAGTTTACAAATCTACAGCATCATGAGCTGGTCACCATTCACTCTCTTTACATCTGATGGAGAGAAAGAAGTGTTGTAAAGAGCAAATAATTTCACCAGATTTGAAATTTTGCTTTCAAAGGGTCCTATTTTAGAAATGTCTTTTTTTCTATTGACTAAAAAGTATCCAGAATACTTGCATAAAAGCCAACCTACGTTGTGACGTGTGTAACAATTCACTAAAGTTTCTAAATTTTTTGTGATTATTGATACCTGACCTACATCTTGTTTCTGTCAAGCCAGGACTTCGAAGAGAACCTGAGTGATCTGTCAGTATTTTGATTTTAGTGATAAAGATTTTTTAACTAACACATTTCTTTTTGATGTGCAATTTCTGCTCTTTACATGGTGTTTAAATACATCTAACAGACCTAGGAGGGAGGTCAGGTATTAAGATGTCAACTTTGGAAATATTTCCAATATTTGGAAATATTATTTTTATCTCCAAATCAGCTAAATGATCTATTAATTAGGTAAGTATACACCATAAGCATGACTCTATAATAAGCTGAGATACATTATTATATTGGTAAAGAACAGCTTAGCTTTGAACTTTCAGCACAGATTCATTAAAATAATAGTGTTATCTTTGTTAAGTGTTGTGCATATATATCATACAGGTTCAAAAGGTTATACATCATATTTTATCACTGTCAAAGCAATATTTCTCTTGACTTTGTCCAAACGTGTTCTAGTCCTAACAAATCAACACATCATAAGGTTTACTACTCCAATTAACAAGAGAAGGTTGCTTTTATGTCAAGGGTAAATAATCTGTATTCTATTTATCTCACAGTCCCTAAAGATTTTAGTTTGGTTAAAAAAAAAAAGTATTTTTTTGTCTCCCTGAAGTCCAGTCTTCTCTTAATAACTCTCATAAAACAACTAAACCCACAACCTTTACACAGAAAGGAATCCCACCCAGAAGAAAGGCATCCTTCAGAAACAATGGCATGCGTTCATGCATACAAATAAGACAGTGGAGTTAAGACTCTGTGGAGCATTCTGACTTACATTTTCACACTCTTGAATGCTTTGATCTACTACCTTTTAATGTAGGTGTTTGCTAATATAATTAGGGGAAAGCCATAAACAATTTCACCAAACACAGAAGCTCAAAGATTTCTTTTCAGGATCCTACAGTGAGCCTATCACTGTGATGGCTTTTTCAATGAAATGTGCAACAGAGACTTAACTCAGACATGGAAATTTTTTGCCTGTCTGCATCTGATTTATCTTTGCTGTCCCAGGTTATTTTTATTTAACCTTCTGCCAGCCCTCCCACTGCAAATGCTGTAGTGGAAACTTAAGAAAGGTCCTCTGAATAAATTAAAGGAGGGTAACGCTGCTCAGCTTCAACCAGTTGTAGACTGACTTTTCCAATACTGTCCTGACTTGAGCAACGAAAGAATGCATTTTTAGGTAATGGAAGAAACTTTTTGGAAAAGAAGCCTGGATATTTACAGACTCTCACAATGTGTGGCTATTTATATAGGGCAAAGAAGGAATAAATCAAGTCTTAACTCGACCTGCAAGCAATGCTGTAAAATACATAACAGAAGACAAAACCCAGAAGAGAAGAGGGCTTATACTGTTTAGAAATGGAGTAGAGAAGGCATTCAACAGAAAAGTGGACATAGAGACTGCATGTATTACAATAAACTGAAGTGTAGGACCAAAGTTTGTGTACTCCTACGCAAATGTTCTGCGTATGATTTTTAGCAGACTGTATCATGGCTGTGACTGAGCCAGACACTGTATTCCCAGACAGGGCCCTACCCTGAACTGCTGGATAGTCTGGACTAGGAAGTGATCCAGTAAGGAGTATAGATGAAAGCATCTGGTTTGGAGCAGGAGGAGGGAGTGTAGCTGGACAGATGTAAGCCAGGACATGCACTTGCCCTGGGGGCCAGGAGCAGACTCTGGTCCCTGCTGTTTATTAGTTAGTATAGATATGGCCACAAGCCTACACATGTATTTTTGCTTTCCTGTAGAAAAAATGCTTTTACCCTACAAATCATAGGTACCCTATGCTAAAGGGCTTGGTTGTTGCAGGTGGGAAGGATGGAAACTTTATCATCTTTTATGGAAAAATTCATACCCATTATAATTATTGTTCCAGTCTCAGCAACTAAACAAGACTTTTAAGTTTGTCTACCAGAAGACAGGGAGAGAAGAAAGGGGAAATCTTACCTCTGGTTATCAGAATTATTCCATGATCCATACTGAGTAATTTTACTGTGTTTCCTATATGAATAAAGATTCTATGTGGTCTAAGCACTGAAGATCTGATTAGCAAACCTCATGAAGATGTTCACAGTTTAATACAAATGACATTTATTTGCCTACAGCCATCTTTTTAGTAAGTGAAATAACTTAATGAATAATTTAAACATTGCTATTTGATACCTGCTCAATTATTTAATGGTAAAAGAGAGAATATAAATTTTTAGGTAAACATTGCTACCCTGAATTTGTTTAGCTGTGGTGCTAGGATCACAGTGGCTGCTGGTTATCCGGTATTCTACCCCACTAAAATCTTTCTTTTCAGAGGCATTAACAGAGGAGGCTCTCACAGTGTTCGTGAATTTGGGGTGTGTTCAAAAACTGAGAAAGGAGGTCAAACATTTATTTTCCTTTTGGCATTGCCAATTGTATCTTACAAAAAATTCCTAATTCATCACAGAGCACTGCCGCCAAGTATTCTACTCAGTTATTGGCAACTGGATTAAATTTCCAGGGAAAAGGAAATGGAAGAAAGGTAAGATACAACACTTAGATTAAGGATTTGAATCAATAATCAATTTACAGCTTAAAAAAAAAAAGCGTTGCAATCTCCTGGTTACACAAGTAAATTGATGACCTAAAAATATTATGCAAAGATCTAGTGTATATGAATACATACACTGTATATATTTAGATTAACAGACAAAGACTTTCCAGATAAAATTGACCAGCCAATATTTCACAAGGGATTTTTTTTTATCAGACTAGCAAAATCTACCTACTGAAGAAATCTAGATTTTGTCAGCCAAAAGTTGTGATATGCCCCAAAACAGACATCTCGTTACTTGTATAGGGGGCCTGCAAGAAAGTTTGAATATCTATCTTGGAAAAAGGTGGTCTGAAAGAGCTTTGGAGTGTTAGTGGTTATCACCTGCAACAAGTTGATTTTCATGGAGACTGTCAGGCCAAAATGTGAAAAACCATGATTCAGAGAAGAGATGGAAAACAAACTTAACCACTGTATCAGTTACACTAGCACAGGGAATGTTACAACTTACCATGTGAATATTTTAAAAAGGAATCAAATTTTTCCAAAGAGATATATTTTAAATACTCTGTCCAGACTTCTTGGAGTGATGTTTTCTATCTCCACCAGGAATCAGCCAGGACTTAAGACTTGTGTAGCAGGTCAATTAAATGGTCTGAACTTCACTCTGTGTATAGGAATCAGACTCTAAGGCTGAAATCCCAATTGCTTTGTTTCTACAACTCTTTTCAAGAAGTTTCCAGTTCTAACTTGACCAAGTACTGCCCTCCAAGCAATGTCTTATGGTAATATTTGCTCTGGAATAGGTGGATGTGTAAGTTATTGGACATGCCTATTAGACATTTACTTAAAAGACATAAAATTTTGATGTCATTAGCCTGTATTCCTCTACATGTAACTTTTGGGTTGGCTCCAAGAGGTGGAGGTCCTAGTAAAAAATTTGCTCATAGTTCAATAGGAGATACCATTTGAATTTCTAGATTTCTTGTAAAGGGTACTGACTAGTCCTTTCATTGCTTAGTCTGAAAAGGACAAAATATTGCAAGGGGAAGCA
This sequence comes from Aleadryas rufinucha, assembly GCA_013397815.1. NCBI lineage: Eukaryota > Metazoa > Chordata > Aves > Passeriformes > Aleadryas > Aleadryas rufinucha. The sequence continues at coordinate 466,197 of VZTH01013402.1, forward strand.
TAATGGCATGATTTCCCAAAGTAATTTAATTGCCCCTGATGCTTTCCTAAGTTTTGACAGCAGTATCAGAAGAAACAAGGTACTGCTTCCACGACTTAATGATAATGCCTTCATCTAGGACAGCAATAATTGAGTTTTAATGTCCTGCACAGTTGCTTGTCATAAATCCTCTCTGTGTGAAACTCTAACCTCTGGAGTTAGGCGAGATTAATGGTTAAGAGTGTATATAATATTTATAAAACCTCTTTTTTATATTGCTTGGCAATCTGTGCTGCCATCAAACAACTTGAAATAATTGACATTTAGCGCATCAACCTTCTTTTGACTAAGAAGCATGACATTCATGGAGATAGTAAACATTTGGCAATTGCTGTAAATGTCTCCAAATTTAACGCCCTGACCTTTTCTCAGGTAAATGTTTTGGGATAAAATGTAAATAGTGATTTGCTGTATGTCAAATATCATGCAACATCAAGTTTACTGTCTTATTATTCTTGAGAGGTTTGCAACTTGATTTTGACCTGTTGGTTCATCTTTTAAACTTTTGTAGAAAATACATACGTGTGTTTTTTTCAGTCTATTTTTATGACTTGAGGACTAAGAAGTACATTGTATTTTTTTTTTTTTGGTTTTTTGTGTGAGTTGTGTGAGTAGATATATTTGTTTTTTTTTTTTTTGGGGGGGGGGGGGGGATAGATTTACAGTTCTATTGAAAAGAACCCAGTAAAATTACCCCATAAATAATGAGGCACATAAAATTTAGCAAGGTGATTTTTATAATGTCGTATATGTTACAGTATTTAAAAAAAAATTCTTTTTTTATGTTCTTTGTTTGTTCTGTCATGTACTCTGAAGACAGTGCTCCAGAAACAAACAAAATGAACAAAATTCGCTCTAGGAGAAGCAGCTGAAGAAAAAATAACTACAAAAGCTCCAATAAATGTTGGCTTCATTAAGGTCAAAAAGACATTACTATGTTGTGATTGAGCTTGGTCCAGAATGAGCACAGCAGGGGTCTGATTGCATGTGAGGTCAGCAGACGATTATTTATATCTAATCACTTTGCAGTACAATTAATTTGGAAAGAAAAGCCGGAATATTTCCCTGGATTTTACTGTGATCTAGAAATGGATGCATTTGGTTACTAACACAATTCGTACCAGCAAAAACACATTCAAGCAAGAGAACATGTTCCTGGAGTGAGAGGAACATGGGGAATTACTAAAAGAACTGCTTTGCTCAATGGAGAACTAAAGCAGGATGTCATGAGAGTTGAAACAAGAAACGTGCATGTCTGAGTCCCATGACTTGTCTTCCTATCATATTCTACTGCCATTTGGCTTAGCTCTACACACTGCTACGGACCCTCGATCACTTGGAGGCACAGAGAGCTGGGAGTAGCAATTCCTGTGTCAGGACAGGCCTCAGGTTTGTCTGAAGGCAAACCCAAACCCTTCTGCTGTTGCTGTTAACTGCCACTTTAACCATGGATTTGAAAAGAGCTTCTGATAAGGACATCTCCTAAGGATAGTTTTAGAGCAGAGCACATACGTATTTGCTCTGATCCAGCTGTCATTGCCTTACCATTATCATCATTGGTCTGTTGTCATCACCTTTCTCTTCTGTAGAATGGTCCTGCTTCTCTGACTCATTTCATCTGCTGCCTTCAGAATATCAGTTTACATAGAAAATTCCAAATAAAGCCCATAAAGCCTGAGCAAGGACTGTTCCTGTAAAACTTTCTCAGCCTTGTCAGTATGATCAATTTCAGTTCCTTCTTCCCATACCTTTACAAAGAGTTGTGGGAAGAATGAGATTGGGTTGTCATTGAACAGCAAACCTTTCCCTGGAAAATTTCAAGCAAGACCAGATACAGATATTTTCTGCTCAGCCCAGCTGTTAAACACAGGTCTCTTATATTTACTGTCAAAAAGCAATCTGCAGTCTCTGTTCCAAATCCTTCACTCTACTGAACAATATATGGGCCCAGAAGAGACTGTTCCCCAAACAACGTATTTCCCTACCAGTGGTCACTAAAGCTTCTGCTCTCTCTACAGGTCAGCAAAATCCTTTGCATGGGTAGCCAGGTGTGTTTGTTGTGATAACCAAGCTTTCCGACATCTATTCACCTGTGTGTGTCAACGTCACATTTAATGGACCCTCTTACAAACAAGTATACTTATAAAATAACAATAACAACAACAACAACAATAATAATAAAACAGCTGAAATGAATAGCTGAAATAAAATGGAGTACCTAGCTTCACTTACCTGGGAATATATTTGGATTTGTGTTGATGAAAAGGGTATGAAATAAATGTCCTCAGGGTGAGAGGTGCACACAGCAGAACCCATTCAAACTGAATATCACAATGTGCATTTCAAACATTTGGATGTGTGATAGAAGTTAGAGGAAGTCATTAGTCTGATCATTAACCAGAGCATAACCTGAGAACAGTATCAGCCATCCTGAAAAAAGTCAAACATATCTGCAGAGTAACGAGGAGAAAAATCCCCATCCTAGGACAACCACAACTGGAAAGGCAGAGCACAGGATGCTGTATTATTGCTTGGCTTACATGACAGATGATGGAGCAATAGGGATGAAGCACATTCTACCAGTAAGTGTGGATATGTTTTTTAAACAGTCAGAAATTAGCTTTATATTCACAGTGACATATTCAGTGACTGAAGGCATCTATCCCTTAACTACCTATTTGCAGACCAGGGAGTATAAAACTCATTATCTCTTGTCTCAAACAACAATCAAATACACCGATGAGGCAAAGAGCTAAATCCATCAAGTCATCAGCAATTGTAATCAATAATTAAAGCCATAGGTTTGACCATCAAACCCTAAGTGCCAAGAGAAGATAAAGGAGCCATTTGTTATGGTAATAATAAACCTATAGTCAATAATAATGTCACAAACATATAAAAGTTTAGTTGGATTTTACCAGCCTCCAACTTCCTTAGATACTCTGCTTCAGGATCACATTGAGAAATTTTGACCTTCCCTATTGATTAAATGGCAATTTCATATAGCCAATGATTAGATAATCCAATCATATCTGCCAAAACTGATCAACCATATATGAAATAAAGGGCAGAAGTTGTGTAATTTACAGTACAAATGAGCTTGTTCTTGTAGCTCTGATTAAATAAAACAAAAAATCAAATGAAATAGTGATCAAATTATAGGGGTGGCACTCTAACAATTTGAATTTTTCATGATTCATTTAATTTGAGACAGCACTTAGCTAAAAACTAAATAAAAAAGAAAACCCTTCTTACTCCTTCTTTCTTTGAAGTTAATTAGTCTTACTTAAAATTATTTCTTGAAACACCATGGAGCTATTTTCAAAGTCATTCAAGTATAATATCTACACCACACATAAAAGTGCTGACAACACCCTTAGTGAAAAATTTAATTTGGGAATAACGCTTCCACTTTTTAAAAATATTTTTCCCAAGCTGTTTCAGTCCATTCCAGAGAGGTTGCTTCTGTTACACTGCTGAAATGACATCTTCAAAGCATCAGTTTGGTTTATTGTGTCCTAAACGTCACCAGACAATTCAGCCTGGAGAATTTAAGCAATTTTTCCTATGGGAGAAACAGAGAAGGCAGGTGGCTCCCCCAGGACACTCCTCCTGGAGGGAGAAGAAAGAAAGGTGTCTGTGGTCACTGATCTGCATCAGGCAACAGATACAAGTACAGGTGGGTATGTCAAGCATCAGGAAAGTGATGCATACACTGGCAGAGCTATTTCTGGAGATGGACAGACTACAGCTGTGCCTGTCAAAGCAGGGCAGGGAAATACTGTGAAGCTACCTCGAAGTAGCATGCATCATTAGACAGCTTTGTGTGACTTAGCTTTTTCCACTAATATGGGAATGAAGTTCTTTGAATGGAGAATTTGTATTAAGCTCCTGCCCAAAATGACATCTGGACTACACTGTTCATTTTTAATCAAGAACTCAATGCCAAAAAAGTAATTAGATTGTCACTGTACCTCCTACATACAGATCAATAGGTCAAACATACACAAGAATGCATGGGTGGTCATTTTTTGACAACACAGATACAGAAATAAAACAATTACTGTAAGTACAGCATCAAAGCTATACTGTGGACAAATTGGAAGACAGCTTCTTTCTGGGAAAATTGCAAGTGAAAAATCTGAACATGGGAGTTGGGATGAAATAAAATAAGAGCGATTTGGTACGTTGTTTACTGATGTAATTTTAGAGTTGAAAAATATGTGAAGCTAGAGGATGGCTTAAAAGTAGGTAATTTCAAAAGAAAAGAGTCAAATGGAGGTGTTGGAAGTATGACAACTTGTTAAAATATCCAGTTTCTATTTATAGCAAAAATACTGATTCGATATAAGGAATGCAAGGTTTTGAGTGGTCCTGTCGTAGCTTTGTTGTTTTACTAACACCGTTCTGTGTACCTTCATGTCCAATACTTCCACTCTTTGGGGTCTGAATAATTCACTATTTTAGATTCTGACTTTCTTTCTGATCCCTGGACTCAGGATTTTCTCTCCTCTTCATGATTAAATTGTTTTTCATTTGGCTGGGAAAACTGATTCTTGAAGACTTATGGAGCAAGGAAAAAGAGGAGACCTCCTTTGCCACTTCTTCTTCTGCGCATTTTGGCCATGAAAGAAATAATGATTTGTATGAGTATATGGAAACAACAAAGAAACACTTCTACCTTTTAAGCAAATTTTCTGTTCTCCCTTTATTCCCCTCCACCTTTTTTTTCTTTTTTAAGGTAGTATCTATAAAGTAAATAGTGTTGAAAAGCAATCCTTATGCGTGATGGTCAAGATTCAACATAGGATTAGAAAACCTAACTTTAATCTGGTTTTCTCTGAAGGTTAGAGTAGGATGTACCTGCCCTGGGTACTTGTGGATGTGCCCTTTCAGCATCAAACTAGTTCCCTGACTGCCTGCACACTATCTTCAATGCAATCTTTGGAGCAGGACCTCCCCATAGTAAAGTAGGCACTACCAGTGCCAAAATCTGTCTGTCATTCTAATTGAGATTTTTTTTCCCTTAGGGCCACTGAGGAATTGACGCTGTTGACTCAAACATTAGGAGCAATTCACTATAATATCGGTACCATTGTTTATCTTGAAGTAAATATACTTTTAAAAGGCTGACACAAAGCTATAAAAAAATGTACTGCAGATAAACTTAGACAGATGATCACCCATGGAAAAATTTCTGGGGTGATACCTATAAGAAACTATGTAATCAATTTAAAGACCTACGAAATTCCAAGGGCTATGAAGACCCATGAAAGTAGATGGACTGAGTAAACCAGGTAGTGATCTACATGATTTCAATGTAGTAGCGTATAACAGAATTTGGGTTTATATTTACATAACACACAAAAAGAAGAAAATTACAGTTGCAAATTCAAGCACATCAAAGGTGACGCAGTCTTAAATCAGCTCCCATTTATTATATATCATGATATAGCCTTTAATGACATGATAACATACCCCTACCTCATTAAGTGTGCAGAATGTACTGTGATTAAAGGAAGAATGTTTTACAGTAGGTAAAAAGCACCTTCTGTTACAGCAGAGGATGAAAGCCCAGGAAAGCTGGGTGTAATTGTGGTTCTATCAGACTGCATATGTGAAGGCTATCAGAAGGTAGATAAAAAAGGGTTTGGAATATGACTGCATGGCAAAACTTGTACTTGCTAATTTCTGAATACTTTATACTTTCAGAAGCATCTTTCATTTAACATCATTCTCTGTATGAAATATGACTTCCATGCAAGGGACCTACAACAAAGTTATGAGATGCTCGAGTAGACTTCAACTGGTGCTAAATGATATTTTATTTCAATTACATTAAAATACATAACAGTTCTTAGGAGCAGTAAACCAGGAAAACAAATTTTCACCACAATGCAAATTAAATTCTAATAAAGGAATGCAAAGCCATGAGGAAATTAAAACATTCTTGACTTTTTAGGTCATCTGATACAGATTTACACATTGAGTCAAGAAATAATGGAAGTTTTCAATATTCAAAATAGAAATAAACTTTTGATGTGTTCTGTTAATGCTTTTCTGTACAAAACATTTTGTTGGCAGACAGTCCTACTCTACACAAACAAACTCTAATTCTAGACCTAAAAATATCACGGTACAAAGTCAATGGTGCCTTCCATAGCTAACCCATTGTAGATATCCTCCAACCATGTTTTCATTAAAACACTTCCTTTCATGTTTGTTTTCAAAGTATTGCAGAACCTCTTTCTGAAAGCCAAACAGGAGAAGGCACTGTTTCAATTGTACAAGATACTTTTTAGACATAAGAAGCAAGATAAATAAGATGCTAAAAGAGTAATTAGTATACTGAATAATTCACGGTCATATGTTAAATCGTATAGAAACTTACAGATTAATATTCTCTGACTCACTGCTATCTCATTTTATACAGGAACATGTTGTACATTTTTCAAAATGTTAGCTGAATTGTAATTGGCACTTGAAACAAAAGCTTAGTGAGAGTAAGAACTTTCATCAACTGCTAGTGTGTGGTAGCACAGATTCTTTCCCATGGGAATTTTTCTCTTCTTCTCCCTGTGTTCTATAAATAAAGATAAGGTTTGGATGTTATTGAAACTGTCTCTGGAAAGATGGGCAGTTCAGCCTGGCCTATCGGCCAAGGGGGAGGTTTTGAATTGACCCAATCCGGAGAAAGTTTTAAAAGTCTATATAAGTTTTAGAATTAAATAATAAAATCAGAATTCTGCCTCACCCAATCCAGTCTGGTTCTTGCACTCGGCTAGCGCTCAACAGCGACACTAGTGTAGCTTAAATGAGAGTTAATACAGTAAATATTTTAAAGCAATACAAAGTTACAAACTGAAAAATTATTACCAAAAAAATTGTTTTGATTGGAATGAAGTTTCTACAGTTTTTGCATGCTGAAACTCAATACTAGTTTTTAAGTCAATTCTACTTTCTTCTGCAAGCCAAAATGGGCATAAGTACACACAAACACTGTTTATTAATCTGAAAAGTAGATGTTTTCGAAACTGTAATGCTAAGGCTTTTGAACTCTAAAGAAATCTTGCTAGTAATACTGTAAAAAGCAAAAATTCACCACAGAAGAAAATGAGAAAAACACATATGAACTCATTTTTGACTTGTCAACAATTTTGGAGTAATATGATACAAAACCTGTGATCTTCAATTACTAATACCCAAATAAACTGATCTACCAGTAAGTACTTTTAGCTCCACTGAAAATATCCTGGTTTTTATTGAGTTCAAAACCAGCATTTAAAACTCATTTTAAGACATTGCTCTTTATTTCATTTATTCCAGCCTTATATCCCTAAATAGCTCTGATTTTCCTATGACTATAATTCTATATATATATTAATATGTTCAGTCAACAGAAAGCACTGACTGTGCTTTAAAATGTGAAAAGCAATGTAAAGGTAGCACTTTACAAGCAAATACATTAACTATACACAGTCAATCTTTAATCTTACTTAATTGGGCTTAACAGGGTTATCAGTTGTAACTTGAATGTGGAGTTTTTGGTATTGCAACAAAATGCGATTAAGATTTAGCACATCTTGGAATATGGGCTGTAATATAAGCAGTGCAGTGAGATATTCAGTAACCATTTATGAAGGATTCTAATGTAATAAAGGGGGTTAATTATTATTTTCACAAAACAAACTGGTAACCTGCTATAAAATGTCAGGTGGAACATCCCAGTTTCTCATAGTACACTGATTTAACCCTTCTTTTTCCTGCTTTATAGCAAGTTCAAGTTATATTTCATACTAAGATGAATCAAGGTCCTTGATTTCACATTTCCAGTGAAATCGGTATTCAGGACACTTTCCAAGTTGAAGGCTGCCTACCTGAATTTCTGAGGATAGCTGAAATTGGACGAGGGTCTGCAAACAGTTTGTAGTTTACACCTGAGGGGACCAGTTAATATTAAGCGTTTGTAATTTATGGATCCAGAAGCGGGCTCCACAGAACCCTTTCTGGCACCAGAGGCAGCTGCCTGCCCAGGCTGTGGCGCGCAGCCGGCTGTAGCAGGGGCTGTGAGGCTCCTTCCGCAGCCCCCCGCAGAGGATGTTTCCAGAAGAAAGCTCCGCAGCTGGATGAAGCAAGGCAGTGACGGCTTGTCTCGGGGTTGTAGGCACAGTAGGAAAGGGCGATTTGCATCCTCCACCCTCCACTGTGCACTGAATGCAGCTGAGCCAAGGCAAAGAATATAAATCTGCGCTGTGCCTGCACGCATCCTGCACATCATCACTGTTGTAACGTGAGGCAAAAAATAGCACGGAAAAATATTGCAGGTTTAAATGTAACAAAATGAGACTTTGGGAACTCTGTTACCATTAAAAACCCTTTCAGGAAGGGGTTATTAGCAGCACTTATTTTTTGCTTAGACAATGTAATTGCTTCTTAAACAATGGGTGGGCCATCATTCCTGTCCTTACCTCTGGGGGACCTTCTTTGCCTCAAAGTGCTTACAGCAAGTTATACGGCAAAAACTACACGTTATTAGGTAGGTGGGTGGCATCTCGATATTCTTTCCTCCTCAGGATTCCTCTGGTACTGAACTGAATGTCTGCCAACATTTGGATGAGCACCTGCATGACAGAATGTTTCTATCTGAGTGCTGTAACTATTCTTAGGCAACGTTTATTTTAATATTCCCTTTTTAGTAGACTTGCTTGTTGCTCTAGATTGCTAAATATGTCTATACATTGAATCACCACTCAGCTTATATCCAAAAAACTGTAACTCATAATAATTGATCCATATCAGTTTTGGGGATCATGATTTGTTTACTAATTTTGTTTAATTTAAATACCAGGAAAAAAAAAAATGCTTGAAAGATTTTCTTCTAAATTCATGCATCTGTTCAACTTGAAAGGAAGAGCTACAGGAGTTCTGATATCCAGACGTTATCTCATTATATTTCCTGGAGATATGTCAAAACACACAGCAATGCCCTTCACTAAATAAGGTGGAGTCAGGAAACTTTCATACCACTTTTCCTTTAAAGTCACAGAAATTTTTGCCTGTATTATCCACATTCTCTGTAAATGCTGGAATGCATACAGAAATCTGTAGTCAAAGGCCATTCACTTACAAACCAATCCTCAGACCTTCAAATATCTTCAGATATCAAGCTCCTGAACTTCCATTGACTCCCAAAGGCTTTAGTGACCTAAAAACTTTGAAGAAACTTCTTTTTTTTTTCCTTTACTCCAGTCCTCACAAAAAAATGATTATTTTACTGTACTTGTCCATCATTGGGTATTAGAGCTCAATGAAAAGAAAGACCCTTGAGTATACAATTTCATCTCTTAAGGGAGGAATGGGAAAGGAACCCTGAGGAATGGGTATCCCAAGCCCAAATTTGCCACCATCTCACAGTCAGCAGGGGAGAGTGGCTACAGGGGAGCCAGCGCTGCATCTTTTCGGCACAAGTGGCTCTCAAGAGTTTTGCCTCACTTTTGTGCTGCTGTGCAAGTGACACAAGGAGGATTGTAGTGTACACAGATTTGATGTTATTGAAGACTCAGTGTTTTCTTATTAAAGTAAAAATTTCCAGAACAAAAGGTCATGGTTCCTCGACAGACAGCCATATGTAACCAAATAAAACCACTTTTAACCTGTGTTTCTGTTTTAACAGAAATTCTCTGTGTAACAGGAAAAAATTGGGTAATTAATCTATTTTTACAAAAAGGGCAGAAATAATTTTCAGATGTATCTGGCATGTTCTGTGGAGAGATGTCATGATAAATGTTTAAAATAAAATAAACAGAAAAAGTAACAAGTAGACTTATGCATGCCTTTTAAATAGACAGACTAAAAAAACCCCTACTTCCATCACTCACTAGCAAAGGGGAAAGACTACTTCTATATTTTTTCCAGTCACATGCATAAGTCTACCTTACTGAGGTACTAGGGACTTCTTGGGACTGATTAGCACCAGAATACATGGAGTGTCTCTGTCTGAAGACTCAGACAAAATGCCATACTTTAGAAACTACTAGGAAAAATATTCAGTGAATAAATAAAAAAGTTATGAAGCTGCAGCTATAAATAGAGCCTGGAACATCTTACTTTTAGATCCCTTTCAGCGATCAAGCAAAGCAGTTATTAAGTGCGAAGAAATTACCAGTTTTCAAATGTGGTTATTTTGAGTACATTTACCCAGTAATAGCTCTACTGTTTAAGTTAAAATGCATGCTAGTAAAATGACTCTGAATTGCTAATAATTAACAGGAAAAATATAAAAGTAATCTTTTACCTTTGTTAGTGAGCTGGTGATAACTAGTTTTTATGGCGTTCCAAATACATGTATTTAGAAACAATTGTGAAGCAAATGTTAGATAAATAGGATTACAGAAAAATGTCAAAAATCAAAAATAGGCAGCAGCTCAATCCTTTCCTTTTTCATTGGATGAACACAGGAATTTGCTTTAACATTAAACATTTTACAGTGTACTGCACACAGAATATATAAAATTAAATGCTGAAAAATGATGGCTAATGATTTAGCTTCTAGGATGTGACCTGCATTTGATAAAATTGACAGCATCACTAGGGGCTTCTGAAGAAGGAAGATCAGACTGCTAGCTAACAGAATCAGATTTCTTCCAGCTGCCAGGAAAATGAAGGTCATAAAACCTGCATCCAAGTCGGCTGACATTTGCATAGCACAAGTCCTGACCATGTAGTGTCTCTACAGACAGGTGCATAAAACTTGGTTGCAAGCACAGAATTATCTCCCAGGTCTCAAAGATTACTTGATGCCATAGAATTAGGACTAGACAAATGTGTGAACTCTGGAAATGTAAATCAATTAGGCTTTTTGGGAGCAGAAGAATTTACTACCATTTCACACAAAGGAAGTGGAGACAAAGAGAAAGATGCATTCCCTCTTCCCCAACAAAAGTGACCTGCAAGGCATTTAGCCACAGGTAAAAGATTTCAGTGAAACCTGAACATCTCTCCACTGTAATAAATCATTTTTTATTATTTCAAAGACTTCTCAAGACTGCTGCTCTTCTTAAAGACCCTAGTAGCTTCTCTGCCAATGGCAAGTCTGTCCTATCTTTATTAATCCTTCAAGAGACTGGTTTAGTAAACCAAAATATTTCACCCCTCTTTGTATGCTTATGTAGCTCATTACTATATTGTTTAAGTACTTGAATTATTTTCCCAGATGGAGCAACAAAATGGAGTTCAATTACTACTGCTCAATTACTTCAGTGGTCTGTTTTCTGGGGCTGATCCCAACATCCCTCTTCTCTGTGCAGTCCTTATTTAGAAGCACCAAGACTTTTGATGGAAGGGGTTTTTTTGGTGCATTTTTCCACACAGAATATTTACAGAGTTGTAGGATTCCAACTTGAAATTATATCTCATATTATGTCTTGAAATTATATCATCTAAATATCTTGCTGTGAATGTATGGTAGATAAATTTGACCTGTGACTGAAAGCATCTGAAATGATGGCATCATAGTGTTGTAATGGAAATGCCTAACATAAAAAGCCATATGACACAGTAATTTTACACATACCTTGTCTGAGAACTAAGGATGAATTCTCAGTTGCATCACCAACAGACATATGGTCTAAAATCTGTTCTGTGAATGTGAAATTTTGCCAATGTAATTTATAATTATTTTACAGATTGGCTCAGTTGATAAGGTAGTATAAGTGATTTGTTCGTATTGACTTTAAATCCTAGCAAAGAAAACAGCACCATTTACACTACAAAGAAATTGTGACATTTTCACAATCCAGCCAGAGTGTGTTAGAGGTACTTTGCAGCCTCGAGTTCAACAAATGACTTGTTATTAACAAGAGAGGCTGTGAATGCAGTTGTTGGTATCAATGAATTTATGGTTTACAGAATGGCCATTACTGAAGCAGGAGTCACCATGTGGAAGATGAGTTATTTAAGTAATGAAATACATGTAGGTCCTCAATGAGAAATGTATGTATTCAGTTCTCCTTCTTTTTTTTTTTAAGTGGAGAGCATAATGGCTGAGCAGAAGGAATCAGTGTCAACTCTTTCTGTACTGTTAGTAGAAATGACAAATCTATTCCTACATGGGAGGTTCATATGCATGTTCTGTAATGGCAATGAAGGGGAAAAGGCAGAGGCTGTGACTCAATTTACAAGTATTATGGATTATTTTTAATGCCCACTAATCTATTGTAATTCCTGTCCAGAAGTGCTTAAAAAGAAATAAGCAAGAAGATATAATAAACGTCTCCATAAATCTCTGCAAATTTCTCAGTCATAACCTGGTGTCTGAGAGGATCTACTTCTGAAGTGGGAGAAGCAGATGAAATAATTTTTCTCTTCTGAAACCCCCTGCGTAGAGCTTCAGTTCTCGATCTTTTGTTCTCAAGACACTTGAGAAGTAAAATGTTTGTTTCTAAATGACTGCATGTATAAAGATGGAGCCCTAAAGACAAATTATTTTTTTTCAGGCAGCAAGAAGTCTCAAGCTTATTCACAAAAATGGTCTTTGCCACTGAAGTAAAACTGCATATACCAGAGTCTCTTTTTTTCCCCCTAGGGATCAGTGATACAGAAATTCAAAATCACTTCCAAACAATATTTGGCACTGATCTTAATCTTAATTTGAAGCATGTGGTACAAGCCAGAGATGTGAGTCTGTAACCAGTTGCCCTTTAAACAAATAGACTTAAAGTTAATAGCAGACACATTATCAGTAAAATTAACCATTTAATTCCACTTCATATAGACTTATTCATAGAGGCAGCTTATCACAGCAAATATTAGCTTTTCCAGTTAGTGGAAGTGTGCATCGTCCAACCGTGGTACACCCTCTGGATTCCTTCTCCTTCGGGCATGATGTAGCACAGCCTGCTGCCTCCATCAGAGGCTGTATATTACAAGTCAGAGGAAGCACAAGTCTGGAAGTGTGCTGGATAGATAGACCTTTATTCCCCTGATCTGCACCTTTTGAGCAACCTTAGTAATTTCTGAGAAACTCTGAGCAGTTCTACCTGTCAATGCACCCGCCTGCAGTGCTGTATGTGTGTGCTCCTTTTCTTATCTCATTCTGAGGACAAGAAACAAAGTCTGATATTGTTAATAAATTTCTCAAAAGTGCTTATTTTACTTAGAGTGAACAGCTAAAGCTAGAGGGGTTGATGAAAAGGTAAACAGATGCCTCTCAGTGTTTTGTACCTTCTTTTCTGTCAGTATGTGGTTTCCCTGTAAAATGGTTTCACTTTTCTGAGGGAAAACATCTTGGAGGTTCCTGCATAAAACATTTATTTCTAGATCTCAAATATATCATGGCATCTGACTCACAAATTAAGGCTGAGGAGCCCATTTTCATAGAATCATACAATAGTTTAGGCTGGAAATGAGCTTTAAATGTCATCTAGTTCAATCCGTCACTTTACAGCAAAGCCCCAGTTTGAAACTATTTCCTTCTCAAACTGGTGAACACTGTTCTGCCAGCAATAGTCCTAACTTGCTCTCCTTCCTTCCCTTTTCCCTCCACAAGATGGGAAGCACATCTGAACCTCACTTTGGCATCCCCAAACCTTTCCAGACAACACAATCAGCTCAAGAACCACATATGCTACCTATTTCCCAGACAGAGCAGTGTCCCTGTGGAAATTCCCAAAGTAATTCTGCTACTGGAAAGCATTTGCATTACATTTTTAAATATTGGGAGGGGAAAAAAAAAAGCCTTCCTAGACAAAGTCTATACAGTTCCCACTGCTCAGTTCAGGTGACTTGACATCAGGATAACCAGTATGCCCATTCAGCCAAATAGCACTCACAGAATTTATTTAAACATTTGAATATTATCCTAATGGATTTAGATACAGTTAGATGTTTATACAGATTAATGTGTACAAAATATTTAACAAAAAAAAAGCATGCAAAATACAAAAATATTCAGTAATAAGCTCAATAGTGTTATAATCAATGTTTCCATATTGCATTAAAGGAAGAAGTATAGCTGGAAAAGCATCTTCTATTGTTTTGGGTTTCTTTAATAATATTTGTTTTATTTATCTCAGGAGAACATAATTTAATCTAATGATACATTACCCTTTGGAATACCAGAAATGCCACAGCCAAAGTATAACATGACACACAGTATGAAGCAGAAAGAACACAGACATAGCCTTATCTACCAGATTTATTCTGTGAAACAGAATGCAATTGAATTACTTGACTATCAGATTTCAGGAGATGCTCTCAAGTACCTTTTAATCTTACTAAGGTTATCTATTTTCGTGAAAGAATTTACAATTTGGAAATTAAGAGGCTTAAGAAAAGTTGCTTCTTACATTTTCCCTTTCCTTTATTGCCATTTTTTACAATGGGTAGTGAAATAGTTGCTGTTTTGTATGCAATTTCTTCACTAGTTTTATGTAATTTGATTTTCTCTTAAAGCCCTGATACCTTCATGGCAAGTTGAAAACCACTGGGTGATAATTTTGCTCTGCTTGAGTCAGTGATAAAGGTAACAGAATTTCAATCACTGTGTGTAAGGGAATGCTTTTAAATTCAATGTTTATACTTAGTAGCTCGCAGAACTACCAGCTAGGTATATAAATCACGGTGATAGAAATTTAATATTACACATGTCAACGCAGAGTGTGTCTTGAAGGCCCAATTACACATCTAAATTGCTGAAAGGTTGTGAGACAAATTTATGATCTTTTATACCGACAGAAATAACTTCCTAACTCCAGCTCCGAGTAAATACTTTCTCTTTTCCTATGTGAAAGCTGATTAACTAGAATTGTTGTTTTAAGCTAACAATTTAAATCATGTATTTGGACCATTGTTAACTACAAATCTTTCCCTTACCACTCCACAATGAAGTAAACTGTGAAAAAAAGATATTCCTCTGGTTTTTTTGAAATGTCACCAAGTTTGAAGCTATCATAGTGAAGTAGGTTTTGAGTAATTCAGCACCCAAACCAGATGAAGTACTGTGAGTGGAAAATGGGGTGCTACACTGTGCAAATGGTACCAGAAATCAGCAAAGTCACTAATGCGTACTTGTAGCTTGACTTTGCACCTTGTATACTGCTAGTTCATTAGGGAATTTACTGTGTGCTTTTTATCACAATGTACAAAGACTGAGAGATCCTTCAATGACTACAAAATCAGATATCACTGGACAAAACCTTCTAAGTTACATATATAGCCTATGTTCTTTCCTATCTGACTTTAGCCATCAGAGCATTATGTATTGGTTTCATAGAGAGAGAAATATCTTTGTATTTCTAATATTTTGAATTTATTTTAGGCACTTACAGAGATTAAAGATCACTTTGAGTGATTTAACTCAGACAAAGTCAGTCCTGTGCCTATTGTGTGACTGACTTCAGAGCTGTGGAAAAAAAAAACCCAACAACTCTGTGGGGAGAAACCTCTTGTGGACATCTTACTACCACAGATCTAATGAACTGTTGTGTGGAATACCAAGACATTCCATAAGAGGCCTTGAAGAATTTTAAAATTGCAGGCTTTATTTGGTTCTAGCTACCATAGAGGACAAAAACTGCCTCAGTAGCACCAAATATTTTTATCATATCAAGGACTAAATATTCTACTTCCACTTTGCAGAATCTTGGAAAATTGGATGAAATTATTTCATTTACTAATTCACCAAACATATCCTGCTGAGGTTCTGATCTGTTAAAAACAATAGATGAGGTCATTTATTACCTATACATACTTTAAACTGGTCTTAAGCTGAAGAATGGGATACAAAGATGCCCATTATTACTCACTTGAATATAAAAAGATTACATATTGTTCTTTTGGAATAGAATCACCAAATTAATGACTTTTTATCACTAACCTAATTGCAAAATGCAATTACACTTTGTTTTAGATATAATTAATAATCATATAAAAACCTTTAGTTAATTCGATAGTAAGTGGAACTGAGAGAATCAATGTTCTTTTTAGAATTCATTAAAAATAAGAGTTCCTGTACTGTTCTCAAGTGCTGAGAATTCTGTAATATTTTTCTGTAATACCGAAAAGTTCATTTAATAGTCTTAATTCATCTTTTTTAAAGTTACGTCAGCACACTAGGGAACAACTCTGATACCTTTCCACCTTCCAGTGTACAAGTGGTTCCTTGCAAAGAAGTAATTTCAGCCCTAGATGCTGTTATCAACTGGGTCACACACTAAGAAGTATCCACTGACTATCATCTCCCTCAGAAATATTAGGGGGAGAAATGAGTGACACGACAGATATTTTTTAGCAGTTCAAGGAGCTGATGTAGTTCAGTTTCACCAGTTACAGTAGAGCTGGAATCATCACACACTTTTGTCTGTGCTTTTGGATGAAGCTCAGATGAATTTTCTTCTCTCCTCACTTTCTTTACTCTTTTCCCTGTACATCAAAGAGTTGGAAGTAGGGTAAAGTTGTAATCAGTTGTTCCAAAACAGGGATGACCCAAATATGAGAGGCATCTTTCTAGAGCAAACACAGGTAAGGGTTCTGGTAGAGGTTCTGTTGGCAGAGATGTACTCCAAGGTCACTGTTCCTTGCTGGGACTATGTGGCTGGTTTCCCCTCTTATATAGAGTCCACTTTCAAAGACAGTCAGAGGATAAGCCCCCACTATGTACTACTGCCTTAAGCTTATTGAATTTAGGGTGTCATACATCTTCAGTCTTTAAATTAAACTTCTTGAGTAGTCTGTTAGTATCCAAATCTAAGATATGAATTTCATACTCTAAAAGAAATATATTAGGAAGAACTTACTCTTCTAGACTTAACATAATAGACCATAAACCAGCAAATAACAAAAAAAGATTTTTTTAAGCAAAAATTTTAGCTGAAAAATGCTGACATTACCTGTCTGTATCACTCTGGTAAGCTTTTCAAGGTGCCACTTGATATTATGCAGCCATATGATTTCCAATTGCTCTGACTTCAAATTTCTGGAGCCTGAAAATAAACTTGAAGAGGGATGTCTTGTCATTTTCACTCTTGGCTTGTTATTTTTTTTTCATGTAGAAAGACCTCTCTTAGGAGATGCTATTTATTTGTGGTGTGCTCTAGTCTTCAGACTTTCCCAAAGACACATGAAATTTCTGCTAGGATCAAAACTTGACCATGTCTGTGATAGTTAGGGAGTGCTATATTGATTCAGCTTTCATTTCTAATCAATGGAAGTTCACTGGAGAAGTTGTGCCAAACCGGTGTTAATTCCCCCATCATGCACACTGTCAGAAGGTGACGTTTACACTTTGTCCTCTAATTGTGCCTTCAGGCTGCCCCTGAAGCAGCCCGGAGGGTGGGCTGGCAGAGAAATCACACAGGAGCTTGGGTGGAGAGGAGAAGGAACTGTTCTTTAAAATGTCATTGCTGAATGTGTCAGCAAGTAGAATCCTTGCCAGTGCAAAGTCAGGAAGGTTATATGAAGCTAGAAGAAGTATTTTAACTATTTAGAAGAACCCTTCTTTCTAAAGTCTTAGAAATCTTCAAGGTGGAATGTTTTCTGGACTTGTTTTTCCCTTGAGTGTTCAGGCTATGAATAAGGATCTTGTTTAGGATAATAATTAAAAAAAAACAACCCTTGTAACATGGGAAAAGGAAAAAGGGTTTGAAAACAACTTGGCTAGTTAGGAGTCTCCATTGTGCTAGTAATTATTAAAGAAGCAAAAGTAAAATAACCAGAAAGGCCTGGGGCCACTCAGACAAGAAAATTATTATATATGGACTTAATGAATTGGCTTTACAGATTACATAAGAATACTAAAAATATATCACAGGAAAATATACACAAACCATAGCACTATTTTCCCACTCAGCATGGGCAGTTTTGCAAAATTACTCTTTTGACCAGCTTTAGATATAAGGTAAAATTTAATTGCAAGAGCATCTTGGCAAGTAGAACCTGATTTTCTGAACAGACCACAACAACACTAATGTGGGACAAGCTATCAATTTTTCTGCATTATACTATGCTGGTTGCAACTAAATTAGGAGAGAGCTTTAAAAGCATGATTATTGTATTAAGAGCTTTGTGGAAGCCATTAGTAAAAACTATTTTCCAAAAGTAGCAAGTAATATTTTCAGGGTATTTTTTTCTCTGCTTGTTTTTATTTAAAATGAAATACTCCTATGAAAATTTCTGTTGCTTAGGAGTACATTTGCTCCACAGGGATTTTTATTTCAAGTCAGAAAAAAGGCGCAGCAGATGATAAATTCCTATGTGCCTATTTTTATGCAAATATATCTGGTAATCAATAGGGAAATCTGATAAAAAAACATATATGCTCTAGAAACGGAATTATTCCTATAGAAAATGTTTTCAGAATTTCCCATGAGAAGACAGTAGTTTTAAAAAGTAAGTTGCAAATGCCATTTTTAATCTGAAAAAAAAAAATCCATGGCAAGTTTTTCACAATATATTTATGAAAGGCATAGAAGTAAAGATTAAAGGGTGCATTCACTGTCAACCTTGGAAACAGTACTCATTAATTAAATATATGCACGATTCTAGCTATTACATTGAAAGCATCCCTTTTTTAGGAGCATCTGGCTTAGCACTCCCTGTCAACCAGTCACCAGGTTGCCATCAGGGAGAGCAGCTACTCCATCACCCAAATATTTTAAGCCCCAAGAACTTCAACAGAGGCCAAATCCTGTCCATGTTTTACTGATCCTGCTCATTCTGGGGCTGCCACTGTGCTGGTTAGGAGCATCTGTCGAGCTTGCCCTCAAGAGACACTTTGTCTTCTTGTCTTGTCCCTGTCACCTCATTGTTTTTATCACTCTCCACCATAACACAAATTTTCCTTTCTCATTATTCCTGTCAAACCTGTGAGCTGACTGATTTCCACTTCTGATCTCTAGAAGGCACACTATAAACATACAGAAAATTGGGAAATGAAGCTACAGGTAGATATAGATGCACCATAGATTGCCATCGTGGATTATATTTGCTTGCATCATTGCTTTTTACTCAGAAAGATAAAGCTGACAAGTCATTCAGAAACAAACCTCCAGAAAACAGTGCAACTTAGGCCACTTTAGCCTTCTCAATTTATCCATTTGTGTTTAAAAATATATGCAAGAAATTCATGGCTTTTCTGCCCTGTCTTTGATGAGAGCTGCATCTCAATACAAACAAAAGAAAGGTCAAACTCTTCCTGCATGGCCTGTTCTCCAACTTACTCCTCCATCACCTTGAGACTATTTTTCAAATTATTGCATTTAGTTCAAACCAGTCCCTTTGAGACACTTTTTTTTTCAGTCCAGATAGAAACAGATCTCCTTCCATTGCAGGGAGTCAATGCTCAGTTTTCTCTAAGGCCTGATGGAGTGCTAAGCTCATAGTGGATACTCAGATAGGTGTGTTCATTTGCACAACAAATTTAGGCCTATCAGCTGCATGCTGTTTTTCCAAATTGCAAGGCAATCTTGAATCTATGGCAACCCTCTCTGTCCAAAGAATAATAGAAGTAAAAATAATTACATGTAAAAATGAAAGTGCAAGTGCCCCTCCTTTACAGAAGCACCTTTCCTGTGCCACTGCACAGCCCACTTCCCCTGCAGTCTGACTCCATCCCCCATCGTCCTCGAGCAGTTAGGTGCTGGGTAAGAAGTAGGGTAATGAAAATTCATAAAACCTGAGTTCCTCCTCTCACAATGACATTTTGGCTCATACAGGACCTGTGCAGACAAACAGCTCTTACTTAGCCTGTTGTCCACAAATACAGGGTGGCTGCATCTTTCCGATCTTAATTCTTCAGGACAGAAAACTGGCTTTATGTTCCAGTTAATATGTTGAAAAATTCTTAGCATCAGCCTTAACTCCTAAACTGTTGTTATGGTTTATCCCAGCAGGCAGCTAGACACCACACAGCCATATGATCACTCCCTCTCAGTAGGACGGGGGAGAGAATTGAAGAATAGGTAAAACCAGTGGGTTAAGATAAAGACAGTTAAATAGGACAGAAAAGGAAAGGGAAAATAATAATAATAGTAATAAAAGAATATACAAAACAAGTTGTGCAATTGCTCACCACCTGCTGACTGATGCCCAGCTAGTCCGTGAGCAGCAGGCTTCCAACCCCCACAGACAGCTCCCTCCTGGTTTAAGTGTTCAGCGTGACACAATATACTATGGAATATCCATCCTGTTGGTCAGTTGGGGTCAGCTGTCCTGGCTGTGTCCCCTCTCAGCTTCTTGTGCACCCCCAGCCTACTTGCTGGCAAGGCACTTTTGAGAAGTTGAAAAGTTCTAGACTTAGTGTAAGCACTGCTCATCATCAACTAAAACATCAGTGTGTTACTCGCATCCTAAATCCCAAACATAGCACTGTACCAGCTCCTAGAAAGAAAATCAACACCATCCCAACCAAAACCAGGACATCGTATAGACCGGTTCCTTAAAGCATTTGTCTCAAGCAGGTCACTGATCAGGTCAGGGTGAGGTCAGATTCACATCCTTCACTGCCAGTTGGGCAAGGAGCAGATAAGGTACAAACCAGCTCAGAAACTTTTAGGCAGAAAGTCTAAGATTAGTTCAATATCAACAGGAAAATAATCAACACCAGACAGAAACAACCTCCTATCTTGACTTCTTGCATGTACTTTTCACATTAAAAAAATAATCAAATTATTTTTAAAATTTATGGATTAAAGCCAAAACTAATAAACAAAAATAAAGTCACAATTATGAAATCTTTATCAGGCATATGACTATAGGTGCCACACAGTTTTAGTGAGAGGCATCACATTTATCAAACATATCAAATGATCAGTTTTCTTTGTACATAAACAGCATTGCAAAAAAATTCAGATTGTGAAGTGTTTTATATTCAAAACCTTGTGAGGAAACAATTTTCATGAAACTCATATGCAAAGCTTCTTAAGATAGTTAAACTACTTTAATTATACAAGATATAAGCATCTGAGTTTGACTATTTTAATGCAATTCCTGATAGTTTTTATTTTCACAGAGAAAAATAAAAATGGAAAATTAAAAAAATATAAAATGTTCATTTGTTTTGAATATAAAATATCGGTATGAAGAAATATTGCCAAATGCAATGCAATAATTTTGACCAGTACATACTGGACCAAATATTATTCTGTGGTAGAAAACTGAAAATCAATGAATTTTCTAATGGCTTTGAGAAACAGATTTTGGGTGAAAGAGAATGAAGTAGGAAAAAAAAAAAAAGGAAAATTTAGCATTCAGTGGACGCTCAGACAGTGTAATTTACATGTATAGGAGACAGAGGGAAGTCATTAAAGGAAAAGCAAATTATGGGATGGTGTAAGTAAAAATCTGTTCCTTTAGAACTTTAATTAGCTACCCTCATCATTGCTTTTCTCTTGTAGGCTCTTCTGCCCCATGTCATTCAATTTACACCAGTCTAGTTCAGCACCTAAATTCAGGGATAAATTATATGTTTTAATAAATACTCCCATTCTCTGACAGGCTCAGTTTACAGCCTGCCACTCTTTATGATGTCACTAAATTTAGGCCAGCTTTGATGGAAGATTCACTCGCTTTACCACAGCCCTGGTTAATCTGTCTTGGAAGCACAATCTGAGGAAAGCTCCTTGTGATTTTAGAAATACAGTAAGAATTTTATGCCAAACATTTATTTTTAAGGATTATTTTATTTGATTAAATATAGCAGTACATACTGTTGCACACAGCATGATTTATATGGTGTGTCTGAAACTACATTTATTGTGTACTGTCCATGCAGTTTCAGCTTTCAATGTACCATAGGCTGTCATTTGTAGGTTTAATAGTTCATTCATACATGTAGGACACTTCATGTTCCTCAGCAATCATTCTGTGATGTCTTTAAGGTCTGGAAAACATCACTACATCAGTTTACTCTTGATTTATATTTTCAAGGCTGTCACCACAACAAGGTCTAGGATGTGGTTAATTTATTTGCCAACTGAAAGCTGACATTCTTGAACACTGTTCCTGGGGAAAGGGTGAAAAATATTTAGAACTGAGTGTGTGCAAAAGTTTTTCAAAGGATGGCATTATCTTCAGCCCTGATCTTTGTGGCCATCTTCTCTATTGTTACCAATTTTTGTACATCATTTTTGACTACTGGTTCTGGTGCATTTTCCTCTACTGATTTTACCAATGCTGTAAAGCATGTCATATTCCTACTCCTACTCAGAACTCCCACAACCATTTAGCCATTGTCTCGCCACTGTAATAGGAATTCAGAATGAGTCAGTTTTCTGCTCAAAACCACAAACTTTTCTGAAGTTGCTGCATGCCAGGAAACAAAGCTTCATCCTTTGCATACAATTTTATTCTTACATACAGAGACATTCAGAGTGCATTCTGTTTGAAATGGCACAGGCTGCAGGATGAACCAGTTTGTGAGTGTGTCTGGCATTTCCTCCTCAGGCTGGGCAGGGGAAGGACACGCTCCCTACACCGCAGATCCTGTCCCAGGGAAAGGTCCCAGTCTCCAAAGCCAGTATCAGACATAATGTCAGGACAGGGATGCTGGAGCAGGTCTCACAGGCTATGGTAGCAGTTTCGCATTTAAAAGGTATTAATAATACATTGGCTGAAAATCTTTTGAAGACAAATAATGAATTAAGCAATAAATCTCTTGTCATCTTCCTTTTTGTTTCTGGCTGCCATTCTCTCAAGTAATCTATCTAATCACATTAAAAACATTTGGGTCTAATGATTACACATTACCATTTTCTTTACTATAATAACAATTAAGAGTGGAGTTTTAACATACAAATAGCAAAAGCCTTATGAACTGCTTATGAGCCACAACCTGTTAATAGTAGCTGTGACTCTTTGACATGTCACTTAATCTGCCCTTCTGATTTTTCTTTTAATAATAACTCATCTTTGTCTTACAGAGTTTGATATTAAGACTAAATCGAAATGTTTGAACAGCACTTTTAGTATGGCAAGAGCTACCAAAAGTGAGTCAACGTTTTGAATGAAAAATACATTATTATATAATAAAATTATACTATTATAAGTTTTTAAAATTATATAATAAAATATGTACGATTCAAATACTATTATGATGTGAATATTGAAGTAAATGAAACAGAACATTTGAACCAAATTGCTGTTAAAACAATTTAAAAATTAGCATGATTTCTAAATAGGCTTCCCTCAATGTTTTATTTCTATAAAATACATTACAAAAATGTTGCTCAACTTTTAAATTAATAGCAGTTTACTTATAGTCCTTTAAGTGTCTTTTAATGTCTTTATTCTCAAACCATAAGCCATTGTTAGAACCTTTACAAGATCTGAAATGAGCGATATCTGAATATAAACCAACTTTAATCTCTTCTGGTTTAAAGCACTATGTTGGGAAAGCCTTTAAAGAAATAGAATTCATTAGCTTAAGCTGTAACTACAATATAAACAGGCATACATTAAAAACTATAATCACCATGTCCTTGCCATTATCTTTATGCTCATACTTACAATAAGGCAAATTTACAGTACCACAGAAATTGCAGGCATCTCAAAGCCTTGAAGCACTTGCAATGTTAATGTAAATTTGGAGCAAAATGATGCAAGAGCTGGCTTCCCGGAATCCTGGTGAGGGGTAATGCCTGTGGAGAGCAGGTGTGGGTGGGGTAAGGCCGTGGGGCCAGGGCAATGGGGTGGTGCTTTGGTGGTGCTGCAGCAGCAGGGACACTGCTGGTCACTGCCTGGCTGGAGGAGATGGGAGCTGATTTTGCTGCTTGTGTTGCTTTCTTAATAAAGCATGGCAGGAGGCCAGCTTGCATATGTTGTAGATAGGAGGAAGAGGTCCCCACACCACGCCCAAAGGGGAAGGGAGGTGAGAAAAGAGCATGAGCTGGTCTGCTGCTTCCTTCTCCGTGCTTAGTATTACGGGAACTACTCCCACTGATTGGGAATTACTCCATTACAGGTGCAAACAAATGAAATCGGGGTCTTATTAGAAGGAACCACTCAAAATTTAAATGCAAGGACAAAATAATGAGATATTTTAAACACATGCAGCCACTAAGCCTTTTATCCTAAAACTTCATTTGTTTCTTTGTCCATAGCAAGTTAAATCAAATGTGTCACAAATTGCAAGGCTTCTTACCTACTTGGCCCATTGGCATGAGACACTGGAGAAGGCTGGCATAGGACCAATTATTCTTAGTTGCAAAAACTTACACTACTTTTAGAATAGATTTAGGATAGGGGAGAAATATGTGGGGAGAAAATGTTGAAAGGAGAAAGGCATAAGTTGGAAACCTTCCCTTACAAGAGCTCTGTTGCTTAAACTATGAAAATACTTTTTAAATATGTCATCCTCCTATTTTGTCTTTATTCATTGTTTCTTCACCTCTTCTTCATGTATTCAATCCTCATTACCCACCCCTGCCTATGCCTCTTCACAGCTTCTTCTCACAACAGAGATACATTATAGAGAGTGCCACCGACTTATTTGAATTTCAGGTAATAGAAGCAAATAACATTTTAGTGGCACAGAAATGAGTCCAGAACACTTACAGCTTATGCTTTTATATATTGCTATACTGAAGTGTTAAAAATTATGGGCTGTAATTACTTTAAAATACAATTTCCACTTTGAACATCCTAGAAAAATGCTTTCAACTAGGTGAACTCTTAGCTCTTGACCTCTGTTCTGTGCACACTTGTAAAGAGCCATCTGGAAAGGTTGTACATATTGTTACTCTTCCTGCATGTGCATATGATTACTGACACCAAGGAGTACATAGGAGTGACCTTTTAATGCTCCTATGCTGGGCAAACTGTATTTCATTTTTAATTTAATATGAAGTAGGGTTTAATATAATCTCAGAATGAATTTAGGAAAGAATATAAAGTCTAAACGAGGAGAAATCATCCACTGAAAACCATTCAGATAACATACTGTTTTATCAACTCTGGTAATTTTACTACTATGCAAATAAGGAATTTGCATGATGATGTGTTTTTCTGAAAAATGATTTGTAGCACACAGTCATAAAAATATACCTATACACAAATCCTTATATTAATTCAATTGAAGTCTTTATTTGTGTAATTGCTGTTCATTTTAAGGGTATATGAAGTCTCTTAAATACCTATGAGTCCTTCTCACTATTTTTGGTGTGTCCAGTGAAAAATTTCAGACTGCATCAACCAAAAATGCTATAAAATATTCCACTGAAAATATTCAATCTAACATTTCAAAACATATCCTCCTCATAAAAACAGACTGCTAATGGGATCACAAAGTCCTGAATTAGAGCCAGAAATAAAATCAGACTAATCTAATAACTTCTTCATGAAAATTTTAACAAAAGACAATTTAATTTAGTTAAATTAAATATGCACATAGTCTAGGGTAAGAAACTTCAGAAGACTCCCTTCACTTTGTTCTGGTAAACTGAATAGAAATTTCAGACATCCAAAATGTCTGACATTGGAAGAGACCACTGGAAATCTCCCTGTCCAACCTGCCTTCTCAGAGTTCAGAGCTGGGTCCTCTACACCAGGTTGCCTGGGGCTGTGTACAGATGGTTTTTGAGTATCTCCAAGGAGGGGAATTCCATAACCTCTTTGGGCAATCCATGCCAGTTACCATCACAGTAAGTGTTTCCTGATGTTCAGACAGAGCCTCCTGTATTCCAGTTTTTGCCCATTGCCTCTGATACTGAGCACGGCCGAGAAGAGTCTGCCTTCATTTTTTTGGGCCCTCCCATCAGGTATTTATACATATTAACAAGATCCTCCTGAGTCTGCTCTTCTTTCTCCAGGCTGAGCAGTCCCTCAGCTTCTCCCCTCACAAAGGATGCTCCAGTCCTTTAATCATGGTTGTAGCCCTGACTGGATTCATTCCATTAATCTTTCATGCACTGGGTAGCCCAGCTCATCGTAATGTCATGCTGACTGTTCCTATCTTGTCCTTCAGGTGTCTGAAAATGGTTTCCAGGTAGATTTGGTCCATCATCTTCCTCAGGACTGAGCTGAGGCTGACCACTTCAGGTTCCCCAGGTGCTCCTCCTTACCCTTCTTGAAGACAGAAATGACATTTGCTCTCTTCCAGCCCTCAGGAGCTCCCCCAGTGGCTTTGACCTTTCAAAGATGAGTGAGTGCTCTCACAGTGACACCAACCAGCTCAGCACTGTTGAGTGTGTTCCATCAGGTTCCACAGACTTGCCCAGTTGGCTCAAATGTTCCCTAACCTGATTCTCCTTCACCAAAAGTACACCATCTATGCTCTAGACTCTCCAGCTTGCCTCACGGGCCTGGAATAACTGAAAGGCAGTTTTACCACTAAAAATTGACATGAAAAAGGGTCTGAGCACCTCAGCTTTGCCATGTCCTTTGTCACTAGGTGTCCCAGTTTGGGCCAATTTCAAGGAAAAAATGTCCAAAAGGACGTCTCCTCAAAGCAAGCAGGGCACTGCCCCCCTCCCCCACCAGGTTCGGGAAAAGAAAACTGTTCCCCGGAGGAATGTGAAAGACAGAAAAAGAACTATTTATTAAACACACACACACAGGGAAACAACAACGATACCAAAGAACCAAAATCTCTCTCACTGTGGAGCAGAAACCTGGAGAATTTGAGAGTCCTCACTGCAGGGGGGTGGTCTCTCTCCTCTTCCTTGGAGCTGGGTCGAGGTGGGTGCCCCACTCCAGGCCGGGGGAGGGTCCCCCAGTGGAGTCCAGTCGCTCCGGTGATCTGAGCAAGTCCAGAGGAGAAGAAAACAAAGCCAAGTTTTCTCTCCGTCTCTCACCGAGGAAAAAGGAGCCGAAAAGCCGGGTGGAAAAAGCAGGCAGGGTGCTTCCTCCACACTTCTCCCCACACAGCTGAACGCAGAGCAGAGCGACCTTGAAGCACAGACTGTTTTGAAAAGTTCGCCCGGCCGCTTCTCTTTGCTCTCCCAGGCTCAGTTTAAAGGCACAGGACTCATGTTTGGGCATAGAGCGATGGTAGGGGATACACATGACACGGTCACCCCAAGACACTAGGTCTCATCCTTGATCTGACCAGCCCTAGAGAGCATGGAGAGGATGATGTCTGTGCAGTAGTATTAAGGAATTGGTTGTGTGTTGATGTGCAACCTGAACAACCCTTTTATACCCATATGGAGTCTCTCTCAATACTTTCTCCATTGTGTTGGTGATGCCCTGGCTCTGGGGGAGGTGAATCATGGATGCTAGTCATCCCTTTTTCCTCCTGCTCCTTGTTCTTCCCTTTTCTCAACTCATCCTTAAACTGTTTTCCACAGCTTGCTGCCTACGAAATAGCTAAGAGGAAATTTCTTCTGGGTAACCTGTGGGCACATCTATTTGTACAAGACTGCAGCTGCTTTGAAGGATTGTTTCCTTTTATTAAGGTGGAAAACAGCTCTTGTGGGAAAACTAGAATTTTGCACATGTAATTAGGAAGGTATGATACTCTGTTTCTGGAGATGCACAGTCAAGAGCTGGGAGATTTTGGCACTTATTGAAACAAATAGCTTTTGAACATCTGAAATTGCTCTTGAATATATTTTGATTACAGTGTGAGCATGGCAATAAAAGAGTCACTTGAGAGAGAAAAGGTCTGGATTCAAATATTAATGTTGTTTGGCTGGGAAGTGGTTATCTCCCAACACAGAGCTGTTAGGTTTCTAATTGATAAACATTTCTATTGGCTTGAGAAAAGAGCCAGAGTCAACAAACAGGGTGCTGAGTCCTGTTTTAGGCAGAGAAAATAGTTCTTCCCACACTGGTCAGTGACAAGCTCCCTTATAACCTCCAACATGATTTTGGATTTTGATCTGAGACCCTTTGCGTTTTGCCATGCTATTGACTCCTGCTCTGGACTCTGCAGGCATCACTGACGTACACTATGATTCCAGATCCTGGCACAGCCCAGCAGTTGAGATATCCCTAATACCACTATCAGGTCTGCTAGCAGAGGGACAGGAACTGTTTTATTGCACTGGCTCATGAAGTTCAAGAGGAGCTGGATTTACAACCAGAACTCTTTTCTTCTTCTTTTTAAAGGGGTTATTAAAGAAACTTTGTTCTTCTTTTCTGGATAGAAACAGAAGGTTTTCTCTCAAATTTGTGCCTTGTGATGAATGACTGAGTTTGTGGATATAGTCAATACTTGCTATACCCTTGCTAATTCTGCCAGCTGCATCACAACTGTTTTAACTGCATTTTATTGTTGTTGCTCAAGCCCACTTTTAGGGCCAAGATTTTTAATATTTTATTAAAAAATAAACACACTGTTACTGACAAAAAGCTGTAAATGGGAAGCCAGATGCCCTTGAAGTCTCAGTACTGTCCCTCAGACTGCACACTCTCTATTTTTTACTTTCATAAATTTTAGAACAATCTGATGATTTTTGAATCTTTGGCACTGACAAGGCTGGAATTACATTAGTCTTTTAGAGCTTTGGGGATTTTATGAATGTTCTCAGACTGCAAAACAGTTCCCCCATCCATAATGTGAGTACAGTTCATAAAAGAAAAAAAAAATCCATTAACATTAATGAGGCAGTTAAATATAAAAAATAAAGCCCCACTATAAGAAAATCTCTAAAAATTATATAGCTGTTTTTTAATGCTCCTAGTCATTCAGCCACTGTTTATGGAAATTCAGTGTTCTTTTGTAAAGCTAGAATCAGAGCACTGCAGAATAACCAAAGATGAACCTTGGCCCCTGTTCCCTCAAAGCTGCCTTTATAGGGAAAAACAAACACACAAACAAAACCCACAAAAAACCACACACACAAAACCCAAACAAAACAAAAAGAAAGGAAAGGAAAGGGTTTGACCTCTAATTAACTTCAGCAGTTTCTCTCTTCACAAAAGTGAATGGATTATCCAATGTATTGCTGAGCTTCTTCATCCATCAGAGACAAATCTGCCTTCATCTTCTTGAACATTTTTGGGAAATGTTATGTGGAGATAATGTAAAAATTAGAGAACACAGCAGCGCCACCACTTTGTACACTCTAATACAAAGCATAGCCTCTGATACAATCAGCAATTAAATGGCTTCAGTTGGTCTGCAAACTTACAACACTCTGACTCTCTGGATCACTTGTTTACCTACATCCATCTCTATAAGCAGCATAGTGAAGTTTATAAAGTTCATCCAGGTTAGTGACAGACATAAAGTCAAGCACATAGGAAAACTACGATAGGGCTAGAGCAAAGCTCAGAGCCAACTGAAATGACTGTGCCTTTGAGAAACAAGGCATGCATATCTAATAGTAAAAATAGGATAGCCTAGCAAAATGAAATATGTATAGGTATATATATGCAGCCCCATGCTAATAATTAATTTGTCTTGCAAAGGGTAAGCACTGTTCAAAAGTACTTTGAAAAAATTACTAACAACCTCAGATAGAGGTTGCTGTCAAATAGAATAGAACTAACTGTGATTGAGGTCTGCAGCAGTAATTGATACAAACATTGACATTAATGCTGAGATACTTACATGGAAGAATTCAGCACCTCATAAACCTCTTTCCATGCAAAAACTGACCTTTTAAGCTAATGAAACTGTTGCTTGTCTCTTGCATGGGAACTCACCATGGCCAGCACTCCTTTCTACCCAACTGCTAGAATGAACCCCTTTTCATTCTTTTTCTATGTCTTTTTTAGGACAGTTGTAGCTCACAATAATGATAAAACAATAACAAAATGGAAAATTATTACATCTTTAATCAATAAAATGTCCTTTCCTGAGTCTTGTCTGAATAGTTTGTGCTAGAAATTGGCTGAGATCACTGCAAATCAGTATAATGATGTTGACCAGTTCCTTTGCACAAAATGAAGCAATAAAGAGCTTTTCTGCTAACTTTATGTTTTTATTGATAGATACCATACTCGAGACCACACACATTACCATTAGATATGAGAAAAAACATAGCTGTTTCAACAGACAAAAGTTAAAGTGCACTTGATTCATTGGCTCCTTTAAGAGAACTGGCATCTGGACCACATGCACTTCAAAGTCAAATGCTGTACTGAGATGTGCTGCTTTGAAGTACAGCTGCTGATCCAGACAAATTTTGGAGCCTAAACCAGCATATGAATCTGCTGTACTCTGAAAAAAAATCTATTTCAGATGCCAGTTTTAACTCAGTTTAGAAAATTGCTGTCTGGATCGGCTGAACTTCAAAGCCGAACATCGCAGTGCTGCATTTCCCTTTGAAGTACAGCTAATCCAGATAGTGGATTTTCTCTCCCTCCTTTTTTTTTAAAGTAGTTAAAATTGGCATCTGACCTTACTAGTATTTCTCTTTACCATCTGCACATTCTTATTCCCTTTTCCCTTATTTCCTCATCTTTTGACCTCTGAAAAACACAGCAAGATTCACTATCTTGTTAGCTCCTGCATTACCAAAGCTACTACAAAGGGGGTGGTTGTGGGGACAGCCTATATCAAGTTACATAATGGACAGTGGCCAATTACTGCACACGGCTTGTCAAAAAGTTTGTTAAATAATACTTAATTTTACCATCCAAGAAAAACAAAGCTCAAGGCAAATCCCTTGTAAATGTTCACGTTCAAAGCATTCATAATGACATTCTCATGGTTCTGCTAACTCATATTAACAACCACTAGCAGTGGTTTAAAAAGTAGCTGAGATTGATAGCATTTCAACTTTAAGAAACTTTCAGTTATTTTGTCACAGAAAAGTCTCCTTCACAGGCAAGTCAGGAAAGCCTTAAGGAAATGGTTTTACTAGAGAAAGAACAGGATTACTACAGGCAGAATTTGCACAGCTTCTGGCAAGGGGAACCAAGGGTAAATGCAGTGCCCCCACCAGGACACACTCCCATATTATACACACATAAGAGATGCTGACATTTGCTACTGAATTGAAAGACAAATAATGAAGAAATGTTGCACCCTGTTCAAAAGACAAAAACAAAGCAAAAAACCCCCACCCAAATACATGCTAGGACAAGAGGACAATTTAATGACAGCATCTCTCATTTGCTGAGAAATAACTCTGGAGAGAGAAAGGACTGGACAAGGACCAGCATTTTATTTACACAGATGATGAGACATGTCACTTAGGTGATCTGTTCTTGTCAGGCAGTCTTTAATTAGAAAATTCCTAGAGAGAACTCATGCTCCCACTAGGTGCTTATTAAAAACTAAAGACAAAAGGAGTTAGTGGAAAAGCCCAAGGACTGGACAGAGAACTCAGGTTACACTGAAAGGCAAGAATCAGCTGCTGCTAGCATAGGGAGAGGCACTCAGGATGGGATGCTGGATTTTGAATGAAAAACTCTCAGTGCTGTTATTAGTGAGTATTTTTAGCATTAAAAAAATCTAATTGGATATATATAAATATTTTAAGCTTGTTTAAAAGACATTTTATGGTTTGCTTACAGTAATACTCCCAAGCTTAATGTAAAACTTCCTATAAAATATTCAGCAGCCTTTTTATAACTAGTCTTAAAAACAATTTAAAGTCTTAGTGTTTTATTTTTAATTATTTTTAAGTCCATGTACTTTAGTCCTCAGCTAAAGGGAGCAGGGGTTTTCAATTCTAATTGAAATTATATTCTGAATTCTTTTTCAGACAGTTTGGTGAATTGTGTGTGGGGAGCAAAGAAAGGAATTTTCTTAGCTCCTAATTCTCTCCATTTCTGTGATTTTTTAATTTTAGCATTTACTGCCTTATTAGAGAGCAGGTCATGGCCTGTGCTTAAGCACAAGTTTACCATGACACAGTAAACATCATTTTTTATCCTCTACTGGGGATCTGAGTGTAGGACTGTAACCCTGCATTTGCTAAAAGATAGCCTTATTCCAGTAGGCATTTTTGATTTCTATCATCTGTGATCAAGAACTGCATTGCACACTGAGTTTGAAACATCTCTCAGATTCTCTTAAAACTATAACCATAACTAGTTTTATATGCATTAAAAAATACTGTAAATGGCACTAATCTTTAGCCTCTCTGCTTTGTAGCTGGTGTGGCTGGGACTGAACTTCTATTTGTTTATTGATACCTTCCACTGGTATGAAGATGACAATGCTTACATTTATACACGGATTATGCTGGGAGTAAGTATGAGATTGACGGTTAAAGGGCTTCACAAAAAGAAAGTATTCATAGTCTGATTTTATTTACATCCTTCATAAAACTTTGATGCTTCAACAGTAATTTTCCCATATAAGAGTATTATATTAATATAGTATTTTCTCTCTTTTGCTCTTCCTATACCAAGCTTGTAATTTAATTTCTTTATGCTGTTATATGTACAGTCAACCCTGGCTTGGGCAAGAGCTTCTGCAACGTGCCTTAATTTTAACTGCATGCTAATCCTGTTACCAGTCTGTAGAAACCTTATTTCATTCTTAAGAGGAGCAAGCATTGTAAGTACCATTTTTCAAATAGCCATATTATCCTCTCTTTTTTATTTCTGTAGTTCAGCAGTATTATCCATATCAAACATTTTCCAAGGAATTTTAATTTTTGATAGAGACGCCTGTACACTATTGCCTAGTTATTACCATTTAAATTGTCAGTATTCATGACTGAAGAGAAACAAATGACTTGTTTAACACAGTGCTCTAAATGCAACACTGATTTTGGCAGCTGCTGCATAGCATGGTGTCATGAAGAGAAAAGTGAGAAGCTACAAAAAAAAAAGGGACATAATAATGCGACTTGGCCAAATGGAGAAAATTCATATCCATCATGTGTATTCTCTGTAGCTGCAAAGTGAAAATTGGACAAAGAAAACATTCAGATAGATAAAAATGTTCTAAAGATAATGAACATGTTTAAACACTTCTGTCTAAGTGGCCACCATTCAGGACTTCATTTGAGGTAAATGCATTTTTGTAACAGAGTGGTCATCTTCTCAGAGGCGTTTACATGAACCTTGGAATCATGCATAGGAAGTACTTAAGGCTTTAGCTCTATTAGCTGTAACTTCAACTTGCACTGAATTATTATAGTCAGACCAATTCCAATGCCACATGTTCGGGTAAAAATCACTGATCACTTCATGACTCCAAGAACAACAGGAATTTAGAAATTGTAAGATACAGTTATTTTATAGTAAGCTGGTTCTTATTTCAGTTCTCCTTTTTTTTGTTTCCTTGACTGTTAGGCTTACATGTTAAGCAGTCTTTAGGCTAGGAATCAACACACATAATTGTTTGAGTTCAGGAGTTGAACATTTACAAAAAAAAAAAGAAAAGGTTCTTCTGAATCAGTGTGTGAATTAGCACAGAATATATGCATGCCTACTTAGATGCTGAGTAAGAACTCAGAGAACTGGAACTCTTCTCACAGATAATATTTTGCTCTTCTGGACAATATTCTGCTCTTGAGGAGCATGGTACAGAGCAACTTGACTGGCTCCAGCATGGCCAGCACCAGGCTGGATTCCATGACTCTCCAAAGAGGTGCTGTGTATTGACATCGCACCCTGTGGTGCTCCAGATTTTTGGAAGACTTATTAGCTGGGAAGCAACGTGGATACATGCCAGGATCTTTGGCATGGTGCCATGCCAGGTCATGTGAGCAATCCAGACACCCACACCACCACTCAGAGACTGAATTCTGTCCATGAGTCCTGTCTGGGTTCCAGCAGAGCGTGTCAGTTTTGGCTCAGTGCAGCCGGCCCCCGGCCCCAGGCTGGCTCTGCGCAGGGGCACCCAGCTGGCCGTGAGCACACCACTGCCGAGCCCTTCCAATAATGGGAGCACGGCTCAGTAACACATCAGCATGCAGCCACCTGAGGTCTAGACAGCCTCACCTTCCCGGGGTGTGCATTTCCTGAAAGCAGAGAAAATGTTTTCATTGCAAGCTGGCTTTGCCAGCACTTCAGCTGTGCTCACACAGCTAAAGCTAAGCTCGCAAGGCAGTGGTGGGCCAGCCTGGTGTCCTTATACCAGCAAATGAGTTAATGTCAGCTCAGATAAACCACTCACAAATCACAGATAAGTGTGGCAGAGCTTTATCAAACCCTTTTTTGAGCTCCTATATAGGCTGACTAGCTTCAGAAACCCTGGACTGTCACTCAGGGAAGTTACCTGAGTCCTAAAACTAACCCAAAGCTTCCACTGAATTCCTTCACCATTCCATTTTCAAACGTATTGAACTCTTCTCCTCTCCAAAATGTGAATTGTAAACACCAATAGGAATTATATAAAACAAGTTCTGCTTTTTCACCAAGTACTGTGGAGGAGCTTTGAGGAGACAGCTTGACAAAAACATCGCATTTCACAAGATGGTTGCCTACGGAATAGTGTTAAATGCAAGTAAGCTTTTTTTGTTTTATTTTTTCTTCTTTGCTTTTGAACTGTTTTGAATTTCACAGTGATTCTGCCTAATGCTGTAATCCCCATCAGCTCTGAGACGTGATATTTTAGTGCAATCATTTGTTGACTGCAGCTTTAAACATGTGTAGGAGTCCCATCTGATTAACCATTTGTAATCTTTCTTGCTTGAGAAGAGTTTGACTGTTAAGGCAAGAAACTTTCAATCTGAGTAGTAAACACCAGTTGCCACTTAGTTAATCTGACCGATTTGTGTGCTCTTAAAATTTAGTGTAAATAACTTTTGTTGAGTCCTTGAGGGTGGATGTTTGGGGAGATGACACAGCATTAGTGTCTGATTCTGTAAAGAAATGATGCTTATGAGCCACACCACACATCTTCCCACAAATATATCTTCTCTAGTTTTTCAGCCAAGTAATAAATTTAATCTGAATTTGAGAGAGGCAGGTGTCTCAAAAACAATGGATTCCTAAATATTTATTTTAAGTAGGTGACTGATCCAGGAACTCATGGCCTCCTTGAGGGAAAAGCAGCATCTTGAGATCAAAATTTATCTGTTCTGCTGGTCCTAGTCACTTACTGAGGTGTTTGTTCACCTGGCTGGGGAAAAGACATGGCACTTTCCTGTTCTCTAAGTAGTAAAAGAACCTGGAGAAAAATGAAGTTTGTAGGAATTCAGAGGACATGAGGGGAACAGGAGATAGCTTGAGGAAAAGGGATGTACAGAGAAGAATGAACAAAAGCCAGTGTGAAGAAGGACATGATCATACAGAGATGGAGAGGTATCTGAGATAGATAATTCTCTTAGAAAATGTGAAGGAGAAAGAGGAATTAATCAGGGCTATTTGCAAGCATAAGACATTGCAGGGTAACAGTTCTACCCCCAGGCTGTCAGGGTGGATTCTGGTCCCAATATCTTTTTCAGCCTGCATGAGGGAGCTGCTTTTGCGTGTATAGGCTGTTAATGTCCTCATGCAGTGAGACAAGAATATGAAGTCAGGATTGACAACAGGAACCAGTAGCTAAAGTTTGTCTTCTGTATGTCATGCTAAAGAATTCAGGGAGGAAGGCCACAGGATTCAAACATGCATTTGAGAGTGTATTATGATGAATTACTTACCTGTCATGTCCACTCATTCATCAGAGTTCAGTTTTACCAGAGAACAGATTCCTACAGAGTACAACATTGCTTCTTTAATTAAGAAATCAACCCAGGAATATAAATTAACCAACTTTACTTTGTGTCTAATAGGTCATGTTCCAAAAAGAAAGCAAAACTGCACAGTCAAACCTTTCATGTTTTTATTTTTTACATTAATATTAAAATGTTTGCTAGTGCATTAAAGTGGACAGTTTGGGATGTGCAAGTCTATCAGAAAAGTGATTACTTTAACGGCTTCACTAATTTCAAGGAAAAAGACACAGAAGCCAATGTGAAATGACAGAAAGCATGATCATATAATTCTCATTTAAATCACTCTCTAGAGCGAAATCAAGGCTTCATTTTTGAGTTGTAATTTGGGGTGGTTGATTTTTTTTTCGAAAATATAAAATGGAAAAAAAGCCGATGATGTATTCGAGAATGAAAACACAATATGGGGAAGTCCAATGAACAAAGCATGACAACAGATGAATTCCTGCTTCCTTAACAGTCAAGTGAGAAACATCTATCATATTTGGCAAACCTACATCACTGTATAGTCAGACTTGCATAAAGAATGGCCAGAAACTCAATTGCCTGAAATTCAATTTTAAGTTCATAGAAATATAAAATCTACAGAACATATTGTGACAGAAAAGCAACATTTCAGAGTGATACCCACAAGTACACTGAATCCTTTTTAATAAAATCTAACAGTGTTAAAATGATGTGTAAATAGATGCCATTTTCCTCTCAACTGACACATTATTTATCCTAGTACTACCTATATTGCCTTTTATTACACAAAAACATAGTCAACTTCTATTAGTCTATTGCAATTTAGTAATTCTTAGTTAAATGGAAGTTCTCTCTTGTATGATCAATAGCCTAAATGTGGCAGCAAGAAGTTAAACCAATTTGAAGATCAGATCAGTAAGCTTAGCCTCACAATATAAAATTGTAAACTCCTTTATTATTAAAGTAACATGTATTCATCTTGGCTTCCCAGGTGGTGTTATTCCAGCATATTTATTTAATAGCGTGCTAAAAATAGTCAGTGCAACATTAGTATTGTCTGGCTTCTAACAGGCAGCTAGCTCAGCTGAGGTGTGCCAGGCCTTGAAAAAAGTACATCTGTGCCTTTAATTTTTCATCAGCTCTAATACAAATTCAAGAGCAGGCATTAATTGGTCAGGCCATAAAGGGATATAATTAGAGACTAGTGGAAGAGGGAAGTTGGAGGAAAGAGAGAGAGTAAACAATGCTATCTATAATCAAGGGCATCATTGAAAATTCAGTAGAGGGAATTCTGCTTAGTTTGGCCTCCTGCGTTCTGCATGCTTGTCTGTGATAAGAGCTGTCTGGGAGTTATTCAGCCACTAATAAATCTTCCTTATAGACCCGTAACTCTGCAAGAATAAAATCAGAGTTTCATGCACTCTCGGTTTGATCAGTGCAAATAATTCTGTGCTTTCTAATGGAAAAGAGACTTTTCAGTTGAGACACAGTGTCCTGAAACTTAAAGACACTACAAGAGATAGTAAAAAATGTTTTGTACAACACCTACCTCTTACTATATTGTTTTTACCCTCTCAAAAAATCACATTCATACATTTTCCATTTTCTGAAGTAGGGAGTATTGGGGATTTTTTTTTTTTGTTGTTATTTTGATATGTCGTGCTTATCTTAAAGAACAAACTATTGTATTGTTTTGGTGTTTGCAGAAAGGTTATATAGATATTTTGCTCCAACAATTTTGAATTATGACATTAATAAAGTTTAAGCAGTTAAGGGGAAATAGGGGAAGGACAGCAAGGTTGTTTGGAGTTAGGTTGTTTGAAATGGTAGTTCCTGCTCCTTAAAAATTCCATCAGGTGATTTTCTTTAAAAAAATGCAAAATGCAGAAAGAAGTATGGTGATGCCAGGTGTGCTTGGCTTCTGACAAGCACTGAAAAATCTATAGCTAAAAATACTAGGAAACCTTTCAATTTTCAACCACTTTTTGGTAGACTATGTGAATGGCTTTGGTGACCCGAGTAACATTTTTGTGTAAGAGATGAAGTTTTCAGGGAGGCAGATGCTTATCTTCAAAAGAGGTTTAGCTGATATCTCAGTGTTGTACTTCCAGAAATTACAGAAAATCAAACTTCCATTAAACTTCTTTTTTTTTTTCCAGTCAGATTGTTTAAATCCAGACTTAGTGCAAGTACTAGGAAGGAAACGATATTAAATTGAAGATTATAGGCTTCCAGCTAAGATAAAAAATGGTCCAAGTCACGTTCTTCTTTGATGTTTATAACCATTCTTAAAAACAAAATACAGTGCAAGCACGTGTGTGGTCACTATTTTAATTTTTATACAACCTGCACATTTTTAGTCCACAAAGACAGCATGAAGTTGAATTAAGGGTTCTGTAACAGTAACAGTGGGTGGAAAAAAGAACCCCAGGCTTGGTCGAGGGTAGAATTCTCCACACTTGGGTTATCGGCCTGCAAAGTTGTTCTCTTTGCTGTGGGCAGAAAGGCCAGGATTTGACCCTTTGACTTTATCATGATAGGCTGGTTAATCAAAATGTTTAACTGCCAGCAGCAAGCTCCAATTTGATTATTATCCTGTACAGGCATGCAGAAAAAGAGAGAGTGAAATCTTGTCCTCAGATAAACACATGAAAATTCTGTTTAGTTCTATGAGAGTTGTGCATGCTTCACTGAAGGCACAATTGGCTGAATAAGACTAGCTAAATTGACCATACTTTCAAGATAATTTAATTACATCTCTTTGTATTTATAGGGATATGTACAGTAAACACCGTGCTCTAATAGCAACCCTTTTCCTCCCTCTCTCCTTCCAATAAAACCTTTTATTTGATCTCAGAGGTGGACTAGATAGAATGTCTCAGGGTCAAATACAAATTAATGTGTGTTAAGTGCTTCAGAGGTTCCAGATGTCATTAAAAACAACAGTCAAAATCCTTCAGTCTTCATGAACTGTTATAAAAAAGAACTTTGTTTAAAAGATTGGATGATTTATTCCATATGTTATATTTGGACATGCAGAATGAGGAAAAAATTGAACTGAAAACCTTGAGATGTAGTCCCTTAAACTTTGCCCTCATGGTTAACTCAGATAAGTGGTGCAGAGGAAAAAAACTACCAACTGTGGTAAGCTCAGATTTCAGAAATCTGCATATTAATTTTGGAATTGCTTAGTAAATTCTATACACTGCAGATGCAAAGACCTTCAGAAAATGCACTTTAGGGATGTAAAATATTTTAGTTAATGGCAATGTGTTCAGTGCCAGACTTTTTATTCTGCTACAACTATTATACATTAAATGAACCACACTGAAAATGGAATTAGATCTTTGCATTACTCTTACCATCCAGCTATAATTCATTTTTAGATTGCATCATTTTCTGCTAGCAGCACAAAAAAACCATCAGGAGTATTAATCTAATAACACTCCAGGCAATATGTAAGATCATGGGAGACTCAGGTAAACCAACATATTCAGTACATCATTAGTTTGAATGTTAGTATTTTTCAATGTATCCTTATGCTCTGTATATTAACATCTACCACAGAATAGCTTGCAGAAAAAAAAAAACACCACCACCAACTCTCCTGTTCATTCTGGAAGTCTTCTACACTTGTAATATCTTCTACCTGTCAGATGAAAGCTGGAGAGGATGCCGCCTAGAAGGGAAGGTGTGGTAGATCCCAAAGAAGAAGGTATGATTATGTTTCCAGTGACAGAAACACAGGGAAACAGAACAATATGCAGATGGAAAAGACCGTGTCCTCTAATGGCCTGCAGAAAAATCTTACTGTGCTAGGTTGCTGGAAGTGGATCTCTTCTTCCAGGGGAAAGCTGCAGAATGAGTACTCTTCACCAAACTATAGTCTCAAGACCTTCTTGAGAAGCTATATCCATTCAACCCTTTTTTTTTTCCTGTCCAAGACTAAAAATACTCTGTTAGGAAATGTGGACCTCTGTCTGTCTGCAGAAAACTAGCACCTCATTTCACTCTCAACACTCAGCATTTACCAGATAGCATTAGATACCCTGTCAGTGCCCACATGACTAGAACTTTCACAAATCACGTGGAATCCTGCACTTT
Organism: Aleadryas rufinucha; assembly: GCA_013397815.1. Taxonomy (NCBI): domain Eukaryota; kingdom Metazoa; phylum Chordata; class Aves; order Passeriformes; genus Aleadryas; species Aleadryas rufinucha. The sequence goes on from VZTH01013402.1 coordinate 505,808, forward strand.
GGGGAAAGTACATGATTTTATAGCCTTCTAAACAACAGAAATGTCATCATTTCATGTAAATAGTTTATAGTCTGCAGTATCACTTTAAAAAAATCTATTGTTCTGAAGGTGAAAGGGAGAAAGTGTCTTTTGCTATGAACACAGATTCAAACCTCCACAATTAGTCAATGTTGTTATTCTAAATAAGCAAATATAATCCAAAACCTGCAGCTGACAGGCTGCAGGCAAGCTTTGGTAAAACAGCACTATGGATCCTAACTGTATATAATTCTCATGGTCCCTAGGCTATGGGGACTATTACATCGTACCAGACTTATAAAGAGCATCCTGTAGGTACAGAGGGCAAGAGGCCCAAGTTACAGTAATCACTAGTAGATGGCAAAATAAAACTGCTTAGTAGAAGTCCACTTAGAGACTCATTGTCAGGGTTTTCCACCCTTTGAAAGTTTTCTTTCCTCTTTCCCTTAGCCCATACTAGACAATGTGCAGCATGTAACTCCATAACTTACCAAAGACAGCAGTCTGTTACCCCACACTCCTGTCCTATGAGTGATCTCTTTCAGATGTCAAAGAAATCAGGTCTTCATCAAGCAGTGACTTGGTTCCCTTCCAGCTGGATCAGATAGCATCCTTACCAGGCCAACACATCTGTTCTGAAAGGAGCCCCTTGTAGGAACAGTTCCCCGCTTCCCACTCAGCACTTAAATGTGCTGTTACACTTAAATACATAAACAGTGTTTATGTACTGCTTATCCATCAGTTGTACACTGGGGAACAGATTGCCACAGCCCCCACACAGCTGCCACCTAAACCATGCAGCTCAGAGCTTCTTGGGCTCTTGGGTTTTGATGGTCTAAATCCACCCATCTCACTCGCTGCTTGTTGGTCCAGTGTAACCTTCCTACCAATGTCCCAGCACTGCCGGGGTGCTGGGAGCACGGTCTCATGCACAGGCTCCAGGAAGCGTCCCCCACCTGATGCTGGCCAGGTTGTTTCACATGCAGCACTTAATCCATAGCAACACGTGCAGGACATGCTGGGCCACTGAGTCCAGTGCCCCCTGATGCTCACAGTCACGTCATATACACCATTTCATAAAATGACCAACCTTCAGGTGAAAGCTGCTTAGATTGCTTGATCCCATTATCCCGTTTATTGAAAGGTTATTTTAGAGTCTCATTCCTTTGATGGCTTGAATCTGTCTTCTAATTTCCAGGCTCATTTTATCTCTGTGCAGTTCATACCCATTTGGATTCAGTCTCCATCCTGCTGAAGCTATTCCAGCTTGTATAAATAATTTATTATTCATTGGGCCAAAGATTCAGGAGAAATGGAAGCTTGATTTTGCAGTTGGGGTGCTCAGGATATTCACTTGGGATGCCTGTGTCAATAAATATTGGATTATTTTTATTAAGAGTTTCATCAGGAGACAGCTCAAAAGAGAATAACCAGTCAACCCAGTGACTAGGACATGCGATTTGGTTTAAAGCCTTACTTTAAATTTAATGTAACAAGGCTTTTAAAATAGGTCTTTCATCTCCCAGTGAATATCTAAGCATGAGGCAATGAGGTGAAGCAGGTGTCAAGGAGTGGCGGGGGGAGTCCCTAAGTTAACATTACATTTTGAATGAAGTGCAACCTGACAATCAACCAACCATAGCATATCTACTGCTGTAGGATTACCTTGGAAGTGCAGAGTGAAAATAGCCTCTCTCCAGCCTGGACACCTGGGATAACCTACTGTTGGGTGGAAGGTTTTACCTTCTTGCACTGGCTGCTTTAACCATTTCCATGGCCAGCATCCTATTTTAACTCATGTTCCCATGGACACAGCTGTCTCCAGGTGCTGCAGAGGAGCTGGACCCCAGCATGTGGTGTGAGGGAGCCCACTAAGTGGACAGGCACATAAAAGACCAGCAATACCAAGGTCCTCCTGCATTTAAGGACCTGTGTTTACATCTATGAGTACACAGTAACTAGTATAGCAAGACATTACTTTTATCCACATAATTATGATTGAAAAAGAAAGGGAGAAAAAGGCAAGAAGAGGAAAGAAGGAGAGGAGAGGAGAGGAGAGGAGAGGAGAGGAGAGGAGGAATCTTTTTGAGAATATTGTTCAGGGAAGAAGATCCTATTTGGTTGACTACAAATACTGTCTTTTAGAAAGGTTTTTTAAATGGTCAGGGACAGAAACAGATAACCACTGAAGGAGAGATGATAACAGGAAGCTAATTATAAAAACTAGAAATAGCTCTGCTGTAAACACACAATTATCTTTCATTGTCATTTTTTCATCCTTTGGCATTTAATATCTTGCATTAACTACAAATTTCATGTAATGGATTTGAGAATCTCTCATATTGAGAAATGAAACTCTGCACCTAGCTTGATTACTTTATCTATGTTAGCCAATAATAAAGTCCTTCCTTTTCCACTCTTGAAATTATACTCTTTCCACCCAAGAAAATAATTACAGGGGAGTTCTTACTTCAGTCTAAGGCATTTTTCTAAACTGACCATTTCATATACCTTGTGAGAGCAGGCCAGAAGTGGAGGTGACATATGATACTCAGGACAAGTCAGATCTAACACTGCAATTCGCTCTTCTCCCTTTAAATCATAGTTCCAGTGGCTTCCCCAGGCTCCACTTGCAAAAAGTAATGCTACAGCTACTTGTTAATAGGGGACAGATTTTGAAAGCATCTCTAGTGCAAGTTGCAAACTGGTCCATACCTAAACCAGTCAACTCAGTGTCCTGTGTAGCAAGGGTAAACCATGGTATATCCTAGGATATGAATTAAAAATTGGAATTTTAATCAGTTTACATAATTTTAAACAATTTAAAATCAGAGGCGTACACTTTTATATCAAGTCTCAAGAGGTGCTCCTTTGATGACACTGGAGACTACAGGGCACTTGACTGTAAAGCTGGGAGGTGACCCTGAAGCTGTTCCTATCCTCTCCACTGTGAAGCAGTCGCTTCATATTAGACATGCAGTTGATAAAATTCTCTTTTTATTGTCAGCTTAATCCATGCAAAACTCTCAATTTATGCCTGAGCTTTTCAAATAGTTCACAGTGTGCATAGTGAAGCTCCTTCTGGCACTGTGGGCAGATACAAGCGTGCCTGTAATTTCACACCACTCTTTCTCTCCTGCAGCCATCCATATTGTTGCCCACTTGATCAACATCGAGCGGTATCATTCCAGCCAGTCAAAAGAAGCTGGGGAGTTACGGAATAAACTTTCTGGTCTTGGCAAGAGCCCAAATGAAAGCTACTTGAACCCAATCAGGACCTATGAAACAGTAAGCTGTCACTTTTTAGGTTTCCTCATCTAAAAAGTTTTCCTCTGTGGATTCTGTTGTTGGTAAAACTGTATTTCAAAGCCTTTTAACCAGAGCGAGAAGGTGCTGCCAAAGGTTAACCTCAATTTCAGCTGAAAACACTTACTCAGAGCTGCAATTTTCAGGTTACTAAGCTCAAAGAAATGTCTATAGTATTTTAATTAGTTTGTCAGGAGACAGCTGGTGGGGGGAGGATAAGGAGTGTTGTGAATAGTAGGCAATTAAATAAACCTGCAAAGAATTTTAAAAACTCTTAAAACTAAACTATCAATACATGGAACAAACACAACTTCTTTTCAGAAAGAAAAATAACCAGACAGCAATAGCACTTCACAATACTTCTTTCACATTTGCTAATTGTGTCTCCCCACGGTGATGCAGCACCCTCCCAATCTGGGGGCTGATTCTGCCTCGTTACATGCTGAGTGTGGCTGCCCAGGGAAGGGCACCTTCGAAACCACCCAGAGGGTTGCTGCATATGGGAAGCAGTGCAGGGGGAAGCTTGTGCTGCTGTGTGCTCTTCAGAGCCGTGTTGGCCTGAAGGATCCTCAACCCTGCAAATAAATGGTCCTGCTTGTTTTGGGGAAAAAAGTGACTCCTGTCACTTTCTTGGATAACCCACAAGAGCACTGTAAGCTCTTCCTTATAGTATTCATAACATAAAGGAAACCCGAGCATGCAGAGAATGCATGTAAACCATGCAAAAGTTAATCAGCTTTTTTTCCTTATTCCATTACAGCACACATCACATTTATGTTATATGTTTCCTTGTGTATCCTTGTTGCATAGTTACATATTCCAGGGTTGAAATGGCCTTGGTGAGACTCCCATGCATATTGTTCTGCTCTTTAGAAAATTCCCACATAGCCAGCATGAAATAAGGACAGCTTGAACACCATGGAGTGGTGCTCTTTCAAACAGCGATGTGCTCCACTGAAACAAGAAACCAAGTGAGAAGATGGCTGGACAACCACTAATAGGATTCAACAGTGCTTTTAAGCTGCAAGGCTTGTCCTGCTTTTTCTTAGGTCCTTTCCAGTTTAGTTAGCATGGGGTTTGCATCTTTCAAAACAAAGAAGTGAACAATTTCAAATTTTAAGAAAATCAAACAAATTGATGTAGTCAGTGGTATGAGTGCAAAAATTCTTCATGTTAGTGTTGACAAAGCAGTCAGGTTTCTCAGAACAGGACGGCAGCCCAAGGGCTCAGCTGCCCAGTCTTTCAGTACAGCCAGTGATCACTTTCATTGCATGCCCATCAGGTGCTCCCCAGGAGCAGAACAAAGCTCACAGCTCTGATCAGGAACTTACCGTCTTTCAGTAAGCGTTTTTTTTTCTCCACTAAGCATTCCCATAATGATATAATTGTGAGGTAGGCCTCTAATTAGCATTAAGATCCTAAATACCCTTGAGGAGGAAGGCTGGAATATTTTGAGATCCTTTCTCAGATTTCTCACAGCAATACACTCCACAATTACCTTTCAATTTACAGCCTAGATTTTACTCTAACCTCTAATATTTATGTTTCTTTTATCACTCACTTGTGTCTCGGTAGCTAAACTCAGAATTAATAAATTATGAAGGGAAGCAAACAAAAGATTGCTTCTAACTTCAGAGAAGAAAGTTCTGAGATCAACAATTCAGGCTTTCTTTTCAGTTTCATCCTACTGCCATTGAAGCAATGTACTAAGTGTCTTTGACATTTTGCCTTTTTTCATCTCAACATTCAAACTAGCCACTGTAGTGGAAATGTTCAAAATATCACCTAGGTCAATCCTGTTAAAATGTAATAGGATCTGAACACACTCTTCACAGGTACCAATTTGAAAATGTACTGTGTGCTGTCAAGTGTGAGCATTTGAAAGAATGATTTTACTGTAAAAAGTGACTGTAAAAATGGCATTGTGGAATTTTATCACCTCTAGGATTTCCATATCAAATGAGTGCATTTTACAAGTACAATAGAGGGTTGGTTTTTTTTCTCCTGGTGTATTAAGCTGTAGAACCAAATCAGGATCCAGAAGACAGGCTGAGCTCCTTCATTCCTGTGCATCAGTACTGGGAAAACAGACATATATGTTTTGTAAGCCAAATGGGGACTTCATTTACACTCTGATGGCATATTTAGCTCAATTCTCATCTTGCATGTGAGATTTTGACTGTTGTTCTTCACAATTTGCACTTTATAACTGCAATCAGCATCTGACTGTTGTGTTCAAAATATGTCTTCACTCTCACTTCAGTTTATTTTGGTGGGTTTAGACAGATATATCAGACCTGTGCTGACATCTGTGAGTCATGAACAAGAAAGAACATGTTCTAGCCCAGCATATTAATGTTTCATCATTGACGAGCATAAAAATGTAAATATAAATATGTCTTTTAGAAAATAAACCCAAGTATTATGCAGTGTATCTCCAGATAAATGTAAGGAACAGATAAACGAGATATGTTTTTTAGGTAAATAAGAGTATGCCATCTTTGTACACCATTTCAGGGCTGATACAGCCCCACAAATTTTGAAGTAAAGTAAGCACAAAAGAGTTCCACACCTTTATGGTTGCAGGTGTCTTAGCACTTCACTTTATCACCCTCACATAAATAAGCTGGTTTCTACTGCTGTTTTCTTTATTACACTTCTAGGTTTAATCTTCTCATTTCTCTAATGATTTTTCTTTATTTGTGACACACTTTTATGTGAGCAAAATTGATAAGAATATGAACGAGATTGTCTAATTTCCTCCTTTCAGTTCCTGAAACAAGTAAGTGGCAGCAAATATTTACATATCTGTTTGGAATAAGCCTGAGTAGAAATGGAGCAGAGGCATGTCTTTCCATGCTGTTCTGTGTTAAAATGAAGGATTGCCTTGCCTCCATGTCTTGTTCTGGTTTTGTTCCTATGCTGAAGTTTTCGGCTTCACATGTAATAGCAGCAATAGTAACAATAATAAAAGTAACAGAAACAGTAATAAAAATAACAATTATAACAACAATAACTACTAGTACTAATACTAATAATGTATTGTTATTCTAGAACACAACAGGAGAAGTACTAACTACAATAGCTGGAATAACTGGAGTTGTGATAACTGTGGCTTTAATTCTGATCATGACTTCATCCACTGAGCTCATCAGAAGGTCATGTTACGAGGTGTTCTGGTACACCCATCATCTCTTTGTGGTTTTCTTCACTGGTTTAATTATCCATGGTATGGGGTAAGTATCTGCATAAACTACATGGGGTGTATGTACACAGTTTGAGATGAAACACCATCCAAATCTACAATCCCGTGCTTTTCTACTAACAAACTGCTGGGATCTTTGGTGAGATTACAAAATGAAAACACTCGTAAATTAAAACACATCACTTTTTGGAGGGCTGAAAGCGTCCTTTATTTTATTCAGTCACTCTTCTACCATCTTACAACCTGCACCTTATCAATGAATGAACTTTCATGCTTGGGAACTGAGAACATTACAGAGCAGGAATCAAACCTTTGTGGCTTCAAATTAGTAAGGGATAGACCTTACTCTCGTAGCTCTTGTAAGGCACTTTGCAAGAGACCTTGTAGAAGCTTGAGAAGCTTTCAGCATGTCATCTACCCTGTGGTAGGTGTCTGTGGCCATTCTCCTCTGCATCCATATATGTAAAGTGATTTTGACCTTTCTCTGCAAGGACCAGAACCCCAAATTTCCTCACCATGCAGACATACTGTGTAGTAGCGCTAGGTACTATACTACAAACCAGGTGTAAATGACTACAGTAACAAACAACTCAGGCTTATGACTAGCCCAGTCAGATGGCTTTCATGGACAGAGATGACTGCCTGGTTGCTGTTTGTCTCCCTGTTCCTCAGCACAAAAGAAAGTTCTGCCCTCTTAGTAGAGGACTCTGGTTCTTACAGTGAGGGCCAGCAGATGCATGGGACCTTCCCTGAGAAGCTCAGGGAGTGATAAATCCTCTGTCAATGCAGTGAGAGCAGGAAGGTGCTTAGAGCTGAAAACATTTCCATTTTCTGTTTCCAGCTCCACTGGCATCATTTGCTTCTCCCTTGTGTGCTATCCGACATTTCCTTTTCTTGTTTCTGTGTGACAGTATTCATGTGAATCTACATTCACATTTTAATTCAGTGAGTGCAGTTTTGAGGTAAATCTCATGGTCTTCCTCACCCTCCAGATTTGACTCATACCATGGTACAATCCCTGGGCTGCATAACCCAGTGTTTGGGGTGGAAACACAATGACAGGAACACATTGCTGTGTGCCAAGAGCTAACCAGTGATCCATTCACAGGACCAAGCCAGACCTAGTCCTAAGCCCTAGGCAGCCCTCAATCATGTCCAGTGAGGGGCCCTCAACAAAGATTGCTTTGCTCCATAGATCTTTTCCTGCTGCCTACCTTATGTGCACATGGCCACAAGCTGTAGTTAAGCTTTTCAGATCTGAGGACAGTCATTTGGTGTTCACAAAATCACAGAATGGTTTGTGTTGGAAGGGACATTAATGATCATCTATTTCCAGCCCCCTGCCATGGGAAAGGGACACCTCCCACTAGACCAGGTTGCTAAAAACCCTATCAGCCTGTCCTTGTGATCATAATACACTTTTTATGTCTATTTCCTAAAATAATCAGATGCTATTGCCCCCCACTAAAGCACATACAGACCATGACTCTTAGACACAGAGGAACTTCCTAGCCCACAGCAGTGTGTGCATGTGCCCATTCTCTGGAGGTACAGGGATGGCGTCATCATGAGGCAGGGAACAGGCCTGTACAATGTTTTGTGGCGTGTTACTTTTCTCACCTCTTTCCTTGTGGTTTGAGAGTTGCCACATCCAGTTTGGCTTTGGGTGTTCCTGAAGCTGGCCCAATTAATTAGTCCCATTTTACAGAGGCAGAGCTGCAAGCAAATGCTGTAAACTGTATCCTGGCCTGATTAAAATGGCTCCCTCCCTTTCTGGCAAAACTTTCCGAATCTAACTTCAAACTACTATAATGAACCCTTTAAAACCTTCAGCTTTGTAAGCTCCCTCTGTCTAGCCAGCTGACCAGCACTACTCTGCCAGAGACTTCCTCAAAAATTGGACACTGGCTGAAGAGCCCTATCAATACCATTCAATGAGCACTCTGCTCGCTCCAGGCTGGGAGTGCACTGCAACAGAGCTTCCTCCTGCCCCAGAACATCCCTACCACTACCCTGGTAATGAAGAAGAGTCAAACCCCAAGCTTTCATCCACCTCCCACTTCTTCCGCCTTCCCAGGTGGCTGAACAAACATCACTCAAATCTAACTCCTTTTCTTTCTGTCTGAACAGGTGGCAGAGCCAAAGTAAATATGGAAGGGAAAATTCAGGGAAAAAATATGAAACAAACAAGGTTTCCCCACAAAAATCTTCCTTCTCTGCCCATAATCAACACCAGGTGAAACCCATTAAACTGAATAGTCAGGATTGATATATTTTGAAAAATTCACATCATTAACATTCTCAGAAGTAAGGAAGCTAGAATTTAGTATATTTAGAGAGTATATATCTAATTACTCTCCTCCAACTTTATTTGTAGCTTTTAAAAATGCATTTAGAAAGCAGTAAAGGAAAGAGAAGGTCTGTCACTATTAAATTTTATCACTTTACTAAACACTACCAGATGCTCAAATACAGAGGAGGTCAAAGAGCCTACTCCAAAGAACTTGGAAATCAAATTTTACCATACAGAGAAAAATGTACATTTTCTATGCAAGGGCTCTCTGCACTTCAGCTACACTGATGGATACCAATACTATAGTACATTTCTTGCCTTTGATCAAAAAGTCACTGCAAAACTAAAGGAAAGGTAATTCAAACAGGAGAGCAGAACAGGTTTGAAATAGCCAGTTCTCAAACTCATTTATCTCAGAACTGGCATTCGATTACTAGTGCAAAACATAGAGAGGCACAGAAACCTTGGAGAGAAGCATATCATTGATGGACATTTTTGTTTTAAGTCAGCTTGTCCGAGGCCAGACACCTCAGAGTCTGCTGCTTCACAATGTCACCTACTGTAAAGATCACTACTGGGAATGGGAGAACGCCACTCAGTGCCCTTTGCCACAGTTTTCTGGCAACAAACCTGTGGTAAGAGTGATGTTTGTCTTCTGGTTTTAACTTACTGTCCTTTCTCGGGAGGCCAAATGTATTAGGGAGGAGGGGGCTGCAGCGTATGCTAGTGACTGGCACTTAGTGTCATGTTTAGAGAGCAGTTTCACATCCCTGTTCCATGACCTCTCCCTGTGCATTAAGATAGCGATCCCAACCTTCTCTGTAATCAGTATAGACACACGCAGGTGAAGAGTATTGTGCACAATTTTGATGTCATTAACAGCAATTTTTATTTCTGGAAGATCCTTTAGTTAGTGAACACTAACCAACGCTCTCTTTGAAGAGTATGAGTATCAAAATTGTACTCTATCCGATCTGTTGTATACATTTATTTTGAATAATTCAATATCACCGATGTCCTTGATGTGCTCATTGCACAAAGATAGCCTCCAAGTGAAAACCTTATGAGGGTAGAAACACAGAAAATACAACAGAACTGTAAAGCTAGGGATGCAAATTAATATTATTATTTTAACTAATAGTACTTTAGTATGGATAGTTTAAACACCAAGGGAGAATAAGGTGGAGAGAAAATCATGTCCTTGCTTTGGGGTACACGCTTCATACTGTCCAGCCTTGATGTCTTAAGTCAGGTAAAAAGGAGATAATTTGAAACAATGAATTATGAAAGGGAAAGGCAAAAGGCAGGAAAAATGTCCCATGGAAGGGTGATTTTGCTAGAACAAGATTGCAAATCCACAGGGGGTAATTAAGTAGCAGACTTGTACAGTATGTCAGATGTCTTGCATACAAACAAAATCATTTAACATTTTCAGCTCAAGATTTAGGTTGCTCATATGCAAGTTTCTGTTGTTTCTTCCAAAAAGAAAAAAAGATACCAAAGGAAATCCTAAAGTAAAGGAGAAAAATTAGCATTCAGTGTCTGGTAGCTCTTTTAATGGCTGACATAGATTTTTCTTAAACTAAACTATTGTTAGCCACTATCCAACCTGCATATTAATGAGAAAATGAATGCCTCTCTAAAAATTTCAGCTACAATGTCACCATAAAAATCAATACATGGCTACGCACCATGAATACAGACACAAGCTTGCTTCCAACAGCATGTCTTGACATTCATTATCATAAAACTAACTGGAAAGAACTTCCACTTCTCTGTGTTAAACCTATTTTGTCACACTTTCCTGCCTACCCAGGGCCATACTTGCACAGTCACATTACTTCAAATGAATTGTGATAATACCATATGGCATATAGATCATCTATCTGAACAGTGCCTTGCTGGATGTGTAATGCGCTGTGGTGTGATACCTGCTAGACACCACAGATAAATAGCACAGATTCACTCAGAGGCTAAAAAGCCATAGCAAGGTTTATGCAGCAGCGGCAGGGGCCGGCTCGGGTGGAACTGAGCAGGGAGGGGACAGCTTTGTGCACTGCTGGGACAGTGTGAAGTGACACCAGAGGGCACACCACGCTGGCCACGGCTCCTGGGGCAGGCTGCCACGACAGAGCCCCTCTCTCGGTCACGTCACACCTGCTCCCTGCTCCATATTTCAGCAGGTAGGAAGCAGCGCAGCCTGGCTCCTACTGAGGACGATGGAGCACTTCTCTTGCACCCGGGGCACCCGGACTTTTATCCTCGCAGCCTCGCCTGAGCCATCGCCGCCCCATCTCAGTTCATTCTCATTACAGGAGGAAACACTACTTGGGCAAGAATACCGATGCCCTGATTAGCTAGCCAGGAGCAGTGCTGCTTAAGAGCCCATCTCTCCTGGTGGATGCCCCGTTGTCCCAACCCAGCCAAGAGATATTTTGGATTGAATGCTCTGTTGCACTGGAGTGATGGCACATTTAAAATCCCAGTTGAGCTCTTGCACAGGGTAGCCTGCAACCTTATCATTCCTGTCACATGCTTTTATTTACAGGTAGCACAAATGGAAGGGAGGAAAAACAGATCTCATCATTATTGTGGCTTGATATATGCAAATGTATTCAAGACATGAGATTACCCACTGTGCAGAGACACCTGTAGTATTTAGGGACAACGGATGTATTGCGTTTCTGCTTTAGCTGAGAATCTTCTGGCTTATGCTGGTTTCTTCCCATTATTAAATCATGGTTTGGTTTTTTTTTTAAATTTAATTTTCAAGACTTAACCTTGGGAAATTGCCACTCCATCCTCTTAGCACTTTCTAAGGAAGCCACATAATTTTATGGCTTGCTTCTCATAAAAGATACTTTATAACCCCTGTTATCCAGCTTGTGGAGGAAAGTCAATGTTTCAGCAAGTAAAGTTACTCTTTGGCGATTTTTAAAAGCCACATGATGGTGGCGTATTCAGTTTGCTAGAATGAGATGTGTAATTAACAAAAGTGGAAATAAAACAGTATCTCTTCCAGGAAAAAAAGAAAAAAGAATCTTTTTAAATCATGAAGATTCAATTACACTTAATTATCTTAGCTATCAGTGCAACTCTGAGATGATCAGCTCGTGTACATGAATAGCCAAGTATCTCTGATTGTTACAGTGATCAGCACATACGATTAGCAAGTACAAGCACAGCAATCATCTGCAATACTTAAAGTATGACCAGCTTAGTATGCCAGATCAAAAAAACCATTTATTGATAAAGAGTTGACTAATGTATTAAATGGAAATGTATCCTATTTCTCTAATTGAATATTTGGGGCTTAATGTTTTCTCATGCACCATCAGAAAACTCACAGCTGACAACAACAGCTACTCCTACCTGACCACTCCGAAATATTTTAGATCTTGGGAAAAAAAAATTGTAAGGTTATGGGTAATACTGCATAAATGTATGATCTATACAGCTTCATGTCCAATGACATCTATATGTAACAACACCTAAATAGATTAATCCATTGCCTTTTCATAGGAAAGGATTTTAAAGGACTCTCCTTGGCCAGAGTACAGATAGATATTAGCACTGCTTTTGGATTGCATTTGTGAGGGAGTCCCATATGTCTACTCCACAAGAAAGCCAGAACTGCTACAATAGCAACACAAATATTCTCTTGAGAAAGATAAACCAAAAATCACAGAATATGAAAAAAAATTAATTTTAGGCTACCTGCTGATTTAAACTAGAAAAGCAAAGTATTTTTGTAGACATTCAAATAAACATTGCTTTTTAATATGCAATTTTCTACAGGCTTGGAAATGGGTTTTAAGTCCTATGGTGTTGTATATCTGTGAAAGAATTGTTAGGTTTTGGAGATTTCGACAGGAAGTCATCATTACTAAGGTATGTAGCATAGCTTGCCTCTCTGCAAAAAAAAAAAAAGTCAATGACTTTTTTATCATTTATAGGTAACTTCTCTACATTAGGAACCTCATTTTTCACTCCTAGCTTCAGCAACTTTTCAATCATTAGCATCGTTTCAGCCAAGTATTGATTTTGCATTTTGCATTTATTCCAATAGCAAATCCATAAGAATATTCCATATGGGACCAAACTTGATTAATGAAGTATCAGACTCTACACCACCATAACACAAGCATCTGTTTGCGGTCTCTCTTTTTTAATGAACTAAAACCATGTTCCACTGCAGTTAATGCCAGAGACTACCTTGACTTCAGTAGCAGCACCTGGTTTTTACTTCAAAATCTGGAGGCCTCCAAGGAGATGAAGGGTTATATTATCAGTTAGCATATATAAGCTTCACTAATACCACTGTAACAATTTCTCCCAGCTGTGTGCCAAGGGACTATTTAAGTCACATCAGAATAGACTGAGGATGTCGCTATTGAAGCAGCTGAGTCCACACGTATCAAGCCAGAGATCAGGAACAGGTGTGTCTTGTGTGAGGGGAACAGGATGTCGGATAAGTCTTGCTGCTGATTTCCCAGAGTGGCTGTGATCTGAGAATCTCAGCACACAATGTGTCACATACAAAACTGCTGCTTAACTGAGATTAACTCTTTATAAAAGTGTATTAGAATTGAGCTCACTGTGCTTTTTTCTTCATAATCCCACAGAGTTAGCAGTGTTACATGAGAGTGAAACTAGGAATTAAGGAATTATTCTAATAAATTAAGAAATACTTTTGCACAGGTTATACCAAGAAAATTGACAAATTGTTGAATTGTTACAGCCTTTCTTCTGCCTTTTGCACTCAGAAGTCAAGCTGTCCCACAATACATACTGTACATGCTCTTAAGCTATTGGGCAACAACACTGCAACATGCAGGTTAGGATATCTGTGACCTAATGAAAACAAACATTTACCCTTCTGAACGAAAATAAAATTTGTCCCTTCGTCATTGTTTAGGTGGTGACACATTCCTCTGGAGTCCTTGAGCTTCACATGAAGAAACATGGCTTTAAAATGGGAGCTGGTCAGTATATCTTTCTACAGTGCCCATCAGTCTCACAGCTGGAGTGGCACCCTTTCACCCTCACCTCAGCTCCCGAAGAGGAATACTTCAGTGTCCACATACGAGTCGTTGGGGATTGGACTGCAGCTCTTTTCAAGGCCTTTGGAGCAGAGGAAAAAGCTTTCAAGGAATTATGGATGTTACCAAGGTTTGAATAAGAGACTATATATTTTAAAATGTTACTTCTACATTTTAAAATATATGTTAATGTTTTAACTTTAATTTATTTTGTGTGTGTTTTTTGTGATAAATTATTAGACTATAGTTCTGGATTCATAAATACAACATTATGCTAAAAAACACCACAAAAATAGCCATGAACTGGGACCAGCAGCTACCAAGAGGATCTGATGACTAATCCAAGATTTAAAGTCCATATCAATATCCTGATCTCTGTTGCTACCATCCAGATCTCTAATACCTATATCTACACCTAAAGATATCTCTTTTGAAAGATAGTTGTTTAATAAATGACACTGGAAGATATCTGCTAGATTTGTGCCTCCATGCTTATGCTCATGCTCTGATGGTATCCATCACTTACCATCGAAAATTCCAGTTTTTCCCTTTCACTTGCTTCGATAATCTGTGGTCCTTGAATCTTCTGCTTAAACCTTACTTCTTTCTGACAGTCTCCTTCAAGGCTACCTCCATTTCCCAAACTCTGCTCCACTTCAAAAAGGTTATTTGTGTTCAAATTCTGTATCTGCAGTATCTTGACACAAGCAAAAAGTTGATGGTCTGTTGTTCCAAGTTAGCAGGGATCCTCCAAAGTCAATGGAGTCATCCCAACTTACTCCAGCTAAGGACCTGGCTCTATACATAATGGATTCAAACCATGTAGCTCTGCTCCTGCATTGCTTGCAGGAATAGGGGAGATTTTTCACAAAGAAGAGCCCAGCACAGAATCATTTAAATTCTGATGGAGTGTGTAGGGCCTGGGACCGGAGGGACTGATTTCCCCCTGGAAAGCTTATAGACCCCATGAGCTGCAGAGGTTTGCTAGAGGGTATGTGCAGAGAGAAAAGTCTGGTCCAGTCCTTGCATTGTATCAGTTAATAAGAATTAGAAATGAAATCAGTGCCTTTGTTAAAGGCAACTGGAATGAGAAGTATGCCATTTCAGCAGAACTGGAGCAAAAATTGTTCAAAGTGATTGACAGCAAGTGTAAAAAATGAGAAAGAGAAAAATGTTATCAAATGTTGTTTTCCACCATGCAGGGTTGAAATTAACAATACTGTCATATATAAACACTCTTCTTTTTAATCTTGTTGTGGTGCCTAATGACATCATTCAGCTGCTTTCTTGCAATATACTAAAAAGAATATTTCAATAATTAAACTAGCAATAAAGCAAAAACCAGGTCTTTTTCACAGTTTCAATCTCTAAAGATATACACCAAATTGGTGACTATATTAAAAAATAACATTTAGCAGAAACTGAGCAGATGTAGCACCCAAATAATAAGGTAAGGTTAAGAACAAAATATGTGTTTTTTAATTAATAAAAGAAGATTAAAATAAAATGTTCATGCATATCTATAGGTAGCAAAGACAGTTGTGATTTCTGACCAATTTGGGAGCTAAACCCAGAGAACACACTATTTCTGGGAAAATAATCAAGTTCCGTATTATGTCACTTCAGGATTTTGGCTGACTTAATTGCTGTTTTAATACATTGCCCCAAAATCTAACTTCTCTTACAGTCAGGAGTACTACAAAATCATCATGGTGATCAGCAAATGTTTAAACTCTAAAAATAATCATAGAATCTGTTAATGACACTTTTTCAAAACTAAATATTTCTCCTGCTTTCCCCATAAGTATAATTTCTTTTCTCATGAAATTGTGGACATGGATACAATGAATATGGACAATCCAAACTATAGCTAGAAAATCCACAGCCCTATTTTCTACTTCTCTTTGGCAAATGCAAATGTAAATTTTTTTTTTGTCACTTTGTTCACTATCTTCCTCCACTGTCTCTAGATCAAATGAATGAGTTGCATAGCTCAGTTTCTCCTTCTCCTCTTTCTCCTCCCTATTTCTCTGAGGCTTTGTATTTGGCTAAGCTGTATAGCTATGGCTGAGTAAGGCATTCAAACCAGTGATGGGATCTCCGTCACCTGAGGATTTAGGAGCAGACTGACAAGACAAATCTCTCCAAGGAATGATTCAGAAATAATTGAACCTGTCTTATAACACAGCAACAGACTAGAGAAACCTTGAAATTTCTTCCAGATCAATTTTTTCTCAATCTACTGACAACAATGAGAATTGCTTCCAGCCTCACATTGAACTAAATAGAAAGCTTATCTGAAAGCTGCTCTTAGGCACTATACAGATATACCATAAATTAACCGTATTTTACAGGAAGTTTTGAGTACTCAAAAAATACTGGGCTGGGCAATAATCTAAATAACTGTACATATCAAAAAAACCCCCATTCTTTATGTCTAAGGTCAGATTTCCAGAAGTTATGCCAGAGTTGCTGTTTTGTTTGCTATTGCTCTTGCAGGGCATTTTGGATATTGAAATAAAAGGGAAAATGTTTGCTAGGACTTTTAAAAAAGTAACAATAAGGTTTGAGATATGTGTGCAGTATTGCTTGGGGATCCCCCTTTCTCTTCCTATTAAAACATGTCATTTTAATTATGTGTGCCTATTTGTTTATACTATTTAAGAATAAATTTTAAGGATGATTCATGCAATAAAGAGCAAAAAACAACAGAAAAACTAAAAGGAAGAAAAAACTTTTTTTTCTAAGGACTGGGTGTTAGTGAAACCATCTTCCAGAGCGTGTATGTTGCATAAAGATAGGCTGGAAAGAGCACTCCAAAGTACTGTGTGTATTTACATTTCATGTTGCTAAAGGAATTAATCTGATTATTCAGTAATCTTTTTCATCTCTAATTTTGACCAAAATTAATTTCTTGGCATCAGCAACATTGATTACAGGAGGTAGTAACATACACAAGCATTTGTCCTTACATATTTTGCCTTTACATCAGACACTAAGTACAGTATTACGCCAAAAATGTATTACTAAAATACTGCTTTTCCAGAAAGAGCTGAGAAAATAGCAGTACCCATGCATATGACGACCTTTTTCTTGCCTTCCCTTTTGTTACTTTAACTCAAATACAGAACTTTTAAAAATGATTAATATAATCTGTTCCTCTTCACTTTGATATATACAATATAACAAATAAAGCTCTAAAACAGGATGCTTTTCAGTAATTCATAATTAAATATGCAAATTCCACAGCTAAATTTGGACATGCAATTATATGACTAATCACATTTCAGAAAGCCAGAAAATCGCAATTGCATGCTTAAATAGATGGCCAGGCCCCAAATCCACATGGGTGCTCTTGTTCTCTCATTTCAGAAAAGAGAGTTGCTTTGCTATTAAATGGCACCCACTGCAAATTAAATGTATTTGTATGGGCAATTTATGTGCCATCTTAGATGTGTCTTTTCTCTTTTATTTTAACAGAAATTCAGTTTTGAAAATGTGCAGCCCAACAAATGTTAACCTTTCTGTCACTTTGTGCGTTGTTGACTCTTAACTAAATGTCTTGTTGCTGTAGACTGGTCGTGGATGGACCATATGGATCTGCAACCACAGACATCTTCCACTACCGAGTCAGTGTGTGCATTGCAGCAGGAATTGGAGTCACGCCATTTGCCTCTATTTTAAAATCCATTTGGTACAAATGCTGCAACCCTAACACAGTACTGGCACTGCAGAAGGTAGGTGGGAAAGTTTGCTTCATTAAAAAGTTCCACAAGTGAGCTTACTTAGCCAGGGGAGAGAGGCAATTCACAGCTAGAGGCTCACTTGAGTGCTTTAACTCGCTCTAAGAAGCAGTCACTCCCTTTCCGGTTGCCTTAGGAACTGTTGTGGGGTGAAGTCTCCTGAACTCACTGTGATTCCCTGGGAAAGAAGGCAGCCATAGCTGCAGTGTTTTTAGTAAAAGTTCAAGAATCAGATTTTCAATAGCAACTGGAGATAACTGTGGAATGCCTTTCATAGCTAGACAGATAATTAGAGAGCTACAAGAGAAACTTACCCTCTTTCTTACCAAAAATAAATCCTGCAATGTCATCTCAAGCAGAAGTGAAGGGCAGCACTTGCTCTTTGTCCGGCTTCAAGTTTCATGAGGGTCCTTTGGCAGCACGTCCCGGTCCAGAATGCTGCATTCAGCAACCATTTGCTGCTTTTCTCACATTGCAGTCTGGATATTAACCAGCATAGAAGGAATAAAAAAGGCATTTAAGTTCCAGATGAGATGCACATATCAAGATGCATATTACTCTCTCAAACCACTTTAATTATTTTGCTGAAAAAAAATATTCAGGTCTATGAGGCAAAGATGGCACTCATTAAATTAACATACTCTTGATTTTCTAACCTGTTACACGCCTTCTGCTAATGGCATGTAAGGCAGCACTGGGGGAGGATAGGTGAAGAATAATAGGTGAAGATAATAGGTGAAGTGGGGCGAGGGCAAGAAGGTAACAGAAAAAAATCAGCATTAAACATTCTCTTCCCTATCCATCATGGCAAGTGGTAGCTTGTGGACCTCACAGCTTCTTTTAGCCCATTTTCCAGTGTAAAAGCTGAATCAGGAAGTGTTCAACATTTCCCATTTAAGGACAAACATTGAAATTGCATTGGAGTGGACAGATCTCTGAAAGGGTCAATACATATGGAACTGATTGCAGGACCAAGGGGCTGATCTTTTTAAATGAAAGAGTGTTAAAACTGGCATCTTAATGACAAGCTGCCACTGAAAAAGCATCTGGGATTTTAGTAACTGAGGAGTTGAGGACAGGTTCAAATTGCCAGGGGGGATCTTTGAGGCAGAAAAAGCACTGAGGAGGGAGGGAAATAAAAATGGAAATACATTCTATATGCGAAAAGAAGTGTATTTGCAAACACTATGATTGTACCAGGAGGATCTTTTTCTCTGGAAGGAGAGCTATGCATATGCATATAAACTTTATATATGTACATTATGTATATGCTACATGTATACAAGTAAAAGTGTTATCATTATTGTCATTGCTGCTATCTTAAGGGGAAAAGAACAGAATTTAACTATGCATCAACAGTATACCTGAGGGTGTTCATTCATAGCTTAGGGAGAATCTCGGGTAAGTGTGCCTGCAAAGATAAATGCATTGTGCATTCTGCCATGGTTTTGTGCTAGAGAGTTCAGTTTTTTCTGAATTCCTGTGAAATACAAAATTATCAGGATTTCTACTTGTCTTTTCCCTATATCTTGGCTTCCTTATTGGTGCAGTGGGAATAGCGATGTTTATTTTTCACAGGTGTTATGAGGCTAAATTTCATCAGTGCTTGTAAAATATTTTGAAAGTGTGGATGAAAGGTCATGGGGAAGTTCACAGCATTACTTAAAAAGTTTAGCAGTCATCTCAGTGAGAGCGATTAATCTCAGGGTAGCTCCACATTTTTTTTTTCCATTGGTTAAAAGCTTCCACTTGTGGTATAATTACAAATAATTTAATCTTCCTCAAAGTATTCAGCACTCTCTTTCTGCCATGATGAGTACCATAGAAATGTCTATTAAGGAAATAAATAAGAGGTTTTTCCTTTTTTTAACAACTTCGTTTTGATTTGAGTACAGCTATCATTACGCTTATTGAACTAATATTTCTTGGTGTTGCCCACATATGGTTGAGATATAAATACTCATAGTTTCCATAATGTCTGCAGCTGTATAATTTAAAAAACCCAACAAATCAAAAGGACTACACATTTATCTAATTGATTCTTCACAATTAAATAGTCTTAGAGCCCTCATTTCCCCATCATTTTTTTGCATGTACCAGTAGTCATGGCTGGAAAGTTTCTACTGGCTTTAGTTATGCATAATATGATTTTTTTTTCCCTTCACATTAGTGGTCTCATTTTTCAGATCAATTGCTACTGAAATTGATAAAATTGTACTGATCATCAGATTCTAGTGTTAGCAAACATCCATTTTCTCTTCCCTACAAAAGACATAAGAAAGGTCCTACTGAGTACCACCAAATATCCATCTAGCCCAGTATCCTGTCTCCAACAGTGGCTCTTCATGAACACCTAGAGAAAAGTGTACAGACCAGAAAAATAATACAGTGATTGGTTTTTAGGGGACACTTTCTCACCACTGAGCAACTCGTAGATCAGTAACACCTTGATACAAGAGCTGTACCTCTGTCTTTCATACCCCTTTGTAACTTTTTCTTCCATGAAGTAGTCTAATTGTTTTTTGAATCCATGTAGACTTAAGACAACCATAACATGCTGTGGCAGTAAGTTCAGCTACATACTGAGAGGAAAACAAAATCAGCCTCTTCCATTTGCTTTGAGACTGACTTCCCTGCCAGAGGTAAATCTCTGCCGCAGTCCACAGCCTTCTGCACAAAAATCTTGTCTTGAAGACCTAAAAATCTGGACTCTTTCTTCTGTCAAATGTAACCATCTTTCTGATCTTATTTGAGAACAGTTAAAGCTTTTTGCTTCATATTTAGGAAAATGAATTTGAACCGTGTCATGCATTTATAGGAAAGGCCGTTTGCTGCCACCCTAACTTAAAGTCAATGCCTCCTGTAGGCTGCCAAACCCCCACCTCCCACACGTCCCAGGCTGCAGGCACTGCTGTGCCTTACCTGGAGTGGCTCCCTGGAGTGACTCCCTGAATTAATTACACTGAGGAAGATCTCTGATTTTTTTTTTTGTATGCTACAGCCCACAGGTAATGTAGTACACTCAAGAGCAGGGATGCTTGCAGGGAGGTGTCCAGCTGCAGGTGTAAGAGGTTTTTGCAGGGATATTCATGCCTAAGACAGAGCAGCAAGAGTCAGGGATAAGGGGTGTCCTCCTTGGACACCCCTGTAGTGAAAAGCTGGCTTTGCCCAGAGCAGCACCTCCAGCTCTGCCTTCAGGGAGCAGGGAGAAACAGATGGATGTTTATCAACAAATAATTATTAATGACTTTCCTCATGATGGAAGCTGATTTACCAAGAATATTCTTCCACCGTACAGGAAAGAGGTAACACAGCTCTTGCTCTTGTCCATTGTACAAAATTCAGGATGTGGGAAACTGAAGGATAAATATCCATTAATTACAAGGGAGCATAGCATTACAGAAATAAGTGACTGCTCAAACCCCTGCATCACAGATCTGATTAATAGCAATACTGCATCTAACTCAATTTGCAAAAAGAGCACTTGGAAAATTTAAGACAGTTTACTTGGGCAAGCCATCAAGCTGATGAATGCAATTGATGGCAGTAGGGTGGGTGGAGACTAATGAAACATAAATCTAAACCAGATTTTTAAGCGTCCTAAATAATTGCAGTCAGTTAATAGTATGAGGCTTACAAGAAAAAAACAGGATTCAGAATAATTTTTAATTATAGAAATGTACTGCTGCTACTTTATTCTACTGTTTTAATAAGGATTAATTTTTTAGTGCATTTATTGTATTTTAATTATACATGTAATATGTTGTGCTATGCTATGGGCAGTCAGTGTAAAGAAAGGAAGACTTCTTTGTAAACACCATTTATTTTAACATATTAGACTAGAAGTCCTCTTTGATCTAAGGGAAACTAATTCTTTTTACCCATAGGCCATCCTTCTTCACTCTCTCTTTTCTTTCTAAGATTATAATCACAGCCAAAAATACTTATAGTAACAGTCTTTCTTCATCACCAAATGCTCGCCACCTCTAACGTGAAAATAAGAGGCAATTCAATGGGTGCCACGGGATGAGCTTAAGGAATTTCTGCAGCTTCAGAAAGCTGCATCCTTTCCTGAGAGGACTGTGCCAGAGGTGGATTGACCCAGCCGGTTGGACTGGCTCTTACTGTGACAGCCAGGCCTGCAAACAGCTAAAAACACTCCTTCAAGATCCATAGTCTGATGTTCAGGAAGCCAGTTCCCCAATTCAACCACACTGTCTCAACTCATTGGCTAGCTTTTTCTTCCTCCTTCCCTGAATGTGATTATCTCCCAGTCCTGCCCACATGCTCCCAGTTGCTACCCCATGAAAAATTCTTTATTTGTTTAAAAATACGTTATCTCCTCTCCACACACATGTACCAAATATACATTTCCATAAAATGAACTGCTGAAAAAACTTGAGAAATAAGACGATCAAGTAGAGTCTGGGGGAAGAAATTTCTCACTACAAATCAACAGCTATGGTGTGATACAGACTGACAGCACCCAGTGGGCTGATTTTCGAGGTGCTGAGTATATAGAACAAGTGGGGACTTTAGGACTCGGAGACAAAAAAAGCTACATAAAGCTTAAGGCTATAAATCTTACTTAGTTTTGGTAATTTAAAATAATGCTCTTGTTGGCCACAAATATGAAATTCTGTAAAGTCAGTGGGCTTGCTTTTTCCTCATAACCCATGCCAGTGTAAATCAGCAGCAATCCCCCTCCATAAAGCAAGGAGGTCATATTTAAGGCAAAATATTGAAACAGAAGGGGAAAAATCAAACAGCCAAGATGGTTAGTACTAAAGTTCTACAGACAGTCTTATTCCTGGGCTGTAAAAATACCCTACTTAACCCTGAATGCCTTATCTCTGTTTCTGGGATCATACATCATTTATATTTCTTACATAAACCACAGATGGTCCCTTACAGTACACTCAGATCTAGGAAGCATCTCAAATTACTGTTAGTGTCTTTCACCAAATCTCCACTGAAGCATGGTATTACCACATTTTTCTCCCACCACCTTACCAGAAGTCTGACAAGCTAGAATATTAAATCTTCGGGAAATCTCTTTACAGCTTTCTGGTTTCTTTCTCTGGTTTTTCACTTCAAAAGTGTCTAATACACATTTTTACCTCATTGATCCTGTGGAAAAGGGCTACAATTTCCAAAACATCAGAGTCACCACAATGATTGCCTTGGGGACATACCTTCCAGATCACCTTTGAGACTGCAGTACAATAAAAAACAGAAGGGCTGGTGAGCAGAAAAGGAGATGGGCTGGAGGAAGCTAAGGGATTTTGCAACAAAATAAAAATCACAGTCACAATAAAATAAGTTCCAATCATCCAGTTTTTATAAGCTTATACATTGTCTTTCATGCCATTCCTTTTACATCTGAAACTGTGTATTTTTAGACTTCCTCCATGTTTGTGAATTACTTCTTTGGATAAATTATGAAAATACACAGCCTGCAGAGGCCCATTCAAGGTTTGGCACCATCTGGTCAAAAATAATGGTGGAGTGTGTGGCAAGAGCTACAGAATTCGAGTAACAAGAATTGCAATCAGATTTGTCTTGTAATTGTGCTTCAGACTGCTATCAGGGTAGTACCTGGACAGACAGCCTGGGAATTTCAGACATTCATCCTCTGAGTAGTACAGGAACTCACACTGGAGTTATCTCTACATCTGGATTGGCTTCATACAAGGCATTGAGCTGAAACCAGGGCATGGACTGGTCCCAGTCCTCTACACAGCATAGCACTGCTAGAGGAGATTTCCAATTGGGGAAATCATGGCTGTGCTGAAGACTCTCTACGGTAATTCCTGATGGGCCTAGGAGGGCCTGAGTCTCGGTGCATTGATAAGATCCTGACAAGGGAATCTCATCAGTCCTGAGGCAGTTCCTGTTGAAAAATTTATTAACTTGTACACAGACAAGACATTTGCAAATAGTCATCAGAAACCATTCCTGCAGAAGTGGTCATATAGGACAGCCTTCTAGAAATAGCTAATTAGTTAGAAGATGCTTTATATGCAGGTAAGACAACAGATCACAATAGATCATGCACATGCAGGAGTGGTCACAATGATCCCTTGACCACAATGATCCCCCCTGGCTATAAGAACTGCAAAGAAAAAGGTTCTTGTGGACTCCCACTGTTCCAGCTGAAGATGTCAGAGGAAGGACTCTTGAAATAGAAACTCATCATCATATGGACAATGACTAACCATCTTGTTTGAAAGATTTTTTTCCTATGCAAGCATTACCTTATGCCAAGATATTAAGAAATTAGCTTCTTTCTTTAAAAAAAACCAGAACTCTGCTACATTTTTGATTTACTGCAGTAGAGTAGGAAAAATAAGCCATAGAAATGATTAAAGGATGCCTCTCAGTGACAGATCCCAGGAACGTTTGGTTTGTCATACACACAATTATAGGATGACTTGATCCCAGCCTCTAATTTCTACCTACAGAACGAAACTCTGATAACAGGCTCTCCAACCCAATAGGCAACAAACATAAAAAGATGAAAAGTGAAACTAGTGAAACCTGGATGAGAGAAACTGTGTCAATTTTTGATGGAGAGGAGGGTTTCAAACAATAGAAAATCGATCATGGGATAGCAGTCCATTTTACCCCTTTGGCAATTGTAAATTTAGTTTCAGGTTTGTCTAGGAACTAGAGAAGAATTATAGATTCAGGTTTCTCTAGGAACTAGATGCTCCAATTTAAACATGAAATACATCTTTTAAAAAAGGGAATAGGGACATTCTCTCACCTGTTTTATACAGGGTATACGACTTGAAGAACATAACTATCTTTTGGCAACATCAATAGTTAACCTATGGCATACGGTCTTGAGAAACAAGGAATTCCTTGTGTCAATGCTGAATGAAACTGAAATTAAATAAATCCAATATTTCAAATAATCATCAAGTTATTTGCAAGAAATGAAGCGCTAGGTATTACAAGTCAAAGCTGAGATGCACTAGCAGGGGTATATGGGAAGCTTGTCCATTGCTATTTTCACTAGCACATTAATATATTCACTCATTGTTTAGGATGAAAATCAAATTTTTAAATCATCAAAATTATGTGTAATTATGTTTAAAATAAATTTATAGTGGAGAAGAGTCACGCACTATATGGTTAATGAGTTGAGTCAGTAATTCAGAAGTTTTATTGAAAGCTTGCTTCTTGTTAAATCTCTTTACTTCATTTGACAGGTTTATTTTTACTGGATTTGTCGAGACCCATCAGCATTTGAGTGGTTTGCTGATCTTCTGTTCCATTTGGAAACAAAAATGGCTGAAGAATGGAAAAATGATTTTCTAAGCTATCATATATTTCTTACTGGCTGGGATGAAAGTCAGGTAATAATGAAACTGTTACAAGTCTGAGTTAATGTACCTTGCTTTTCCAGTATGGTAACATATGGAACAGGAACAGCTGAATAAATGATGGATGAAGCAGAGAGACAAAGAACTGTAAATATGAAGACACTAAAACGTCTGTTTGCATCTCACATTCAGGAAGACAGGAATGGAGAAATCAAGCCAGTGATTCTTCCAGTCCTACATCTTGCCTTGGGCGAAGATGGTTACCAGATGTCTCACAGAAAAGTGCATAGAGCTTTCAGGAGCTCGTCAAGGGACATTTTGTCTATGTCTAAGGAACAGTCTTTCATTAGATTCTGGCATTTTTGTACTGAAAAGTGGAGGGCTGTCTAAAAAGTGTAGGTTTCATTTACTCTTATCATTTACTATAACTTCTGTTGTTCACATCCATATATATATCCAGTGCATTTTTTGAAAACTGCTGCACTTGGAACATTTTGGCAACCAACTTCATGGTCTAATTCATGTTGTTTGAAAAGACATTTTCTCTGATTGACGTTAAATTTGCCATCTCATAATTTCATTGGATCATACCACCTCAGGAACTTAATTCTTAGACTGGGTCAATATTATTCAACTTCTTTAGTCTTTATCTAAACACAAATGTGTTGATTTTCTCTCCCTCTCTCTCTTTCCTTTTTAATGGATCACTCAGACCACACAGTGATAAGTTAGGCACCTGCCAGAAAAACTCTCACAGGAAAGTCTTTGCTCTACTGTTTTATTTCCTGCTGTCTCTGTTGAATGAAGGACTGCCTAGTAAAGATGAAAAAAATACGGATTTCATAGACCTTTTCCTTTTCTGCCTCTGCTGATACAAAAAACCCATTGTTTCTTTCTGCTTTCCTTAGAGTTTCTGACAAGTAATGAGGTATGTGCATAAAGCTGTATTCAAAAAAATCTACTCCCATTGTGAAATATATGGCAGTTATAGAAACTACTGCTCTGCATTAGCAATATCACAGGGTATTACCTAAAACCTGCTGTTAAAGAAGCTATTGGGGAACCTAACAAAACACAAAGTTGCCCTCTTCTTTTAACTACCACCTCACTTCCCTCTTGGGCAAACATCAGGCCAGAAACAGGTAGGGTGACAACTGTTCTTGCTGGGGCATCTGTCTCTCTTCACTCACGTGCCCTGCACTTTTCTGAAGGGCCTTCTCTTCAACCCCATCATCTATCTCCATTCCTGTCAGAGGAATGGTCTTCAGTGGTTTTTTCTCCTACTCTGACCTGGGCACTGTGCTCAGTAACAGCCTCATCTTCTTCAGATAGCCACAAAGCTCCCTCATCTTACAGGACTTACTTTTATTAAATTCCTGTTCATCACTCCTCAAAATTTGAGTTTCAGCACCAGTAATATTTGAATGATATTTTACTTCGCCCCTAGCAACAAACAAAGCAACATTCTCTGCATTCTCTCCCTGTCTTCACCATATAGATGGCCAGCAGTCAAGTGAAGCTGAACCCAAGGAGGATGGGCATTTTTCACCTTCTAGTACACCCTCCTTTACTGGCACGTGTCTCCTCCTCAGACACGTTTGTTCAATGCTTTGAACTCTTTTCAGACTCCATGCTGGCAACAGATGGTCAAGTAAATAAGGCACATGGTCTGCCTCTGCTTGGACAAACACTTATGTTTCAGCCTGTTGCTCCCTGCAATACCTCTGAGTCTCCTAGGCAATTTTAACACTGTGAGCTATTGCAAAGGCTAATACCAAAAATTCTGGGAAACTTCCACTTAATGAGAACAGCCCATCTTCTCAATGGGACAATTTTGCTGCAAACAATTCAAAAATTCTGCTGTTTTCTACCCCCCACTCTCACCAAACACTTTCAGTTCTTTCTCAGACTATTCCAAGTCCTTCATGACAGTGGCTCAAAATAACAAGTAGAAGCTTTTAGAAACATGACCTCTTGTGACAACTTTGCTTGACGAGAATAATTGTGTTGGTAATGAACATGGGAGACTCATTAGAAGAGGAAATATACAGTATTCCCAGGAAATTAATCTAAATTCCAGCAACCACTTCTGCAAAAGAAGATAATGATGGTTAGTTCATGCTAGGGCCTGGACTAAATGCAAAGCCCATTTCTAAACTTACTTTCCTCTGGTAATGTCTTGATAGTGACAGCAATGATGATAGTCTGTAGTAGAAACAAGCGTATTACTCCTACACAATGGCAGTACAATTAGGAGTGACAGTGGTTTTTGTTTTTAAATGCACTTGGAAAGTACTCAGATAGCATGGTAATGGGTGTAGCATAGGAGCTGAAGGACAGTAAAAGCCCATGAAAATCAGGACTTTTTTCCTGGCACCTGAGACCGGTGGAGCTCACTTGAAGGGGATCACCTGGGGTGATCCACTTTTTGCACCTGCCTCCACCTGAGGAGAAAAGTCAAAACATTGAGGATTTTACACAGAATCACAGAACAGTAAGGGATGGAAGAGACCTCTGGAAATCCTCCAGTCCAACCCCCCTGCCACGGCAGGCTCACCTAGAGCAGGTTACACAGGGACTTGTCCAGGAGGGTTTTGAGGATCTCCAGAGAGAGACTCCACAATCTCCCCAGGCAGCCTGTTCCAGTGCTCTGCCACCCTCAGTGTAAAGAAGTTCTTTCTCATGTTGAGATGAAACTTCCTGAGTTTTAGTTTATGGCCATTGCTCCTCATCCTGCCACTAGACACCACCAAAAATAGTCTGGCACCATCCTCCTGACAGCTGCCTTTGAGATATTTACATGCATTAATGAGATCCTCGCTCAGTCTTCTCTTCCCTAGACTAAACAGGCCTGGCTCCCACAGTCTCTCCTCATAAGAGAGATGCTCCAGACCCCTCATCATCTGTGTGGTTCTCTGCTGGACCCCTATTTTTACCCCTGCTGAGCTGGTATGTCCACTGTCTTTTCCATCAGCATTGGAATGCTCTGGACTTGGGTCTTAGGCACTTTTGGAAGTGCTTTTTACAATTCTAGTAATATTGTGAACTCTCGAATACTCTCCTCTCCTCTCCTTTCCACCCCTCCCCTCCCCTCTCTTCCCTTCCCCTCCCATTTGATAATTGCATCGTTTCCTTTCCCTCATTCCATCTTTCCCAGCAAAGCAGCATTATTGCTTTTGCCTCTTACTTGGAATATATGTTATTGACTCTAAAATTATTATCTTGTAAATTTGCCTTTAGGCTACTCACATAGCCCTACATTGTGATGACAAGATGGACGTAATTACTGGTTTGAGACAGAAAACCTGTTACGGAAGGCCAAACTGGGACAATGAGTTCAAGGAACTAGCTGAAAACCATCCTAGGTAAGGCAGGCTGGTTTCTAACCTTGTTAGGTAACTCTTCTCTCAGAATAAACAGTGGGAGGAGGGGAGAGCAAACATTTCTAAATGACCCTTTTAAAATAATTTCTTCTTTTTTGCTGTGTGGAAAGAAGATTTATGCTTAATGAAGCTTTTAATGAAGAAATCTCGGAAAGAGAATGCCAATAAAATCTAATTTTTGGACAAGAAAATCTAATATTTAGAAGTATTTCAATATCCTGGCCTTTGTCCAGATATAATTGAAACACACAATCCAATTACTGTTCTGCACAAAGGACAAAGTAGCATTAATTTCCCTTGAAGATGGTTATTAAAGAGATAAACTGTGATTTTTTTCTTATGATGTCAAGGATATGTTTGTTCCCCTAACATATTTGGCTGCTCTTGCAAGACTACGCTGTTCTGTTATTAGTTCATCTCTGCTGGCAAAGACAGTTCATTTGAACTTGGTGGATTTGCTAGTGGTCTGAGAAAAGCTTCTTTGTTCCTGAAAGCCTTTGAAGCAAGAATTTGAAATATTTTGTGTTCAGCAGTAGAAAATTCCAGAATCTTTGTGACTTTGTGATTTCCAAACATTTACCTGTTAATGCAAAATAAAGGCTTGCACTTGGGAGACAGAGATACGAAAAGAAAAAGGAGAAAACTTTTTTTAAAAGATGAAAAAGACCCAAGAAAAAGCTGAAAGGGAGGAGATCAAAGAGAATACAGTAAGCTACAAGAATACCATAAAATTGCAGAAATAACAGTAATAGAGAATTCACTTGATGGAGGTCAAAATAAATACAATCAGGAAATATGAAAGATTAAAAGCCTAAAAAGGCCAAGAAATAGAAAATACGACTTTTGAAAGACCTTTCATAGAGATTCTACTATATAAACAGAGCTTTTAAAGTTATAGTTGAAACATTACTTTTTGTTAGTTACTTTTTTTAGGTACAGATGAGATAAAAATGTTTTTCTGCTGCTTATGGGGGAGATGGGCATTTGCTTTCTATACTGGGTCTTGAGGTAGTTCCGTAGAAAGACAGTCCTAAATTGACAGAAGAATCTCCATTTTTTTCCTGAACCTAGATGCCCATGTTTATGGTCAATGTTGAACCTTTTAAAGAAAACCTTGCATGAAGTAAGGATTCCTTATGAGAAAAGAACACCCTAATTTTTTTTGCTCTGAGTTATAGAAGATTCAAGAGGCAAACTGAAGAGTTTCTAGTGTGTGATGAAACAATCAGCTTTTAGGAACTGACTAAACTTTGGGTCCCTGCACCTAGGTTGACAGAGTTCCCCTTGGCTGCAACAGTGTCTTTTAGCAGATTAGCAGGAATACCCCACTCCAGGTTAAACCTGGGGCAACTGAGCACCACAGCAATATGGGCACGACTTCTGGGGGCTATGGTTTGGGCACCAAAATCATATCCACAGCCCCTTCTTTATGGGAGCAAACTTCTTCAAACTCACGCTATCACTTGTCACTTCCTCTGCATTTATGCAGACTGAGGTTTCCCCAGCAGCACAGCACATGTGAATTTGTGTCTGCATGTATGTTTTAAAACCATATGTGTAGTGTACTTGGAGGCAAACCTTTTAGGCAGTTTCTAGCAGGCAACCAGGTTACCAGCTCCCTGTAATGCTTGTGCACATATGAACACAATCGTTCATTACATTTGTCATGTTCTGATTTTATAAGTACCTATTTACAAACATTGTTATTAAATCAGCCATTTTAAAATTGTCTGGTAGAAAAGTGTTAGATGGGGGGGGGAAGAGAAGAAAACTCAGAAGTAACTGAGCATTTTGTATATTTTTTAGGAAAAAAATTAACTCAGCTGGAGAAAAAGCACTTAAAATTTTCAGCGCAAGCAGTATGTTTGCCTCTGATTGAGAAAGATATGAAGATCAAAACCAAAGAGCTACTATTTAAAATAGTTTGTGACCTCTAATATAGCAATCCTAATAAATAATGTAATAAGACATAATAAACATGAAAGTATTAAAATTATTATACTCTAATACAGCAACACAAATTATACAGTACGTAACACAAAGTATACAGTAACACAAGATATTTCAAATGTATTTCTCAAAAAACCATTTGAAAAGATGCAAAGCTAGAGGCAGCCAAAAGATACAGTGTATTCATTTACCCTGCTACTCTCATGTTTTTTGTTGTTATTGTGATTACAGCAACAGTATTGGTGTATTCTTCTGTGGACCCAAGGCTCTCTCTAAGATCCTGCAAAAGACATGCAATTCATATTCGTCAGTTGATCCAAGAGGAGTTCAGTTTCACTACAACAAAGAAAGTTTCTAGGCTGTACTTCTTAACTGTATATAGATATTACCAAATTGTGTATTTTTTTTCTCACCTTCTCCCATCCTCTACTCATTCTGCAGCATTCAGGCCAGATATTAAGAGTTGCAAATTCAAAGAGGTGTATTGACTGCAGTAGAGACATGCCATCCTATGCCAGCTAAAGAACTGGACCCCTTCCTTAGCCTTTTCATTGCTTCCTTATGATGCTGTGAATCCCTCTACACTGTGTGAAAAAACCCACAAACCATAACCTTTGAAGAAAAAGGCATGAGTAAAATGGACATTTAGAGCTGTACTTTGCTGTTGTGTGTGATTGCAGGCAATACATTCCCGCTGTTTAAATCCTGCCCATTGAAACCATTTGCCTTCCCGGTGTTCTGATTTCACACTCATACTGCACACACATCCATATCCACATTACATTTGTGCCACAGCAATACTATTTCTATACACCCTGTCAAATTCCAAAGGAACAAATTTGTTTTGCCCTACCAAACTATGCACCATTTAAACCTGTCATTTCTGTGGGAATGGTGTCTGCGTATGCCATGGACTAATATGTACTTAGGTTTAATATGCTAAGGAAACTCCAGACATTTTTGCACTCAGCAAATAGATCTCCTGAGACAAGCAACTGAAACTGTGGAAAAAAGTTTCATGACTGAGTGATTGAGGTAGGAAGGCACCTCTGGCTTTTACTCCAAACCTCTTGCTCAGAGCTGATTCTGTGAAGAGAGAAGCAACATTAGCATTCTTCCATTTCTCAGGAATCTTCTTCCATCACCAGAACTATTCAAAAATAAAGAATCCCTCAAGTTCCCTCAGCACTTGTGGATGCATCCCATCAGTTTTCATGGACTTGTTTAAAATATCCCTAACCTGATCTTCCTTCACTGAGGGCAAGTATGAATTGTTTCAGATCTTCCCACTTGCCTCAGAAACCAGAGATCTCTGTTGTCAGCCTTATCTGTAAAGACTGAGGCAAACCAGGAATGGAGTACCTCTACCTTTTTCCATGGCCTTGGGTGCCAGGTTCCCCACCCCGTTCAGCAGCAAAGCAACATTTTCCTAATCTTCCTTTTGCTATTGACACATGCATAGCAGCT
The DNA here is from genome assembly GCA_013397815.1 of Aleadryas rufinucha. Lineage (NCBI taxonomy): Eukaryota > Metazoa > Chordata > Aves > Passeriformes > Aleadryas > Aleadryas rufinucha. The sequence continues at coordinate 537,546 of VZTH01013402.1, forward strand.
CTTCTTCTTGCCCTTCACTTCTCTCACCAGATTTAATTCCCAATGGGCTTTGCCTTTCCTGACCCCATTCCTGCACACTCATTGTCTCTATATTCCCTGCATCACCTGTCCTTTCTTCCACCTCTTGTATGCCTCCTTTTGTGCTTCAGTTCTGTCAGGACAGATTTATTCAACCATATGGGCCTCCTACCACCTTTGACTGACTTAGTCCACAGCAAGAGGGATCATTTCTGAACCTGGAGAAACCTATTCTTGAAAATCATCCAGTTCCCCTAGACCCCTCTTCTCTCTAGGACCACTCTTCATGGGAAACTTCTAAGTATTGAATTCCTCCTGTGTCCTCTCCATGCCATGTGTATTAGTGTACATGCACTTCAGAAAGGCATCCAGTCATGTGAGTTTTCCAAAAGAGGTGTTAGAGCTTTCCCCACCCTGCTTTTCTGTAGGCACTTGCTAGTTTGTACGGATACCCTTGGAATAGGTCCCCTACTGCCCTGTTTTTAGGTTGTGACATCTCTCCTGTTCACATCATCCTGCACACTTTATTTGTTGCTCTAGTCCACCACTTCCTCATTTGATTGTTGGTCATCCACTCTCTCCCCATCATGCAACATTCCCATAAGCTACAAAAGGGAGAAAAAACTTTTCCCTCTACCCCAGCACAGAATGTTAAAAACACCCCATATTTGGGTTGGACTGAGGTGTAACAGTTCACTAGGATCACATAATGCATTTATCCAGACACATGAAAAAAATGGGAGATAGGAAACATCCGGTGTATGTCAGCACTTGAATGACAACAAATGACAATATTATACATGTATACTTACCCATAGACGAGAAATGCCCACTAGAGGGGACATAACTGTATAGACAAAAGAAACAGAACAGTAAAAATTATGACAGAGAAGACTCCAATATTATCTTATATATCTTCTACTACAGGATATGGTATGTGTGAACTGAAATTGTTCCACAATACACAGTTGTATTATTGTTAAGTTTAGGGCAATGTATCTTTGTTTTAAAATAGTTGAAGGTTTTTTTAAATGCCTGCCTATGTGAAATGATTAATGCAGAGCATACTGTGTAGCAGTAAAGTGAGTAGAGAATTAGAGCCTCTGCCAGTTCACCTAGAGGCATTTATCTTTTATTTTTTCCCCTGGTGCCCATGCTGAGCCTCAGGGTAAGCTGACACATTTTCTAATATAAATTAAGCTTCTTTTTTTTTATGTGTGCTGAAAATCTTGAAGGAAATGAGAAATGTGTGTAGGCACCAATACCAGCTGCCATTGCATGAAAGAAAGAGGTGACAATTTCCTGCAGATTCTGAATGATTGTCTTAATGGGGTTGGATCGGAGGTAACAAGCACAAAGATATTGTGCTGCCAGAAAAACAGGATCTATTCTCCCCCCAGCCTCATGCAACAAGATGTAACATTTAGCTTCTGGCTCAACATGGCATCTCTTCACTGCTTTGATTTATTCCCACTTTTGCAAATCACTATGGTATGCTACAGGAGATGCATTTAGAGCCCTTGTTATAGTTCATTGAGTAGCACTGCTGTTATCACCACCAGAGGAGAATTTCAGTTGCATCAAAACTGAGTGACCTAGAATAAAGGAAAAATAATAATAATAAAAAAAAAAAAGTGGGGAGGTTTGTTGGACGAGGATGAAACTGCATTTAGGCTGAATGAAAATCCCTTTATTACAAATACAATTTGAATCAAAATGGGAACTAGGAAAATTTGGCTTCCTGCCTTGTTTTGAATAACACTGAGCACACAGCAGCTATGATAATGTGAGTGCATATGTAACGACTCTATTATTATGTTTATATATGGAAACATCATTCACTGTCAGGGAAAATGAGAGATATCTTCATGGATTTGTCCATTCAGCTGCTTCAGCAGGAAGTGTTCAGCACTGTGTAGGAAAATATTATTAAATAAAATATAGTCATAACAGCACAGACTCACCACATCCTGTGACAGAAAACTAATCATAGACCAGGATCATAAATATACAGATTAATTACATTGGCTCTTACAATAAAAGGAGTGCTATTATAGTGATTGAAGTTGTGTTATGATAATTTAAGTTTATTCACTAGGAATTGTAAATTGAAATACATGGGCTTATATGTTCTGGCTTTCCCCTTTCTTCCCCTTCTCCAAAGCTGTATGCAGTAGAAATTATTTTAGTAAATTTGTTCCTTAGTTTACACTAAAATATTAAAGAGAAACTGCCACTCTTAACAGAAAATCCATCATAGGATATCTGTGCCATATCAACACCGTTACAAGGACTCTCCTGCTTCTTTCCTGCTTTTAGGTATAATCAAATGGCTTAGCAGAAATACTGTTAACTGCAAAAAAGTGACAAACTTTTCAAAGGTTTGAGTACTCCTGATCATCAGGAGATTTTATAAGAACTACCTTAAAGGCAGCTTACTTGCCTTCAGAAAAGTAATAAACTAAATGACATGGTAGATTTATAATCTCAACTGGTCAACAATTTCAGTGATTTTTTTTTTTCTTTCTTGATGGAAAAGTACCTGAATTTCCTCAGGAACCAAGAAAAGAAAAAGAAAAAAGTGACAGTGCTTCCACCCTTGCTCCATAAATACAAAAAAGCTTAAATGAAACATGCATAGACAACCAAGTAATGAGGAATGCAAACCTGTGAGGGTCAAAGCAGCATAGCAGGTGATGGGCTGGAAGGTGCAGTACTTCATCATGTCTCCTGACACTTCTCAGGCAATCACATACCAGGCATGAAGTCACCTTGGTGACCACTTACAAGGTGGAAGACACCCTATTAAGGACTGGCCGGCCTAAACCTTCCTGCTGCTGGAACCCAGCTGAGCTGAGGCTTTCTCACCTCAGTCAGGTTCTCTATTCTGCAGCAGCAACTCTGACTCCTCCTGTGTGATCACTTAATTGTCTGATAAATTCTGCATTTCTGCAGAATGAAATTGGGTGTCCATTTCGTTAAAACTGCACCCACATTTTCCAGGAATTTCCACATTTTCTACTTCCATGTTACTGAATATGTTCAAATGAGAGTGGGCTGATGATTTGCATTTTAAAACTCTCACCAGTTAAGTCTATTTAACAGGAGTCTACTTGTCCTTCAACAAGTCGTATCTTGCAGTGAAAAAAATCTCAATTATGCAATGGTCTTAATATATGGGAACAAATGTGTTAGTTGACATGGAAACACACTTTTTCTCCTTTCAAAGGCAAGAAAGGACAAAAAAAAGCTTAAAATCTTTAAAAGATATATTAGTATCCTTTCAGAATACACAGAAGGAAACAAAAGTTGTATAGTATAACGAACCACTCAAAACAGCATATTTCAAAGGCTATCTGCTTCAAATATTTGCATCTATTATATCTAAACAATAATGACTTCTAACATGGTAAGACATTTGTATTCATTGAGGATAAAAGCCCTGAGCCTGCCAATACTTACACATGTGCTTTACTAACTTCAAACAATCTTTTTACTGTCCTAGAGGACTAAATATGGTTTCCTTTGAAGCTCATGCACAGAGGACTGATGTCAGGCTCAAGGCTGGGTCCTGAAGGCTGATCTCTATTATTCAGCTATTACACTACCAGACTGTCTTGATTCTTGTCTAGAGACCATTTCTCTGGTACAATAATTCTGAATATGAAAGATAACTTACAATCACGCTCGTCTTAAGGTACACAGATAAGATTGCACTTATACACTCTAATAAAAGGCCTAGTTTTTAGTAGTCTTACAGCTTTTATTAAGCAAAAAAAAAGTGGTCTTGGAGAGAGCTTTTATCTTCTTTTATTTTTGTCAAACGATGAATATGCAGATCTGAACATTTTATTCTGTGGACATATGCAAATAAGGAGGAAAGAGGGCAGATAAGAGCCTGTCTTCTCAGGCAGAATTCCTGGTCTCCAGCCTATTGCTGACCGTTCCCCAGTATCACTGCCTTAAACACTGAATCTCTTGTGCCCTTGCTTGAGACGGGTTCTTTGCACAAAAGCAACATTTTTCCTCCTGCCGGTGTCTAAGGCTGCAAAAACCTTCACAGAAATCATTACTGTCACAAAACTGAACTAAATGGGACTTCGTGAGCAAAGGTAAGGATGCGTGCACAAGCACATGTTAACACACAGTAGTTGCAGCATGGATGCACACAGGAAATTTGAAGATACCTATCTGCTTTAGATACCACACACACAATTCCCTCTCACTGTAACAAGCACAATGTATTTGTTCTCATGTTTCGAGGAATTCATCAAGGTTAAAAAAATGAAAGATAAACTTCAAATTCAAAAGGTCGCAGGACCATAATCACCTGCAACATATCACACTCGTTAATTATACATTACTATACACTTACATTACATTTAGATTAAAATGTTTAGATTGAAGAATGCTCACCATTTGCTCATTAATATTAGTAAAATATCCATATAATTTTCTGAGTTTGTGTGCTGCTGAGAAAATCCAGAGGGCTATGCAGAATGCATACCAATGCAGAGTTAGCCATTTAAGATCACTCTTTTTTAGATTCCTTACCATGCTGGCAAGAGGAAGATAGTTAAGAGGCACAGTTGGACAACTTTGAATTTAATATCAAAGGTCTGAGGATGAAACAAACAAATGTATGCTGTGATACTGGTCAACACTGAAGTTACTTCAAATACAAATCATGGGGAGAACAGATAGATTTGACCGAACTGGACTTTGTGTAATACAAACATGCCCAAGTACAATTTCTCTGACAGGAATGTACATCAACTATTTTATTATGTGTTTGGCATTACAAAGATGTATCTATAGTAAGAAAAAGCAGGCATAATAACAAATGCTGGCCACCCTACATCTATCTGAGCAAGTCCATCATCCTTCTATAACACTGTGCATTCAAAAAGGAGCCTGAAAATGCTTTAGAAATAGTCTGCTGCTGGGAGATGCTGAACTGAAAGAGCTTTTAGCAAAACCAAAAGAAACTGTATCTGCTCAGCATTCTGCAGAATCAAAACTCTGGAGTCCAGACAACAAAATTAACCACAGTTTTTGCCACAATGAGGACAGTAGAATTTGGCTTTTAGTCAATATCAGTGCAGAATTATATATTGCAAAAAGAATGTCAGGACAAGGATTAAACAGGCTTTCAGGACAAAGACTATAGCTCGAACTGTTACAGCAATCTCCCTCTCCCGTAAACTGTAATACATATATTTGACATGACCCTCAAAAATATCTGTGAGCTTTCTGACTCAACATAAAACTGATCTGAATTATTTTCTGTTCTATTGTTATTGGGCAGCATGGTTTTGAAAGGTAAGTGTTTTGATTCTCAGGACCAGTATGATTCATACTTGCTTACTCCTAGAATTCTATCTATGATATAAAGTATGCACATGAAAAGTAGGTCCTCTGGCAGACAATGAATGATCTCTGTGATAAAACAGGAGATTTAAAACAAACAAAAAATAATACTTATCAGAAAATAAACAAGATTTGTGGGTTTTACTAAAAAATATTATTAAATATCTGAACATAGATTTTCATGCTGGACTAAAGCCTGATCCTACTCTGAGCAAAGAACACAGGAAAATGCTTGTTGTCCGCCATAACAGGATCTATCTAAATACCAGATAGCACAGCATTGTGCTGTCAGGAAAGCCAAGATTTCATTTTCATGTAGGGCAGATCAGAAAATTTTCGAGTATCAAAGCTCCTCTTTAAACAATTCTTGTCAAGAATACACAATAAAAATAATAAAGCTGGGTAAATAAAGAGTGTTCTGCTTCAGTTTCCTGGGATGCACTCATCCCCTTTATGACCATTTGAGGGAACACCACATTTGTTTGCTTTCTGATTTCTGTCACCTTGCCTGTACTTACAGAATTTTCTAAGATTGCAAAGGGGGACCTGGTTATTTCTTATGTCTATCCTCCATTAACAGCTTAAAATAAATTCTGACATAACCAGATATGGAGTCTTCATCATGACTCTTTATCACTTCACTTAATGGCTCCATAGTCACCCAGACTAATGTATTTGGTTATTGCCTAACTTAAAGGTATATTAAAGCTGTGTCCGGAATAACACTATTTACAAGAGTAAATTCATTCCTTCTTATTCTATTCACTAGTATTTCCTATTATATTAATGCTAGGGCAAGAAGGATTTAGAACACTTCACCTTCTGCAGAAGTAATCAGAAAACATTTATGAAGGTTTGCAGTTGTGATGGGAAGAACAGGACAGAAGGCATTTTATTAGGCTGATTTTATCCTATTTGTTTTGATTGGTGTTAACTAGTGTACAAAGATCCAAGGATCATCAGAGGAAAGGTATCTATGCATTTTCAAAATTCCCTGTTAATAAAATAAATTTGAGGGGGAAAAATGTAATTCATACCTTACTGTGTAAGTTCAACTCCACTAGCTGCCAACACCACAAAGCACTGGAGCATACTGTTAAGATGAGGAATGAAAACTATTCTAAAAGACAATATCAATCTAGAAATTCAGTCGTTGAAAGCCTGCTTCATGAACTGAAGCTAATTAATGCTCGCATGTAGGGCTGAACCCAAACCATCAGAATTATAGCAGCTCCACAGCTGAATTACTTTTTTAGTATGCTGCCACTTAAAATTCCACCCAGTCACTTGAAAAGGATGGAGTACATGATTAAATTGTGCTATGGGAAGGGAAAAGATGAACAATTAAAGTAAAAATCTCTCTAAACTCAGAGATTACCTAAGATATTTAAATACAGAATGACTTCATATTGCAAAAGTGCTTTCTGCAAAAAAATCCTTTAATTATCTGCACAGAGTTATTCCTTGTACGTCTCTGTTTAGAAGCTCTAGAAAAGGTACTTTTGTCAGCTCAGTTTTACATAGCTGCTTCAATAAAGGACTTGAATATCCAAGTATCAAAGCCCAATGACAGTGTTGACAGTGTGAACTATGCAATTTTTTTAAGCAGAATAATTTTTGTGTGCAGATGTCTGGAAGAATATAAATATGAAAATATTAAAATAAAAACCAAAGCTAGCCTGAGCAGATCCCTTTACCTCAGGAGTAGGAAAAAGCATAGGCCATTTTTTAAGATGACTGTGAATCGATAGTATTTGCCAGTTATTTCCACATTTGGCAAAATGACTTTAACTTGGGACATTGTCCATGACAGTGCTTTCACAAGCCCTTATCTTTCATTTGCATTCCTCGATGCTCTTGTTTGGATACTTTGCTTTCTGAAATAGACAAGAGTAAGATTTCAATGTGTGTTTAGGCTGGGAGAGGATGATCAGATGAATATGGCTATAAAATCCACATCTTCTAATGTCTCTAAATGATGCTACAGCTGCTGAAAATCATAACATTTAGTTGTCTAGGTTATCAACTACATCAAAATTATATTTACAACTGGATTTTTCATCAAATACGTGGGATTATCAAAGGTAACATTTCAAAAGGAATTGAGTTAGGAGACTAAATCACATTGACTTTCAATGCAAGGCAGGCATCCACGTGACATAAATATGTGACATATATAGAGTAGTATTTTCAATACTAAGCCGCCTCAAAGGCATGAGGACTTTCACTGTGTTGGGAACCAGCAAACTGTAACTGGGAAGAAGTCAAGGGAAAGGGAGGGGCAGAGGAAGTGGAACAGGGGGCATAGCATTTCCAGAGACCATTGCTCATTGAAGGTTAGTTCTTCCTTCTACCAGGAGTAGCTGAAAGGCTTTCTCAGGCTGCCTTGAAGCAGGATTATTGTCTTCTTCTGCCTGGTGTTTGCATTAGTTGTGACATTAAAACTGAGTCAGCTTAAGACATTCAAACCGGCATGGCTTTGGCAATCCTGCAATAGTCAGAAGATAATAAGATGGATGACAACAAGGCCTTGCTCAGTGGCAGGATGGGTGGTAGGGCAACATGAGCTGCAGAGGCTGTAAAGTAGGTGGAGGCCTTAGCAATAATTCTTTTTCAGATATGTCGCACAAAGAGAGGGAGTATCAACATGGCAGTAGCTCCTTTACAAATGTCTCAGAGCAATCTCTGAGGCCCATAAATGTCCCAGATGTGAATGGGTTGTCTTTGTATGACCGGCATGGTGCATGGCACAGGGCATAGAGCTGCCACCCCTGACTGTAGAAAAGTGAGTGCAGATGTCTACTGGTAACTTAAGCAGGGAACGTTCTTTTCAGACTCATATTCAGGACAGCATCATCACTGCAGCTCAGGAGTTTTTGAGCTCACTCAGAAACACGCTCCCCTGATGAATCATTGATTTTGAAACAGCTTTCTATGTGGCGTCACACAAAGAAAAGTTTTGCTTCTGGCAATGTCTTTAGTTCTGGAAAAATTAGATAGCATGTAGAAAATTGACAGGAATTTTCACTTGGGCTTTAAGAAAACCAAAGGAGTCAAAAGCCTAAGGTCTTGAGCTCTTAAGTTTGTCAACTCCTCTTGAACTTCTAGGCTGCCCCTCCTGACCTGGATCTAGTTTTCTCTGTCCATACACTCTGGCAATCATGGTAGATAACAGAATGATTTAGGAGAGGTGATCGCCTTAGCAGAAGAGAGAGGTCCTTAATTGATTTCACCGTGAGCAGCCAAAAACTAATGTCTATGGGTCTCTCATGTTGACTACCAGTAGCTGTATCTCAAAGGATGCAACTGTGGATCCTACCATGTGGCCAAAGAGACACTGATATTGAAGTCAGATAAGGTGATGGTGGCAAACAGCTGTGACCTTACTGCATATGGGTTTAGACTTGGGAAAGTCTACCTAAAAGCTCTCTGCTAAGGATCATTAATCAAGTTATGTGCACTTGTGTAGCTGCCTAGAAGAAAACATACTTTCCTCCTACCAGTTCAAAACAACAAAAATCATGTCCAGAATGGAGGACAGTGGTGTACTCCAGAAAAAGTCTCTTCAGGTTGGCTTGGAAATCACCTGTGTTTCTGGGGCAGGCGGAATTCCAAAAGAGGTGACAACATTGCTTAGCTCCCTCTACAGATGACCAGCGAATGAGATGCCAGTTTATTCCCTACAGGATGCCCAGTAAAAGGCAGATGTCCTGAGAATAGCACAGAATGAAGTGATCAGAACTTCCAAACACCAGATCTTGATTCAATTAAAACAAGATCATTCAATTGCAAGAGCATCTGGGGCAGCATTCAGGAGAGCAGGTTGAGGGAGGCGATCCTTCCCCTCTACTCAGCATTGGTGAGATACATCTGGAGTGGTGCGTCCAGTGCTGCGCTACCCAGACTGAGAAAGATATGGATTTACTAGACTGAATCCAGCACAAGACCACTAAAATAATTATTGATCTGGAGCATGAGAGAACAGGCCAAAAGAGTCTGGAGAAGAAAAGGCTCAGAGGGATCTTATCAGTGTCTTTAGTACCTGATGAGAGAAAATGAAGAAAACAAGAAACCACCACCTGAGTGGTTCCCAGTGACAGGACAAGAGGAAATGGGCACAAATTGAAACACAGGCCTAGATTATCTCAAGAGCTTCCTTCCAACCTAAATGATTCTGTGATACTATAAAGACATTGCTGTATTTCCTGTTTGCAGTTTTACAGCTCTCAGGGCCATTTATGTAAGTTCCTGCCTTTTCATTATTATACATAAAGTAGCACCAGGGAATATTGTATCTGCAGAGAAAAAAACAACGATCAAAAGTAAAAATGTGATCTGATTTATAATGTCTGATGAAGAAGTTGCACAGAGTTGGAGCCTTTGCCAATAACCTACATCCTACACAGTATTCTCAATGGTGATGTAATTTAGTGTTGAGCTATTTACCAAAAATAAGATTTTTGCTTTGTGATGAAAAACAACACCCAATTGTCAGTAATTGTCATGCCTCATTAGAGATACCAAGGCAGAAGCTGAAAATGTCATTTGTTTAGTAGGGGAATGGGGCCATGATAATCTACTGCAATTTTGGAAAACTAGGAAGATGTGTTAAATTCAAGGTTGCACTGTCCAAACTAACCTTAGCAATTCAAACATGAGTCTTGGCAGAGGACTTACATGACTCCTCAGAGAAAACCTATTACAGATCTCAAAGAAGACGGTTGTGTACCTCTTCTCAAAGAGGAAATGGCTGGTTAACAATAAGATGTTGTCAGATATGCTTATAACCACATCAGCTGAGTGCCTTTCTAACTGTATGAAATCACTGCCTAACACCAAGAAAACATTTTGTGAGGTGATTATCAAAGACAACCAAGAAACAGTTGCAAAATACAGTTTATTTAAAATACTTGAAAAGTAACAATTGTTTTAACTTGTAGTATCTGCATTTTGTACTGATTACTAGAAGTACAGGTTTTAGGTACTAAAAAATGAAGTAAGCTGAATTTGACCCACTCTGATGCTTGGACTCCTAAAATGCAAGAGACATGGAGAACAGTCACTGAAAAAAACCAGCCTGGAGTTAATGAATGGATATTGGCAAGCTCTGTTTTTCCTGAAAATTAGAAGTTACATTAAATGCCTTTCTAGCCCCTATATCAGCTCTATCTGTTCCACATCCTTCTACTACGACTAGATGGAACTTGCAGATGAGGTGCTTTGATACTATGGATATTCAGACGTATATCTTGATACACCGCCTTGCAAACTGAGTCCTTGCACAGAGCTGTCCTCAAGTCTCTAAGGACTTCTTTTCCAGCAGTGTCACATAATTGACTGCAGGCTTTAGTAATATCTACAAAGGTATTTAGACCTTGTGCAGCCTAGTTACTCTGGATTTAATCAAAAGAAGTCTCCATTTCTCTCATATCAAATATAAGCCACTTATCTTCACCCTAAAGTCTCCCAATGTCCTATTTCCACTCTTCTTATGATGTCTTGGTTCACTACTGTGACACTGCAAGTCAGTGAGCTACTTACCCAGGTGAAACCATGCCTTGGGCTCCTGCTGATTTTAATTCCTGTTTAAGGCCTTTTATTTGACACAGAACCAAAGTTTCCAAGGTACTTAGAGCAATAAACCTTCAGTCTTGGCTGATCTTCTCCAATACTCAGCCATTCTTCTAAATCACAGCCAGATCCAAGCTTTCATATCCTCCTCGTTTTACAGCTTCAGTCCTAGTAAATGCCTCCTTTCTTTCAAACACTTTCCAAATTCTTTCTGCTATCAAGCATATGGAGTCTTTTGCAAGACTCCAATCTCAATTCACTTTACTCTTAGCAGAGTGGGGAGCAAGAGCTAAAGCTTCCAGTGTGTACCTCTGTGCCAAGAATGAGGCCTGGGATGGCATGGCCTGGACAAAAACCTCCTTAAAATGTTCTTTCCTAGCAATACCTTTTTCTGATCACTGTGCTCCCATCTACTCATATAATCAGACTATCATTATCACTTTGGACATCTAATTGAGCCTCATCCCCAACCTCTGTTTCACAGATCTGTCTACACATCTCTAAGCTACTTTTTCATGAATAGAGCTAAAATTCTCATCCAATTCTCAATTCTTCGTATCTTGCAAAGTGAAACAACCTTCTCTCTGGCTTTTAAAAATGCCTCCTTGTACCACTTGTCATATCCATCCTTCATCACATACCTCCCTACCTCTTGCTTTGGGTCTGATCCCTCCTCTCTTTACATCTTCCACTGCTTCAGCTTTTATATTGCAACATATGCCACAAACTCTCACATTCACTTGCCTCTGTATAAATATTTCTGAGGCTGTTTCCTGGAAACTTACTTATTATTGAGAGGCCATGGTTCATGTGAGCAGCCCATGTTTCAAAGAAGCACCTCGATCTTTCTTCCCCTCTGCCCTCCCTGTAAACATCAGGAGAGTTCAGTCACTATACCCTTCAGACCCTTCTTTTGTGATTCTATAGGAAAAATGCTGCCTTGCTGAGATGACAGCTTGTCATGCTGACCAGTGATAATTCAGTGCCTCCCTATTCTCTTAATCTGTTAGCATCCACTTCCACCTATTCTTTTGGACTCACATGGCAAGGTTTCCCTGACAGAGGTCACATCTTCTGCTGTGCTAGTACAATTTCTGATGTGCTAGAGTTCTGCTGGGGGGCTCCGGGTGTAACTACAATTTAAAAAATCCATTCTAAGCTTTGAATACAACATTGCATAGTATCTATTTAATACACAGGGCTAAACAGACATATTCATTAGCAGTCCAACGGGAGCTGTGGCTCCAAATTAATTTCAAACAAGAATTCCACAAACAAAGAGGCAGAAAGAAATCCATCTCAATCCACCTCCAGATCACAGCATGACAGAATGTATCTGGAAGTGAGCAGGTCACTGTTGCATTTTCTAAAATGTCAGAATATTTTTGGTTTAAAATCAAATCAAACTAATAAGACATAAAAGAATTAAAGAGTTTTCCCACCTTTTAGAAATCAGTGCTGTCACCACAACTTTAACAGAACTGTAGCAATTTATGCCAGGTAAACCCTCAGAACAATGTATTTATAAAAAAACCTCACACTGTTGATTAGGGAAGCAATGTCTTGCTGATGATTTTTTATTTCTGTTTAGCACTTCTCTTAGTCTGGACAAAGCAATCATTGCAGTTAGCTTTACTCTCCCATACTCAGTTCTACAGCAGTGGTGGTTGTTTGCCCCCTTAGAAATGCATGATCAGAATGCTGTGGTAGTTACAGCACCCTAATGATAGAAATAGGTTATGGTTCAAACAGAGGCACTACGTTTTATTTTGCCAGCTGCATTAGATGCAAAAAGCTGACTTAAAATCTGTTAATTACATGTTTTATTTTAAAAATAGATTTTTAAATCAGTTTCTTCACCCCTTCCTTAGGAAAATACAAATTCTGACATTGCCTTCTTAGGAGCTCCCGACTATGATTAACAACCTACCCTCACATGTGGTATATTCAGCAGACCTGAACTTCCAGGTTTTACTGCTTGGATTTTGCTTGCTGAATCTTCCCTTCTTGCTTACTGTAAGCGTCTATCATTGACCTTCTGCTTTTTATTTCTGCTAGGCAGAATATATGGCATTCGTATTCTGGCAGCCTGACTCGACATAAGGACATTCAGTGGAGTCAGTAAACTTTCTGGTCCTTGCTAAAGACACAGCAGTTCACTCGTCGTGGAACAAGAGTGGCACCCAGTGGCCAGAGAGCTCGGGCCAACATTCATGTCCCGAAGTTTCAGCCTTCTGCATTTTATAAATCCCCTTCCCACATACCGAAGACAGAAATCCTTTCATGCTCAAGCTCCCAGACCCAAATCCCACCTCGGGACTTGAAAGACAGAAGTTAGAGAACTGAAGCTAAAAGGTTTCCTCTCTGTCCTCTTTTTTCATGTCACATTTTCTGGGAGCACAACCAACCTGCCACAGCTACAAGGCACTTATAAAGGGTATTGCTTATTTCTGAGGGATCAGGCAGCAACTGATTTGCCTGACACAAACAAGGAAGAAGAGGAGTTCAGGGATCTCATCTAACTCTAACACGTTGTTCAGCGGTCCAGATGAGGTAAACGTATGTTTTTACACTGTCCTGCAGAACACATGTGACAGCAGGAAAGGAAAACCCAGGGACACAGCCTGTTTTGTCATCTCCTTTCAAAGGGAACATACAAGGCTCCATGCCACTCCTAGTCCACAGGTGGGTTTTACAAGACCATAAATTAACTATTGGAAAGGAGGCACAGATGGCAACATGGTGTGGTGATGAACAGTTACCTGTGTTCTTTTAAAGCTTTAGGCAATTTTGTATTTATTTTCCATTATACACAACCAGAGTACAAAATCTGGGTTCCAATTGTTGTGGTATGTTGCAATTTTAATGATTATCTTTGTGGAAGTTGCAAGTGAGAAAGCTTTTACTCTCCATATTTTTATCTAGGGGATACTTAAAGCTTAAAACTGGAACGTTAATTTTCAAAACTCCATTAGAGAGCCTAATAAAGATTCAAACAAATATTATTCTCAAGGGAACATTCTCCAACACAGACACTTGGGTGTTGGGTGAACAAGACCAAGCTCACTAAAAACACCAATGTCTCACAATGCTTTAAAATTCCCAATGATAAATGGATGATAAGTGCAGTTTCTGGCAGTACTGAGTCCGTGTTTTTTGCTTTTAGGTCCTACTTGCAGCGTGAAAATCCCCATTTCTGCAGAAGCCAGATAATGTGAATGAGAGTTGTCTTGAGTCTCATCATTCCTGGCATTCCTGAAATTTTAACCCAAAATTTGCATTAACTGGTATTTCTTATAAATGCCCTAGCACCTAAAATGGCATGATCAAGTGAAAGTCAAAATTGTCAAGTAAAAATAAACTTTCTAGTGTGGATGGCTACAGCTAGAGCTTTACAATGTGACCTGAGTCAATTAAGTGGCTCACAAATAAAAAGGCACATCAGAAGAACTGAGCATTACAAGAAATTCTAATACTTTAAAATAATGATTTTTAGCCATCTGCTGTGACAATACTGAAAGCCATGGATCTTTGTACTTCCTGAGTTATGCTAGGAAAGAACCCAGCAGTCTGGACAGAAATTTCTGCCAGATATTTTGTTAACGTGAAGTCTTTATTATTTAAGTGTTCAGTTTTTGCTACGCAGCATTATTGAAATGGTAACAAGAAAAACACTGTTCCTGATCAAAATGTGGCCTGACAAATGCACAGTGGTAGACTGATACAAGTAGGAAGATTTCCTCCACAACTGAATTACTTGGCTCTACCAGAAGAAATAGCTGAAGTAATACTCAGGTTTATTTCACATTCAGTGTAAATATATACTGAAGTGAGCAGAACATTTAACTCAAAACAAGGACTCTAGAATGTATCACCTCCACTATCACAGAGCAAGTAACCATCTTCCAGAGCCTCTGTAGAGTTAATACTGAAGAGGTTTCGTAACAATTTTGCACTTTTTTTGCAGCTCATGGCTTCTAAAATTACTGAGACTACACAAATGTACATCTCTCTGCTGTTATATTCCCTAAACTTCTTCCCATTTGCTAATTTATTTTCTTCAATATTTTATTTGGTCACAAAAGTCTTCCTGAGGGAGTGTTTCACTCACTTCACTGTGTTTGTTTGTACAGTGCCTGGTGCAATGAGCTCCCTAACATCTATTTAGGATCCTTATGAGGTAGTGTAACAGAAATAATAAACATTTTATTTTAACAAACAATAGAAAACAGTGTCTTTGAGAGCAAGCTGAAGAATAGAGGCCTTATGGTATGATAATACTTCCAGCAGGGTGGAAAATACAAGATTTTATGTCTCTAACCTCATTTGGGTGTTACACTTCCTTACCATTTTACAATGTAATCTGCACATTTACATCTTGTCATCTTTTTTTACCTTAATTTGATGTAAAATAATTGTCAAATAGATTTTTCTGTTTTAGGATTGAGTGGAGTGTGGCATTTCAAGAGCATGGTGTGGATCCTGTTTTTTTACAACATGATGCCATAATGTAAAACTAGTAACAATATTCCCAAGCAACAAAATAATTTAGCTCAGTAATACTGTACTTCTTTCTAGAGGGAGTTATTTTTAAATTACAAAAACCTGAACATAGAACCAGTAAATAATTAGTATCTATAAATGAGCTCAGCAAGCCTGGTGAACATGCTTTTTCATCATTATGGATACAACTTTGATTTCAACCCTTGCAACGCTGGCAGGTGATCCTGAACTAAAGCTGTAGTCAAGAAAAGAACTCCAAGTGATCCCATGATGGTGTCTGTGCAAAACTGATCTCAGAACCTGACCCTGAGCTTCTTCAGATGCTCAGTTTATCTTCCTGTCGCATCTATCTGATCTGTGGAATATGTGCTGAATGTTTCATTGGCTTCAAAATCAGCAGGCTCTGCATATAAGGTCAGGACACAATCGAATGATGAAATAAGCAGATGGTGAATGCTGCCATTCTCAAAATAAAACACTTCTCCAGCACTCCAAAATTCTGTACTGTTTTGTTTATGGTTTTGTCAACTGCTCTCACCCTGGAGGAATGAAAAAAAAAATAGATTAAGGACTTCTTTACTAGATTCTTGGGCCAGGTTCCAGTATGAAAATGGAGTTGCCCAAAGTCTAACTTAAGAGATCATTAAAGTTTTATTATTGCTATTTATACAAGTATAAATACTCTCCATATTCCATCCTCTTTCTGCACATTTAAGGACTGTCTTGACTGTGGTGCTCATAACCCCTTGTTGTTACATGAGTACCTTTGTGGTAAGTAATCAAAAATATCTTCAAGGGACAACTCCAGCACATCAAAGTAGAAAGAGACTGGAGAGTCCCAGAGTGGGTGTCAGGCACTTACAGGAAGGGAGAAATTCCTTCCAGCTTCCTTCTTTCACATCTCTTTTGTGAACTTTGTTAGGACTGTAAGAAGAAGTGCTCTTCCTGCATGCCTTATGTAACTTGCAAAGGCCTGAAAGGGCTGGAATAAGCCCATAAGAATGAATAGATGAAAGCTTGGAAGGCTCACTTTTCCTCTTGCAGAACACACAAGACTTAGTTGAAGATACCTTCTAGAAATGATCAGTTGTTGCAGTTTAAAACCAGATGGAAACAAAGCTCCAAGCAGCCATTTCTATTCCCCCCACCCTCCTCCATTAAGAAAGGGACAAAAGGCAAAGAGTATGTGTTGAGACAATAATTTACTGAAAAAGAAGCAATTAAATATGGAAAACAAACAGTAACAGCAATAACACTAATAACAACAGTGTATCAAATAGTGTGCAGGCAAAAAATTGCTTGCAGAAGTCTGACTAATCCAATGTCACTATGGCCAGCACGTGGTCTGAAAACATTTCAGCTGAAAATCGGAATTGTTATTTTAGCAAGTGAATTTTCTACCAAAATGTTTCTACAGGTAGAAGGATTAGCACAAATTACTGGATTTCATTCAAGTATTTAATTACAAATCTATTATAGCTTGTTATTATTACAACAAGACTTATGACCACATGAAATAACCAGGGAACTTTTGTGCGTGGGCATCTCGTCAAGGAAAAGTGTGTACTTTTAACCATGGCAGAACAATACTTGTATACAAAGGCTGAGGAGATTTGAGGTTTTGAGAGGAAAAAGCTTAGCCTTGGTGACAATCAAGTAAGAAATGCATTATTAAAACAATGCTCTAACACGACATTTTTTAAATAGAGAAAAACATAAATTGGCATCTGTTTTTGCTTGAGAGATAAAACAGCCTGGATGCCTCAGCTGGTCATAAAGCTGATTGATCCCATGCCATTTTCATACTTGCTCCTCCTGAGACACAGCCCATATTCCTTCAAATTTCTTCAGATTTTAAGTAGAAAAGAATCACCATTATATTAATTTCTTGTAAAGCCCTTTTGGAATGGAGCTATTATCATAGGGCTAGTAGCAAATATCATTTGAAATCCCACATTTTCACCAACAGGTGGAGCTTACATTTTATATTTAATTTATAATGACTTTAAATTCAAATAATATATATTAAAACTGATATACAGACTCAAAACTCCAGTGTTTCAGAGAAGACTAGGACCATGAGAGTTGATTCCAATATTCCACTGGGGTATGCAAATTAACCGTCGGCTAGATCCTCTTCTTACTGATACCAATTGCAAAATTCCCTATATTTTTAATGACTGAGTAATTAAATCCATTTTCACTTTTCTGTAAATGTGGTCCCTTCTCATTATATTCTCTCTCCTACCTACACGACCTTCTCCCAGGTCTTCATACGTGTATTATTTATCTTACATGCATAGGTTTCAACTGTGATAAACTTGATTGGTCTCAGAACACAACTGAACTCAACCCACACCTGTAAAGAGATATTGATGCAGATATTGTGTATCAATCTTCTTCCATTTAATTCTTCACAGGACAGCACTAACATAGGTTACAGCATCTGCTGTTATTATTTAACTGGAATAGGCTATGGGGGATAGAAGATACATCTAATGTAGAAAACTAGAGTTACACCCATTATCTCTCCTGAGTGAGAAATTATGTTTTGCAAATCCTCTAATGTCTTTATTTCTTTGCCTCTACCTAACAATATCCTTTATTACCTCTGGCTTTTTCGTAAGTCTAGCTTTCAGGAAATATCTTCTCAGCATTCAGTTGCACTGTCATAATAACATGGAATGATACAGGCAAAACTGAAAAAGAACCTTAACATCCAATACTTGTTTAAAAGTGCTGTGGAGAAGGGAACTTCCTTAATCCACTGTGACAAAACATATTGCAGAAATACTCTGCCAAAATGGCTTTTGGCGCTACCAGTGTATTTCAGAATGAACAAAACTAAAAAATGTCTTAAGAATATATCCATACATATAAATATACCTGCAAATATATGTAAGCACGTGCACTTATATAATGTAATTACTCATACAAATACTATTATTGAATCTGTTTCTTCACTGCTAATTTCTGAGTCTGATCAAAATGTGTGTTGTGTAACTCCAACTGTAAATTTCAGATACGCAGAAAGAGAGAAAAAAATGAACTGTAGGTTCTGATCACAGAAATGAGCACACAAATGTGTGCAGCATCCAGACTACATGAAGAATATCCTAGCTATAGCTCACTTAAATCAGAAAACAAAACGAAACAAAGCTCCATTGTAAATATAGAAGACCAATCCCATTCCAGACTGATGTGCAAATCTGTGAACATGCATTTCCACCTAACTCCCATATGTTTTGGCAAGCATGCCTTCCACACCCCTCATTATGCCTGTTCCTGAAGCCTGCAGGTGACAGGCTACCCCGTATACAGTGTCAGACAAATTGTGCTGCCACAGAAATGGATAAACTACACTTTAACGCACGACGGACGTCAGCAGATTTCGGTTTTTATTGTCCAGAATAATGTTTGCCAGGTACCACAACGGCACACCCAGACTAGTGCTATTTCATGCCTGTCCCTGCCAGCAACGCCTACAGCTCCAATGGCGATTCCCGTTAGTTTTAAGTCATAGCTGTGCCAGGACAGGTTCAGGTGGGATATTAGGACGAATTTCTTCACAGAAAGAATGATTAGACACTGGAATGGGCTACCCAGGCAGGTGGTGAAGTCACCGTTCCTGAACAGATTTTAAGGAAAAGACTGGACGTAGCACTGAGTGCCATGGTGTAATTGACATAGCAGTGTTCAGTCGCAGATTGGCATCGATGATCACACGGTCTTGTCCAACCCAACTGATTCCCTCCTCGGTAGCAGCCAAGGGAGAAACAGGGAAGGAAAGCTTTCTGAAAGGTTTATGCGGTGGGGCGGAAAGGCCCGAGCCGAGGCAGCACCTCCGTTACCACTGGCAGCCACCAGGAAGCTCCCACAAGGCTCAGCCCCACCCCCGGCTCCCACCGCGCATGCGCATAGCGGGCGGCAACGCGCACAGCCAGGTAAGGCGCTGGGAGAGCCGCATGCGCAGCGCCCCTTTCTCTTCCGGGTTGGTGCCCGCTGCTCCCCGTAAGGAGCCGCCGCGCTGCCGGGGCACTGCTCCGAGGGTTCCTTTCCGCTGGGAGAAGCGGGGAGAGAGAAAACGCCTGCGGCGGCGGCGTGGCGCCCCCGGTCTGGCCCGGCCCAGCCCGGTGCGTGCGGCGGCGCCCCGCGATGCCCCGCCCCACCCCTGCGCTGGGCCTTCCCCAGCCGCGCGGACGGCGCGTGTGCCTGCGCAGTCGGGGGCGGGGAGGGGTGTGCGCAGGTAGCGGGCTGAACTGTCCCAGCCTTTCTTAGGGACACATTAATTAAATACACGATGTCTTTACGTGGTGCCGTGAAGTCATTCTCTCTACTGATTCTTTTCTAAAGTAACGGAAGGTTGATATTGAATAATTGCGAGAGGGCTTACCTGAGGCTTTGCCAGAGCTACAAAATGGGACTTGCCAAATTGGTGCCGAGCATAAGCACTGCATCCAGTGTGTGATGTATGGAGTTTAGTCCTCCTATAGCCCTACTACAATGATTTGTAAATCACCCCTTGGTTTGTAAGCTTAGTAGCGTTTTTAATATTAATTATAATTCATTGTGTGTAATAGAATCATCTTTTCGGTGTCTCTCTAGGAGGAAGGAATGAGAGTTTTGTCTTATGGCTGCTCCAGGAAAGGTGGCAGCTTTCCGTCTGCCTCCCCTGCCAACGATTGGAGAGATTATTAAACTCTTTCGCCTTAAAGCACTGAAACAACTTTCCCAGAACTTTCTACTGGATTTGCGATTGACAGGTTAAATATTTTATTTTAATATTTTCAGCTAATGTAGAACACGTATCCCAATTTTGTCAGAATCCAGAGTATAGCTGAGGAGATGATGTTCCTATAATAGCATTTGTCAGACTAATGGCAGCTCGATGGTAAAACTTTCTAATAAAGACCTCTTTTAAAAGTAGTTTTAGGTTAGACAAATTGCTTTTACTTACTCCTCAAAAATAGATTTCTTTATAAATTGAAGTACAAGTTTTTGGATAGAAACTATATTCCTATATAAAATGTGGGTTATTGACCGAAATGCAAAAATCTAAACCAAAGTAGTACTTTCACCATTTGGATACTATTTTAGTTTATAAATTTGACATAAAAGTTAGCATTTTTTTCAGATTATTCTGTATCATATGAAGTATTTAGCACATTGTGCCATTTAGAGATTGCTATGTGCTGTAGTTTCGAGAGTCATTTGTCTCAGTTTATCAGAAGTGTTGTAGCTTTTTTGAACCAGTCGCATTGTTCTGGACAATTCAGTGTTTTCTAGCTTCATGTCAGCAGTGGGTGACAAAGCTGGCACTGTTCTGTCAGTCAGGGGTGGGTGTCTTCATTGGCATAGTGCTGGCTGGCTTTTGCATTAACAAATGCAGTACAGCTTCATGTAGCTGATGGTTTGATTATGTTTGAAGATTCAGGCTGATAAAGATTCAGAACATGAAACTCAGTTCTACTTCCTGAACAACCAGATGCTTACCCCGGAATAAAAATGTCTGTATGCCTTCAGTAAAACTTTACAAGTAGACAGGTCTTGGGATATTTGTTATTTTTATTGCATACATAAGAGATCATGGAGTGAGCAGCATAATTTCTATCAGTATCTTCTCTGCATGCTTTCTAAGGATCCCTTTGTTTCATTACTACATTTTCTAGTCCCTAATATGTCTTCTTTCATGTCTATAATACTTTGTAGAATGTTGTATCATTGCACTTACATATGGATATTCCTTCCTCACCTTTAAACTGCCCTGTTTTCTATAGCTACTATTTGCCTGTGTTCCAGCTCTTCATTTAGTCCAGTTTCTCCCTCATGAAATTGCTCTGGACATAAAAGAACCTTGATAGAGCTTCACTGTATCATTCTTACTTCTTAAATTGCCTTGAAATAGAGGTACTGTAGTGAAATACCCTTATAAGGACAAGTAGTGAGACTTTAGGATGGCAAACACAAGTGCTTGTTTGCAGCATAATAGTACTGCTGGTGTACACATGAGGAGTCATATTCTCTTTTTATTTGATTCTGTAATGAGCACAATAAATACTAAAGACATAAAATTAGCTTTTTTTCAAACAGCTCAGTATATCTTGTAGTATGAAACAAATCTGAATTCTATGCAGTCTAGCGGGTGTGTGATGATTCAACTGGGATGTGTCACTGTTTATGTCTGTTCTGAGATAAGCATGCTTGTCCTTGTGTAACAGTAAACAATGATGTTATCTTAGTGAGCTGGATCTCCTGGAAAATAAAGGCTTAGTATGTTCTTTGTGTCTTGCAGACAAGATAGTGAAACAGGCTGGTGAGCTGAAAAATGCCCATGTTTGCGAAGTGGGCCCTGGGCCAGGAGGAATTACCAGATCCATTCTCAGTGCTGGTGTTGAACAACTCCTTTTAATTGAAAAAGATGCTCGATTTATTCCAGGATTGCAGGTACCAACGGGAGAATAATTTGTATACATGTAACCACAGCATTGAAGGAGAACATTTTGAGAACTTAGATTCCAAATGTCTTGTTGGGATCTCAGCACTGAAAATAAGTTTGCTTCTGTGGCAGAAACCAGAGCTAAAATTTGCTTGAAGATACACAGTATCGCAAGTAATTGCTCGGCTTTCTCATAGGCCCTTTAGGACCTGATCCTACAACTGAATTGCTGCCACGGCTTGTCAGGGTTTATTTTTAAGGCTGAGATATTTCAGGTGCATTTCACCATGATGGTGAAATCATAATTTGAAGGCTGAATGTAATGTCCTTATGTGTGGTCTTACCATTCATTTTAGTCTTAATAATTATGCTTTATAAAATCGGGAAGGTGTACCTCCAGTTAACAGAGTTCAATGTGGGTTAAAATCCAGATAGAGAAGAATAAAGCAAACATCTATTTTACATTTTAAAAAAACACTCTTAAGCTTTTTTTCCTTTCTTTTAAAATTGTTATAAGTTCACAAGTCATTGTGGCATTTTCAAATGCTATCTACTTCTGTTACTGGATGGTTATAGAATTTGGCTGTATAAATCCAGCAAGAAAAACAGAGTCCAAAAATCTTAAAATCTGACTGTTTTCTTATGTCTCTACTGTCTCAGATTAGAGCAATTCAAAGGGTTTTCCTTAAATTGCACTGTGTCTTTTTCAGTAAATCAGCAGCAAAAATAAATAGGTAGTTTACTTGAGAACTGCTACCATCTCTTTATGTGATAAAAAAAAAGTAAGCTATGAATGAACCTGCTCATATGCTTAAACTTGAATGTGCATGTAATTATGTCTTTGTAGGCTTAGCCATTAATAAAGTATAATATGCCATCTTCATCGTATGAAATGTGAAACCTTCATATTTTCACTTGAGTGAGGGAAATCAGCATTTTTGTTTTAGATTTTACAAACTGGTTTGGGACTGGACAAAATTTGAGATTAAATTACACTTGTTTTAGTTAAGAGAGCTTTTTAAATACTTGGATGTTTTTTGTGATCTTCCAAAATGCATGTACTGCAACAGATTTATCTGAATAAAGGTATACTTCTTGGCATATAAAATGAGCTTTTGGTATGTAATTATGTTTACTGTTAAGTGACATAATGTTAGTCATTATTTTTAATTGCCAGTCTCCTCACAGTAGAAGTGAATGTCTGAATGAGGTTAGGGAACATAGAGATGGTATAACTCAGTAATGGTGGATGTGAATGAGCAAGAAATGTGTTGCATCCATTAGTATTAAATTTGGTATTGCTTTTTTTCCATACAAATAAGCAGATACATAACAGTGTATCTTTCTTTTCTGATAATGTGGGTTGTAATAATTTTTCTGGTTTCCCAAGCAAACTATCAAAACTCATGCTCATAAAAGGGTTGAGATTTGAATAAGGAAAAATTGGTCAGAAATTAAAATAACAACTGGGGACTATGACTTAAAAATGGCTCTTAGATACTTTTAAAATCACTGAGGTAAAGCATACAGCATTTTTCACTAGCTGTTTTTCAAGCTGTGGTCTCTCACAAAACTGAAGTGGGGATTTTCTTTACTGCAAAACTGAAATACAGTGAAGAACATATGTGTACAGAGTTAAAGTTTACACAAGCTGAGAGTCTGCCAGTTCTGGTTCAGTCTTCAAGAATCACAACCTCCCTATGCCATATGCCCTAATAGTTTTTAGTCTGGAAAGACTGATGAGGAGAGAAAGGGAGCAAGAGAATGTATTGAATATAAAATTATTCCAGGAACACCATTTCATGTTTTAATCTATGCCCCTTACACATACTTTGTGCCTTTTTGGTTGTGTGTGAAGAATGAGAGTATCTGTGTGATGGAGCACTCTTGGCTGGTGTCCTTGCTGCACAGCAGCTCCTGGAGCTATGTTAGCTGCACACATTTTCCCTTCAAATGAAAAAAGCTTCACTAGGTTTCCAAGTCTTTATTTCAAATTAGAAATATAAGACTATGATTTTCTGGTCACAAATTAAATGGAATTCTCAGTTATGTAAAGTGTATTACTCAGCAACCACTAAACTCTTGATAAGAAAACTGTTATTAACAAACAACACTCTTTTCTTTCTTCATTGATCTAACATTATCTTTCATCCATCTAACATTATTTTTCATCCTGTTAGAGCATTTATAACAGCTTCAAAGAAAGATTTGACAAATCATGGCAGATTACTGAATTTGTATGTCATAAAAATGCTAGCGTAATGCTGAAAAGTCCATTAAGTGGTTTGGAGCTGAGGTTAGTTTTATTTTTTCTATTTGGAAATAATTGCACTTAAAACATGCAGGAACACTCAGTTTTTTGTTAAGCTTTTATTGCTCTACATAAAATTTAGTTATTTCGATAATTAAAACTCCCAAACTTTTAGTCAAAAAATTTCATGATGACATTTTGTGAACAGTATGAGAAAGTATTTTCCTTTGGCTCAGAGAATGGTGAAAGTTGTTTGTGCCCCTGAGCACATAAACATCATTCTTCAGATTGAAGATAGGACTAACAATGGTGAGCTGTTTATTTTGGCAATTAGCCACTGGCACTTAACTGTTTATGGATTTAGATTTCTATGCAAAAGCAAAATTGTTCTTTAAGCCATTCCTCTTTATTCTCTTATAGGATCAATAAATATTCCCAAATGTCATCTTCGAAAATGTTGCCACTGCTTTTGAATTGTGCTATTTGTGCATAGTTTCACAGCGTAAGAGAAAAGATTAGTACAACACTAAAAAAGCATAACTAATTTTTATAATGGGAACTGACACCAGAAATGAAAGAATTGGTTGTCAAACTACAACCAGTGCTGAATTTTCATGTCAGCCTTTATTAAATACTAGATAAGTTGTGCAAGTGGGCTGCAGAATTTTTTAATGTCTAGGAAGATATAAATTAGTGAGATCTTCTGTACTGCTAGGTACTCATTCCCTCTTTTCAGTGGATTCCTTGTTTTTTAAGGGTACAAGTGTAGACTACTAGAGGGAATATTAAGAGAATCTCTTCCACCTTTTTTATGTAAAAGCAAAAATTAATATTTCTACAGCCTTGTATCACATATGGCTGAAATTGGATAATAGCTGTGGAGGAAGCAGAATAAACAACATGAGCCCTTGTTTCCATAGGTAATTGATCTAAAAACCTTTCAAAACCTCCTGCTTGCATTATTACTTAAATCAGATGAGGTCCTGCTAGTGGCCTGGGGCTTGTTAATTGTTGTTGTTGAAGAGATTCTTACCAGTCTTTTCAAGTTCGAATTCTGTATTAAGAATTTTACATCTGTGAATAGTTTAAGTGTTTACAGAATCACACATTAATCTATTTCTAGTTCGCTTTTTGAAAGTAAATACTAATAGTGTTTTCAGCTTTAACTCCTACTGTGCTTTGTTGTATATTGAAGATAAATATATAGCAATGGTTTCATTCCTGCTGTGGCCAGAACCTGGAAATCAGTTTGGTTAACACTCACTGTAGATTCTGCTTGCTTGCTTACAAACAGATGCTGTCTGAAGCAGCTCCAGGAAAAGTGCGCATCGTTCATGGAGATATCCTGACCTATAAGATGGAGAAAGCTTTTCCAAAGCACTTAAAAAAGAACTGGGAAGATGGTTAGTATTTGCGCTTGGTTTATTTCATTTTTTAGTGCTTCTGAGTTAGTCTTAAGTAGTGATAAAATTGAAGCTCACTCAGTCCAAGTGTTACTCTCTTCTGGTACATGTTGAAGACAAAGAGAC
The DNA here is from genome assembly GCA_013397815.1 of Aleadryas rufinucha. Lineage (NCBI taxonomy): Eukaryota > Metazoa > Chordata > Aves > Passeriformes > Aleadryas > Aleadryas rufinucha. The sequence continues at coordinate 563,224 of VZTH01013402.1, forward strand.
AACTTTTTTTTTTTTTTTCCTCCTAGAAGGAAACAAAGAACTCTCTTCCTTTTTTAAGACAAAACAGTGGAATTTGTGTGACATTGACCTCAGTTAACAGTGAGGAGCTTTGCAGTTATTAACCTGAAGAGTTTCTTGACTGTACAAAAATGACTCCTGGAAAGCATAAAAGGAGATCAAATGGTGTACTTCCTGGTTTCTTCCTCTTTTTGAAGAAGTCAGAAATCACCACTGCTGTTGTTCCTCTGAAGAAATTTCTGTAACTTGCTTTGAAACTTTTGGGTAACTTGCCCTCAAAGATTGAGGTTTCTCATTGCTTTGGTTTCAGCTGGATATCTTTGGCAAAAATAGAATCTAATCAGGATTGGGGTTTTTTTGCCTTTTTTATTTAAATCTGAGGTTGCAATAGGGCACTATTTCACTTCGCTTTTAAAACATGTAATATTATTAGATAAATCAGAAATGACCTCCCAGTCCCCTCTTCCAAATTTATTAATATAAGGTAAAGTCACTCTTTGCAGTGCCTGACATCGACATCATGTTCACCTTGAAAAATTGTATGTTGCATTTTTCTCATTGCAAAAAGTAAGTGCTTCACAGAACAAACTATGAGAAAATATATGTGTGACAGTATAGTTCAGTTTTAAAAACTTACCTTTCTTGAAAATAGAGTCACTGCTGGGTTTTGAGCTGACCAGTTACAGGTAAGATACATTTCTTCTGGGTTATTGCCATATGAAAATCTAAAAGGCTGATGGGTTTCAAAAACCATCATCTCTCATAAATGTGTAGTATCACAGATAGACTAGAAAGATCACAGCCTAAAAAGTGCATAATAAGTAAAGTGTGCCAGAAAAACAGCTTGAATTTGATATTGTCATTGCTTATTCATGTTATTAAATACTGTAGTATCTAAGAAACAGCACACTGGCTTTTGGGTTTTGTCCACTTCTGTTTCACTCCTGCTTAGACATAAGGGTCCCTGCTAATGAAATCCTTGTGTTGTGTTGTACAACACACACAGATACTGATATGATCCATAACTGAAAAACAGGCATCACTTCTTATGGCTAAGTCTTGTACTTTAACACTTTTTGATTTCAGAGGACTCTATATAGAAGGAGAGTTCTGTCCAGTGTGAGTTAGGTGGTTGTTCTGAGGGTTGTTAGGACTCAGTTAAATGCCCCTGGGAGGATGTGTTGGACTATTTACTCTGTACCTAATGGTCATAGTTTGACATCACAGGAATGCTGTTGTAATTTTGCTGTTCTGGAGTAGCTCAGCTGGAATTTACTCATCAGCTGAAAATCATGAAAGCTAGTGATTTATTCAAATGTAAATGAGAACCAAACCCTGTCGCTGTTGAACCGCTAGCCACATGGAAGAACCAGGCTGGATCGGGTGAGGCGAAATTCTGATTTTATTATTTAATTCTAAAACTTACATAGACTTTTAAAAGTTCCTCCGGATTGGGTCAATTCAAAACCTCCTCCTTGGCCGATAGGCCAGGCTGAACTGCCCATCTTTCCAGAGACAGTTTCAATAACATCCAAACCTTATCTTTATTTATAAAGCACAGGGAAAAGAAGGGAAAATTCCCATGGGAAAGAGTCTGTGCTACCACACAAACCTAACCACTTTTTTCCATATAAATACTGAGAATAGTAACACAGTTTTGTCAGTGCAAGATGAGTATAAATGGACAGGCATCATTTTGGTGTGGCATGATAAAAATTGTTCTCATATTTTAAGTCTAGGCTGATAGGCGTGTATTTTTCTTGTGTTTTATTTCTTGGCAAAATCTTACCCTAAACTTTTTGACAATTGTTTTTCTTCTGCCAAATGTCAACAGAACCACCAGATATACATATCATTGGAAATCTGCCCTTCAGTGTTTCAACTCCTCTAATCATCAAATGGCTTGAGAATGTTTCGAAAAGGGATGGACCTTTTACTTACGGCAGGACACAAATGACACTGACTTTTCAAAAGGAAGTTGGGGAGGTAAAATTTTAGCATTTTTCCAAAATTGTACAGATGCTAAATTGAACAAAAAATTGTTTATATGCAATCTTTTGTTCAAAACTACAAACCCAGTCTTAGTTAGCTTTGAAAAGAGAGGAAAGGGTTGGGTCAATTTTTAGTTTATGTGGCTGCAAATTATGGATTTTGATGAATTAATTATCTACTCTGATCCTTTGACAAGCACTTTTTTTTTTTAATGTCTTACGGAGGGTTCTATTTCCTTGAGGTACTCTATCCTTTTCTGAATTCTGATTTCTTTAACATGAATAGATTGCACTGCACTCTTCTGCTTTTAAATGTTTATTCTCTCACAGTCATTTGTGCAACATCATCAGTCTGTTTTTCCTTACCTTTCATTCATCTCAAGAAATACACTTATATTTATTTTTTTTGTCCTCTTCATTAAAAATAATTTTTTAAAGAAACACCTTCCTTGAAATAAGAAAAAATGGAAGGTTAGCTTTATTTCCAGTTGTGATTAAACACTTAAAACAGAGGGGGTGTTTGTCAAGACCATGGAAACTGGCATTGGCTTTCTTGAATGAGACTTGATACAAGAATTATTAATGTATTGCCACCATTCTTGTGTGTGTAAAAAGATCTTAATTGACTTCCGTCACTACAAGTCCAAGAGCAAATTGATATTTTACTTTGTATTAATAATTAGTTTCTTAAAGAAGGCCAAACTGATCTGCAGTGTAGTAGTGTTAATGCCAGATCAATTGATACTAGGTTGGCTTACTCCACGGTGCTTTCAGATGTAACAGTTTATTTCTATTGCCATTGCATGAAACTTATAATAACATAGAGAATGGAAAGCTTTTTGCTTTGCAGTTATGGAAGCAGTCTGGCTTTTTACAAGCATCTCATTTGCTTTTATAAAGAAAAAAAGGAATTGCACATCAGCCTGAAAACGGAATTTCCGTCTTATTACTCCACTGTTTGTAAATTTGTGTTTTCTTTGTGCAGCCTCAATGTGTATGTTGCTTTCATTTTAATTCTTCAAAGTAAAAATTCAAATAGGAACATTTTGCATGGGGTTTTTTTTTGTCTGTGAAAATTAGTAGTAAGTATATATGGAAGTGGAATGTCTACTGTTGTCTTTTGGGTCAAAGAAAACCATATTGTTCTGTCATTGCTCTAGCCTTCCAATCAAGATTGAAGTATTTCCAATAGGTGGCTCTAGAGAACACCAGGCACAAATATTTGGTATGAAATAAACCAGATTTCTTAATTCAGTTCTGGGCTCATTTGGTTTCAGGCATTAAAGAATCCACATCTGTTTCCCACAAGGACTTCGTGTCATTTGGGAATAGGCCTTGTTGCAAAATATGGCTAATGGAATGTGATGTGAAATGCAGAGTGATGGTGGGTAAGATACATAGTTTTGTTACAGCAGTGAAAAAATTCACCTATCACTGTGTGAGAGCACTCTGGGCTTTCTGTAGCTGTACTCAGCTGCACACATCATCGGTGACATGCAGATTACAGTTCTTCTGCACCCAGCATAGCTCAATTAGGTGCAAAATACCATGCACATTTCAGCTCTTGTACTTAAAACACTGAGAAGTTACAAACACTAGGAAATGGAATATGTTGTTCAGGGTCATGCAATGAATCAGTGTTAATTGTTATTGAGTTTACATTCTGAGATCTCTTGATTCTTGTTCAACACAATTTAAACACAGTTCTTCCTCTAAAGACAAAATCGTTCATGGTTTCTGGTTTGCATTTCCATTATTGGTTTGTTACCATGAGAAGAAATTGTTTTAAAGATACTATTTTATTTTATGATTAGGAGAAAGAACCATAATTAGGCTCTGTGTCTTTTCTCCCAACCCTCTGGAGTTGCTTAAGGTAACCATTGTAAATTGGCAAATACAGACATACTCAGTATCAGGAAAGAGAGAACAGTGTTATACAGATAATAGTGAGTTGCTACTGATATTTTATTTCTCTCTGAATTTATAGTCTTGATAGGGAAGTGTCTTATACTCAAAAATTTTGGTGTCGTCCCGGGATATTTCTAAGCTAAGAGCCTAAATATCAAAGAAAGTCTGTGTGTATGTTACAAGCTCAGCAAAAACATAAGATGTGTCATGGTATGGAGTGATATGCTTTATAATTAGTTAGAATAACTTGATGTTAACAGTAAGAAAGTGGAGCAGTGTGCTCTTTTATTTATGGTCAGACTTCGTTTTGCCAGTATAACAGGGAAGTAAACAGCCTTTCTTGCTGGTTGTATTTTCTTTTCTGTTTCCTTGTAGCACAGCCATGTTGGTGTGAATTATGTCACTACACACCTACTACTGCAGCCCACTCTCTTCTGATATGATTTAAGTGAAGTGATTAAAGCTGATGAGAACCAGCAGTTATTTTATATGCTGAATCTGAGGCCTGTTAAGGATGATAAGGCCAAATATCCACAGCAGTAAAAATAGCACTTTTGAGTGTCAAGCAGATAATTTTTTTTCTTTGTAGTTTAAATTTTTTTAATTGTTATTCACTTTGTCGATAAGAACTTTTGCCTTGTCCCAAATTCCTCAGTGCTTCATCTCAAATCTGTCACCTAGGCCAGGTTCTTCCAGCCCACTTACTCTAAAATCGATCCTCTAGCAGGGCCTGTTGCTATAGAACAAGGAGTAATGATTTTAAACGGAAAGAGGGTAGATTTAGATGTAAGGAAGAAATTTTTTACAGTGAGGGTGGTGAAACACTGCAGCAGGTTGCCAAGAGACGTGGTGGATGCCCCATCCCTGGAAACCTTCAAGGTCAGGCAGGGCAAGTCTCTGAGCAGCCTGACCTAGCTGCAGATGTCCCTGCCCGTGGCAGGGGGTTTGACTAGCTGCTCTGTGTATGGGTGCCATACACAGGTATGTTCCTGCTGCTGTAGTTAAAGTGGTTTAAGATGTTACTATCCTGATGTTAAGTTAACCCTTCTGTAACTGAGATGCAGGAACTGACTGCCTGAGTCTTGCTAGATGGTTTCTGGGAGATGTAAAGATAGGTTTGTTTGACTTGGCATTGCTCCAAATGTTGCTATTAGGTCAGTTTCACTGCAGAGGTTAAGGAAGTGCGTGTCTGACTGCATTGTTAGACTTTGCAGTCTGGATTTTTTTCAGAGAATAATAATTTCCTCTGAAACAACAATGAAGGTAGCTTTAAATGCTGGCATAGGCAAAGAGAATCACTGAGCATTTTTTCCAAAAAGTCGTTGAAAAGTATTTATTTGCTCCATGCTGAACTGCCTTTTGGAAGAGTTGTTTGAAAATATGTGAAACTTCAGCAACAGGTTTAGCTTTTATTTTTTCGGGATAGATTTAATAAGCATGGCAGCGTTTCATGAGTAGGCTTTTCATATGAAACTACATGATGTACCAGGTAGATATAACCAGATATGCAAATTGGGGTTTAGTTTTTATTTTTTATTGAAGTGGTGGTAAATAAAACCAGAAATCATCAAAATTCTGGTTTTGCCTAAGTTAGTGAAATGACTTCTATAATTTCAGACTTGTTTTACAAGATGCTTTATATGTTTAAATTTTGTTTGTGCAAGCAAAACACAATAAAATGCACTTCTTGCTAGCTCACAAAAGTGTAGGAAACCTCTATCCAGGCTACTATTTTGTAAAAAAATTCTTGGGAAAATCAGAGAATACTTAAATTGGATTTTAAGTATTAAATGCTCTCACTGTTAGGCATTCTAATTTTATATAAAGTAGATCCAGCTTCCTTGCAAGTATTGCAAGTGTAGACCAGTTAATTATGAAGAGCTTTTGGTTTCTAGCCGGTCTTGGGTTTATGGAGCTTTGTTTTGTCTTGAAGAAGAAAAGGAGGAGTAATATTTTATACAGAAACAGTGGAAAGAAAGGATTGTGAGAGTACTGTCAGCTGGTGTTAGGTTTGTTTTGAATCCTGCAGTCAGAATAGTTTTAGTTTTCTCTTGTATCCATACAAAATTTTTTTGACTCTTATTTAGTTCTGCAGAGTTTGTAGGAGTTCCTTTTCATGTGCATTTGATTGCAGGACTGAGGTTGTAAATCAGCATGGTATCTTAGTGAAATGTTGCTATATTGGAGAAGAAAATTTTAGATGAACTGGGCATACAATTTGATAAGAGTTTTTAATGATTAACTGATGACTTTTTTTAAATTTGATTATACTGAAAATCAAGCTTTAATATAACTGATCACTTGGTCAATTCAGTATCACTGATGTAAATGTTTTGATTTTCCCATAGAGACTTACAGCTAATCCAGGAAGTAACCAACGTAGCAGACTGTCCGTCATGGCTCAGCATCTCTGCACTGTGGAAAACTGTTTCATAATTCCAGGTCAAGCCTTTGTTCCAAAGCCAGAGGTAGGTTTTCCTGTATTTATTTGTGGTTTTTGTTAATTTGTCAGTCAAGCAATGTATCTTATTTTGACTAAGGAACGTCAGTGGCTGCTCTATTTGAACATCTCCATATTACAAAGAGGAGTGATGTGAAATTCCTGTAAATGAAGGATGCTTACTCTAAGAAAGTGTTTTTTCTTTTTTATGTTCCTGAGAACTTGGCTTTGACCTTCAAACCTGTCTGCAAGGTCAGCATACTTCGGGTGTTCTGAAGAGGGGAGGTTAGGATTTAATGGCAGGATAGTCTGCTAGGATTGGAGTATTTTTGGAAAGCCTGCTATTTTACAGTTTGCATTTATAAACTGTTTGGGAACTGTGCCTTAAGAATTTGATGGGTCTTTTGAAAGACTGTGATAAGAAAAGCTTTTCATTTGTCACCTTTGTCAAACATCTCTAATTTTACCATATCTATAATCTTTGTTTCACCCCACTCATCTTTAGCATATTTTACTCCCTCCTATTTGCTACAGCACTTTGTCACCTATATCCCACTGATTGTTTAAAAAAGTAACAATCTCTTCTCCCTCTTATATGTTCTTGAGTGAGTAGAGAACAATCTCTTTGTTGTCCTCTTATCTACTGCCCCTGGTTTTTATTAATAGCCATTATGATTACAGGAATCAAAAATGAAGAAATTAATCAGTATTTTGGACAAGAAGGTTTTTTTTGTTTGGTTTGTATTTTTTTATAAAAATTTGTGCCTGACTTTAAGTGAGATCTGTGTCCCTGAATGCATGTGCAAATCATAGGATCATAGAAATATTTGGGTTCGCAGGAAGGTCATCTAGTCTCATTTCCATGCAATGAGCAGGAATATGTCAACTAGATCAGGTTGCTCAGAGCTCTGTCCAATCTGATGTGGAATGTTTCCAGGGATGGGGCACCCACCATCTCTCTGGGCAACATGTTAGCATTTTACCTGCCTCATTGTGAAAAACTTCTTCCTTACATCTAATTTAAATCAACCCTCTTGGTGTTTAAAACCATTACCCTTTGTCCTGTCAAACTGCTGTTCTGTTTTAGAAATGAACTTGCAGCTTCTGAAAGTCCTTCTTAAACTGGTTGGTTCAGCTTTTCAGTACATCTCCCTGCCCATTTATCAGAATCTCCCTCTTGGTCCTTTTTACTTTTCTGGCATATCTCTTGAGAACCTGTGGAAGGTTATTTTCTTGTTTATCTCAATGAATATTAAGGCCTCTATCTGGGCATATTTTGATGATAATTTAAAATTCTGTTAGTATTTTTTGAGCAAGTAACTGTTCAAACATGTTAAATTACTAGTTGTGACAGCAGTCTGTTGTGAAAAAAATGACAATACTTAAGAAATCTTATTTTTTGCTTTGAAGTTTTGGCCTAGGGATTTTTTCCCTGTCCTCCTAGGTGAATGGAAAATAATTTCAGGATGCCATCTCACTGTCAAACATGTGAAATAATTTTAGATAAAGCTAAAATTCCAGTTGTATGGTGGTGATTTTTCAATGGTGGGTACAATTTGAGTACTAGTAGAGGTAGTATAGTCAGAAGTCTAGTGCAGACTGTGTCCCAGAATTGGGAAGCCATAACTGATATTTCCATTTTCCTGTGCTGAAAAGGCCATAGTTGACCAAGAGAGAGGTAACTCACAGAGTTGTGACAAATATCTTGGTATAAGCACTGACTAGTTGGTGCTCTGTTGAATAGAAAAAGCAATACAACTAAAAGGAGGCGTATTTTTATTTAACGTATTTTTGTGAGTTAAAACAAGTATTACTTATATTGCATAAGCAGAAAGTACAGTTTTTTCAGACAGAAGTGGCACCTGTTTTCACTGTATTTTGTTTCCTTTGAACTCCTGTTGTAGACTGATGTTCTGTTTTGTCCTTGTTCTTTTAGCTGTAGACTGACATGGTTTTAGATGTTACCATTTCTCATAGAAACTGTTCCGTTGGAAAGCTCTTGCAGGGTACTGTGAATGAAATGGCTCAGTACTTGATTTTTGTTTCATAGATACACAAAGTGCAGATATCTTTTTATAAAAGTTTCAGGAAAAAGAATTTGCAGGATATGTAACCAATGAACATTTTGTTTTGCTCATGGTATGCCATGATTACCTTTTTCTTATACTCTCCTGTAAAAATGCCTCTTGGTTATAATTTTTGCAAACAGATTTGTTTCACGTACATGTCAGTGATCATGGCTTAGTGTCATGCCAAACCCCTTTCTAAAGGTGGAGATGAATGTTTTTGAGAAGGAGTTGTTGACTTCATTTGCTTGATTATGAATATTATTCCAACGTTTCTATGAGTGTTGAGACATAAAAGACTCTTGGTTAATGGAATGGTGCTGCACAACATTGTGTCTAGGAAAAAACAAATTGGCTTTTTGGTCATAGTGAAGTCTCTGCAATACCCAATAACTGCTGATAGTTGCATCAGGTATAGTACAAAACAAGGTGCTTGATTAAAACACAGGAAACTCAAAAGAGCTATGTAACAGTAGAATAAAAGCAAGATGTAATGCTATTCGGTGTGTGAAGAATGAAGACTGTGAATAAAGACTCCTTATATATTAAGTGCATATAACAATCCACTTTCCCAAATGCTGTAACAGATCATCTTTTTGCAACACACTAAACATGTAATGTTTGGGCTCTTTCACAGTGTTTTAGCAAATTTCAGACTAGTACCATGGAAAATGAAAGTTGTGTATAAATATGTAGAATAAATAGCAGTAGATTTTATTGAAAGACTCATCCAGCATTATATTCCTAAATTTAAAGGCCTGTATCATACCCTTTTTTTCCATTGGTTTGGTTCTCCTTTAGGGACATATTTAGGTAGAACATACTTTGCCAATGACCAGTACAAAACAAAATCTGTGTGGTGAAAGAAAAGATTAAATGATTTAAGGTAATTATTCAAAATAAGTCAGTTAAAAAAATAAAGACGCTGTCTCTTTATCACTGTTGTGTAGTACATTTTACAGTAATAGAATATGTGGGAGTGGGCCTGAAACAGACCCTACAAGAATAACTAAAAGGACTTAAGAAGTTCTTTTAGAAAGTCAGAAATGTAGAAGACAATAAGTGATTGCTGTGTTATTTGAGCTGTTCATAGCTACTTTAGCAAGTGTAAGCTAGAATGTTTGCAGATGTTTCTTGAACATAGATAATTTCGTTTCTATCCTGTTTGTTACAGTTTGCAGGTGTTTTCACAGTTATGGTTACATTTCTCTTGTTGTACTGCTCCTCATATCTAACATTCACTGTGTAGTGATAGATAAGTAACAGTTGGTGAATGTCCAGCACGCTTTCCTTTAACAATAATAAATGAAACCCACAGCAGGTGGCAGTTTGGGGCAGGAGAGCCGTGTTTGGCAAGAGCTGAATGGTACTGCTGATCCTTCAGCCTGATATGCAGAGTATACAGAGCAGCTAAGGTTTGGAGCCTTGAGCTTTTGTTGTGCATTTGTTTTGGTTGGTTGATTTTTTTGTGTATGTATTTTTTTTATTTGGTGGTTTTTTTACAAAATCTAGTTACCAAGGCAATTTAGAATTGAAAATGAAAGGCATATATGTCTGCTTGTTAAAAACCTTTGAATTGGGCTTCTTGGACAAATAGTTTTTGGGTTTTTTACTTTGCATCATAATTAAAATCAAGATAAAAATGTAAAATACACTCTAAAATGTTGTAATTTGTTGTGATTGCAAGTCTAATTCACCAAACAGAAAGCAGTTAGTTTTTAATCATCTTTGCTGTAACAAAACATCAATACATGAATTGTACAGTCAGTTAAAAGTTTTTAAAATAGTTTCTTTTTCTTCAATAAGTGTTACTTGGGAAGTCAGAAAGGAAGGGTTTGAAAAATCAACAAAATAAAGTACTCTTGTAGCAGGCAAGTATCTTTTCCTACTTTTTTCCTCTTTGTGGATGCCCCTATAAATGAAATACCTTGCATGAATATAACTTCAACCCAGATACAGGAAAAGTTAAGTGATAATGTTACATATTCTTTGAAATAATCAAACTACACTTAACACAGAACACCCCCCCCCCCCCNACCACCATAAACAACACCCCCCCCCCCCCCCCCCCGCCTTGAATGGCTAGAAATACTTCAATGGATAGAAATAACTACTTATACATAGTCCTTCAGGTTGTAACCTGCATTGCTCTCCTGCTCTGTGGATAGGAAATGGTGCTGCTTTGGAGGGTAAATCCATGCTCCTTGCTGCCTTTTAAAACAAGAAGAGCAGAAGATCACACCTGCAATAAGCAGAAACCCTGCTGAGATGAATCCTGTATAAACTGCTCCTCCTGGTTCGTGTTTACTACTTTCTGGAATGTTCTGGTCCAGAAAATTTGAAATAATTTCTCTCGTGTACCAGCATGTTGGTACTAATCCAAAGATTCCTGCAAGAATGAAGCAGACTCCTCCAGCAAAACAAGCATGATTTTTGCTGTCAGTGTCCCCTCCCAGTTTTGTGCATTTCATCCCGACTGTAGTGATGCAGATCCCAAAGGCTGATAGGATACACGACAGTACCATGGTGGTCCGTGCAGCCTGGATGTAGACAGGGAGAGAGAGAATGGAGTATTTCAGGGTACAGCTGAACATCCCAGTGCTGTACCATGTGCAGTCCATCCAAAGTCCTTGCATCTGTGTTATCGCTGTTATGATATTTGAACCAACGTCTGCATTTACCTTCCAGTTTGGTAGCAAGGTGGCTGCGATATCTCCAAAAACACCAAACAAAGCCAGAATAAAAGCAAAGAACTGCAGGCTTGCTGATGCCATGATGGTTATCTTCTGTCGCCTTTTGTCTGCCTTTTCTCTCGTGGAAATGAGTAACTGAGAGCTTCGTAGCCAAGCTGTGGCCGTCTGTGTAACAGGGAGGAAAGAGGGGGAGGAGAAGTGCGAGGGGGAAAGGAAAAGAATCAGGAAACAAAAAAAGCTTGCATTTAAAATTAGAGCTATCTGAATGAATATCTGAATATGACCCTGCAGCAGCTGAGCTGCTGTATGCAAGGTACTTGAACAGACATGATGGCAAATGGACAGTGCTTTAGAATTGCTTGTAAAATGGAGCTGCTGCCCTTTCATACATGATTGCAAGCCATCAAGCAAAACTTATTTTACTGCAGTTGGTTTTGGTAATAGCACATAGATTGCAGGCTTACTAGATAAATATATATTGTAAATGGAGCACTAGAAACTTGCAGATTAGAAGTCATTGTGGTAGGAAAACACTGTGGTAGAAAATATACTGTACTCTTCAAGTACCTTGTTTAAGTGTGTTGATAGCTGTAGTCAGGTCCTGTTGACTCTTATAACAAGTACTGTTATACTATCTCTTATTTGAAGTATGGTTAAAGGTAACCCCTTATTTCTGTTTTTTAAATATTACCTGTTCATCTTTTTAATAAGTGTTGCAAAGTATCTTGGTTTTGGAGGAGAATAAAATGGAATTTAGTTTTTGCAGTATTTTCATAATTAGTCACATGTGACTTTTCTAAATTAATATTTTATTTTATTTCATTTTTATTTAAACTTATCAATTTTTTATTTCCAGTGATTTCAGTTCCTTGACTTAGAGCAGTAGTATTTAGCAAGTCATAAGAGTGAATATTATCTGCTTCTGTCTCTAAAATAATATGTTTTTAATACTGGTATGAAACAACTCATTTGTGGAAATGCCTTTTTTGAATCAGTCACCTATCTGAAATAATTTGAAAATTTGCCATGAAGTGGCAGTTTAAAAAATTCATTTAAAAAGCTCCTTGCTATTCTTTTATAAAAAGTCCAATTTCATTTGACAGATGAGAACATTTTAGGCAGTATGACAGCTGTGCAGCTGGGAAGACAGAACTGTTGCTGTTGCATCAGTTAGACTGTTGGGATTGCAGATGCAGAACAGGGGTTTGAAAGCTCTGAGAGGAGGAATGGAAAGCGGTACCCTGCCTTGCCCTTTGCGTGGGGCTGGTTTTGTCTTTTATTGGGAGCAGACAAAGGGCAGACTTCTGTCTTAGAAAGCATGATCCAGACTTTCTATCTAAATATGAACAATGATATTAAAATTGCTCTTCAGCATTAGAACTTTTTTGAAAAGCCATAATAATAAGGGATAAAATTGAAATAAGTGGAATACAAAATATCTGTAGCATGGTACTCTTGTTTCAGTTCATTATACATAAGATGACAAGGTTTTGAACAATATGTATTCTGTCAGTCTTTAGTGGCATTTCTGAATTGATAAATATATTTATCCTCTATAATACTGTTATCCTCTATAATAATATGTAGAATAATTCTCTATATTCTCTATATAATATATAANTTCAAGGATGTGCTAATTCTTTCCAGCATATATATATTAAAAATGCTTAAAGTTAAGATGAGAATATTAACAGCTGCTCATTGTTAAAATCTTATTTCAAAGAGCTGCATATATCCAAATCCCTTCAGTTTGTGCAGATGTTCTGGCAAATACGTATCATTTGCTGTACAGGCCCATGGGAAAGATGGCTTAACTTCCTTTTACAGAAGGAACTCACAGGTCTGGATAGCTCAAAACTCGTTAAAAAAACTCATTCATATTCTGAAACAGCTAATTAGTACCCTGAATCAGCCTTTTTCATTGCTTCCTTTTTAAAATGTCAGTATATACAAACACACAAGCATAAACACAAAACACTGCAAATGGTAGCCATACATTAATTACATTTAAAGGGATGAACCAAGTTAAAGGCATGATAAATTCAAGTATAAGCACTACAATTTTAATTAAAAATACAGTTATGTTTCATTCCTGTTTGTGTAGGACTTACTGCTGGATGTGAGGTCTGAGATGTTTTCTTCACTGTAGATGTCCTGGAAAATGCAGTTTCTCTTGAATGGAACTATCCCTTCTCATATAAAACTGCATTGGCATGTATTAACAAAATTTCTTGGAATGTTGTTTTTTTTCTGTTCTCCACAGCAAGTGCATTACTGCTGTTTGTTCTCTCTCTTAGTTCCATCTACCCGAGAATAAAGGAGTACTTTGTTTAATGAGTTTTGTTTGAAAAACACTCAGTAAGGGAAAGCAAAGAGATTATGGAATAAAACAGACAGAGGCCCTTAGTCCTAAATACATAATGATACCCAGGTTCTATGATGGAAAGTGTGAGCAGTGATTAAATGGAGTAAAATCTTGACAATGCAGAAACTGTAGGCTTAGGGACTGGGGGAGAATCATTTAAGTTGCACTGAGAGCCAGAGAGTTTTGTTGTTTGTCAGTTGTTGTTTTTTTCATCACAGATAATCTTATTAAGAGTTTAAATTTCCTAGAAAAGAACTGTGCAATTTATTTTAATTTGTAATTGGAACAGCAGGACACTTCTATTCAACTGCAGGCTTTGCTTACCTGTTCCTGATAGCTTTAGCCTTCCATAGGTTATCCTATAACTTGTTACCTTTGTATAAGGCTGTATAAAAGAATAAGGGAATAAAGCTGCTGGTAAGGCCTCTATGGTAAATGCAGCACATCAGAGAAGTGGCCTCAACAAGTTGGTGTGGGAAAACAAGAAGTTGGGAGAAAGGTCTTGCTCATTACAGCAGTGGTATACCCATAGGTTCTGTACCTGACTTCTGGTCTCCTGTGATTCTGTTTGTGAGCCTGGTGTGAATGGAGTTACTGCAGAGCTGTTCTTACCCAGAAATTATTTTTATTAGTGCAGAGGCATAGTTACTTTCTGCTGGAAGTGAACCAAAAGTAAACTCTCATCGGAACAAGATTGCTACGAGATGCATATATCTGGTGCTAGACCTAACATTTGTTTGTAGTAGACAGATAAAATGCTACTGAACACTTGGATTGTGAAAGTGCTGGCTTAGAACTATCTCAGCAGGATTTCAAGCAGTCTGTTTTAATGAAGTTGTGATATGTTCTGCTTAGGTTTCAGTTCACTATGAGTAAATTACAGCTTGAGGAAAGGTTATGTGGGTTTACTTTTAATACAGTCCTGTTGCAAGGTACATGCATTGCCCATTATGAGACCTTTATTGTCAACAGTTAGTAAAAATTGTCTCACTTAAGCTTATTCTGATTTAGAGTGTTGATTTCATTAGCAAGGCAGCATACTTGTGTGAATTAAATTGTACTCTGTTGTGTTCCTCCTACCCTACCAGAACATAAACCTTCATTGTACAGATACACTAAAACAGTAAGGGGTGAATAATTGCTGTACTATTGACAGTTTGGGATGTATCAGTTGAATAATTTTCATATTCATTATTTTGTAAGACTTGAGTGTTATTTTGTAAATATTTCTAACATACTTGGTGAGGTGAAAAATGTTACTAGTAAAATTATCATGAAATCAACTTGTGTATTTTAAGTGCTCTTGTGTACTCTATCGGCTTTCATAATTCTACTCTCTATTTGATGCATATTAAGAGGTATAGGGAATGTATAATTTTAAAGGAGTGGCCAATTACAAATGAAAAACTTTCCCCTGTATCTGTTGCTATAGTAACCAAGCAGCTTTCCTAGGGTCCAAAGAAAACAGCGTCTATAATGAAACTGAGGAGTGCTGTGTTTTGTTTCAGAAGCAGAAATTATTGCCCACTGGCCTTAAGATTGCAAATTGAGCTGTTTGGCTCTGAAGCTGTACACTGCATCTAGATTATGTTCTTTTTTCCTTCAGAAATTGTTGTTAAAGATGCATCTCTTAACACCTAAAGAGCCCTCATTTCTCACTTAGGAGCATTTCTGCAAAATTGAGGTGACTAGGTGATGCCACATGGACTCTGGTTTTCTTACCCCTAATTTTGTGGGTGTAATACCTTGTTTTATTTCCTGATCAAAATGTAGAGAAACATATGCATGTGCCCTTAGTATTTCTGTACAAGGAGCTGATTGGACATGTGAAGTATGTATTTGCTCTGTTCAAAAAGATTAACTTTTCTTACACTCAGTGTGAACACAACTTTTTCTGTATCCCCATGGTCCGCCTGATCAACAACCCGTGGCAAAGGCAGAAGCTCTGAATACTTGAAAAATTAAAAATCTGCTTTGGGAAATAACTTACTTGTGTTTCACTGCAGATTCCATGTGTCAAGTTTTTTTTTGTCACCTGATTTTTAAATAAGTTCTTGTGCTTCACATTTTAGTGATTGAAAGTATTTTTTTCTGTCATATTTTTAACTCTAGCTTTCAGAGAAAGTGGACAACTAGAGAAAAACACTCCAGTAATATATACTTGGGATCAGTAGTGCTAACACTGGAAACTTGCTGTGGGTTTTTTTTTCTTCATCAGCACCATTAATTGGTATTTTCTTTCCTTTCTCTAGCCAGTACTTTTGCTCAGCTTTGTAAGTTCTGTCTCCATGAAAAACTTATGTTGTTTGGATTTGATGATTCGTTTGAAATACAGTTATTTGTGCTGTAGAAGCATTTGTACTGGATAGATGCACTTGACAGCTGAGCTGTTCCCACGGAAAGAACAAAATGGATAGATGGTACCTTTGTGTCAGAATATGTGCACATGTGAGGTTGCTATGAGCAGTTTTGGTTGAAGCAGTAGGAAAAACACTTTCTTTTTTGAAGTACTCTCATGCTCTGGGTTATCTCGAACAATTGGTACACTGAGAGTGTGCTTCAAGCAGCAGCTGTTCTTTGGTGTGATTGTGTCTCTTATTTCTGTCAGAACTAGCACATGTGATGTTAAATTCCTATTCTGTGAGTGCCAGTATTGACTGTCAGATCTTTTTAAAAAATTCAGTGATTGCCTATCATATTAGCAGACACTTTTTAATAAGAGACTAAATATTTTTTAAAATCTGGCACTTAGAAATTTTTAATCATTCAGTACCAGTACTTGTGCATATTGTACAAATTTTCAATGTGCTCCTCCACAGAAATTTTTCCTTTTTATTGTTGTTAATATCTAGTTTGGAAGATTAACTGCTTTATTCATTGTTGTGCAGAACTGGAGTTTAAGTCCAGCTCGTAATTTTTAATACAGAAGTCTGAATTCAGGAAGTTTCTATTTAACACAGTGTCTCTATAATTGCATGACATGCATATATACATATAAAAAACATAAAATGTGTATATATTATTTTATTCTGTTTTCAGACACAGGGCAAGTGACTGTTCAGTGAACCAGTCTGATTTGAGAATTATAAAAGAATATATACAAGCTTATCTTTGTGGAATCATTCAGACATAATTTTGGATGAACTGTGATACACAGTGTAAATACAGAGTTGTGTGGTCACTTAAACTGAGTGCACTTATTTCTACCTACCATTCCTTTAAATAGACTAGAAATCTTAATGCGTTGAAAAGCAATTCCTTGGCTTACATTTTAGAAAAGCCCTGGAGCAACAGAAATCATAGAGGGAATGGGTTTGATTTCTAATTATAATACCAATTTTATCCAGCTGCCCTTCAGCCTGTGTATCAAATATTGTCTAATTTGTGTATTATGTCAGAATTATCTTGTGGAAGGATCTGAAGACAGAAGTGCTAATTACTTTACAGATCACATGGAAGTTGCTCTAAATGGATGAAGTGCCATGGGGGTAAAGAGTACCAAGTACTAATGGCATGTGAACTAATTGGAAATATGTAGATAACTAAGACTAAAATTCTGTAGAGTCTTGAAAGCTAAGGCAAATCTTTATATTCCATACCATGACATGAGTCACTGCACAGCTGGGTTACCTGCTGCAGTAAAGCCTTCGTATACTGTGCCTTTTTGCTGATGTCTAGCCAGGTAACCTAGAAGTAATGTGTCTCAGAGGAAGATGGCTACTCAAATTTATCTATCTTTTCCATATAGGTGGATGTGGCTGTGGTGCATTTCACTCCATTGGTGCAACCAAAGATACAGCAGCCATTTGAGCTGGTAGAAAAAGTGGTTCGAAGTGTTTTTCACTTTAGAAGAAAATACTGCTTCCGTGGAATTGAGTAAGTATTTTTAATGAAAAACTCCCAAGTAATGTTTTTGTAAATGCATCAGCTACTAAATCAGTTAGCTATGCATTGCTTTTATTCTTCCCATTTTAACTTTGTCATCATAGTTCATCAGATCTTTCCATTTCAAAATGGTTTCTGGACACAAAAGTATGAGATAAATATGTAATGTAATTATGAAATAATTACTTGTGCATTTTTGTTAGTGCAGTTGAAGTTGTTAATATCACTAGGATAAAGTGGTCATCTTTTCAATAGTTTGTCTGTCTCAGAAATGAAAAAAAAACAGCCCAACCACAAAAACTACAGAATGATTGAGTTAAAAACCAAAAGTATCAAAATCCAGAACCTAAGATGGCAGTGTGAGGAGATTTTGGTGGAAGTGTGAGGAGAACATCATCTGTAACAAATTTGACTTATTTGGGGATAATGTCAAAAGGTCAAATTTTTGTTTCTGTGCTTGTCCTTTTATGGATTTCTTACTGGCTCTTTAAAAATCCCCATATCTTAGGGAATTTTTTAGGTTATCTGATGTGAGAAACCTGTAGTCTCTTCTTCAAGGATCCTGTTAAAACTCCAACACTGCCACGTGTCTGACTTAACTATGGGCAACCCCCAGCATGCAGCACTGTAGAAAGTGTGACAGAGATTGTACTGGGACTAGAGGAATCTCCTGCAGCTTGGGCTCCCTGAATGTTGCTGGACATATTTTTGGCCCTGATGCAGTCTAGAATTAGGGTGAATACCACCTTACTGTACTACAAGCCTGTACTACATCACTGTTTTAAAAGTGAACAAAGAATTTTGCATCTAGTTTTGGTTTGATGGGGTTTTTTTCCTTGAGGCCGTCAATGCCATTGATGTGTGGGATGCAGACACTGGATCTAAAATGAGTATAGATTTCTCTGTGTTAAAGTTTGAGTATGCATTTGGAAATGTTTAGAAAATGAAGTATCCAAACTCTAGACTGGTTTGGTTTTGACTTACAGGGTGGTGGTGGTTTCCTTTTTTTTTTCCCTTTCTTTTGTGAAGGAATGGTTTCAGTTGACAATGTAAGCAGAAGGCATGTGCGATCAGCATTATCTATGTTATGTACAATATTTTTACCAAAGTTTAAAAAAAAACCCTCCCAATGCTTGTGTAATCTCAAATTGCTAATAACTGCTTTACATTCTTTTAAGGCAAGGAGGGGGAATCTGAACTTTTGGACGTCACGTATTCCCCTAGCAGCTTATCATACTTTAGCCCTAGTGTGCAGCTAAGAAACACAATCCTCTTATTCTTTAGCTGACCTGAAAAAAATAGCAAATTTTGGTGTATAATGAAGCTGTTAAGTTCATTATAAGGTTATCTATCACACAGACTGTATAAAAACAAGGCAATAGAATCACTTTATATTTGTGTGAATTCTGGAATTTGAGATGCAAAGTGTAAGACTGAGCTATGAAGCCCATATTATAGTTTGAGTTGTGGTTCACGGACATTTATAAGATGATTCATAGTCTCTTAAAAAAAGGTAATAAAAACATTTTTTGCCCCAGCTATGTTTTTTAACTACCAAATCAGAGGAAAGAGGGATATCAAAATAAAAATTGATCCATTTTAACCTTGCTGACCTAGATGCTGAAGTAATGGGAACATTTTGACAAAGGCCTGAAGTAGCACATACTTCAAAACAGGTTTCACAGAAGTTTCATTTTTCACTTGTAATTTTAAACCCCTTCTTAACTTTGTGTTCTATCCACCCACCAGGAACTAACTATCACTTACTTATACAAAGCCATACTATTCATTAAAATTTGGGGAACTTCTGAGAGAGGGTGCATCTGGCCCTAGGGTAAATGTACTGATATGCCTATCTATGAACAATGACAGAGCTGAAAAAAAAAATCTAGGACTCCTGCCACATTCTCCCACATTCTAAATATTTTAGAAGTGAATGGCAATTAAATACTCCTTTCCTCCTTCTTGGCTTTTTTTTTTCCTGACATTAGAATGAGAGTATTAATGACAAGTGATAACTGTTTTTCCCATTGGAATTTAACAGTCTGAAAGTTATATGGTTTGGATCTGATCTGGTTTATGCAGTTTAATCTGTTGTAACTTTCTAAATATGAGACTAATTCTAAGAAGGTTCTGTGCTTGTATCCATACCCAAAGCTCTTTTTAAAGTTAGCAAACATGAACATACATGTGTTTTGTCTATAATGTAGGTATGTGCTTTCCTATGGTGTCATAATTTGTATTTGCAGATAAAGGACCCTTATATGTTTCCATTGCTCAGATAATGAGCTATATTAGGAGTGCCAGAGCTAAAATAGTGACATAATTAATATAGGTTTACTATTAAGTAAATTCCACATTTCTCCTAAGGGAAATGTAATTGTCTGTCTGAATTGTTGAAATTTGTTTTTCTTCATCCCCTATCTTTAGGACCTTGTTTCCTGAAAACAAACGCTTGAAAAGAACAGAACAACTGATGATGACAGCAAATGTTGATCCAACTCTGCGTCCTTTTCAGCTCTCCATGTCACAGTTTAGAAACCTGTGCAATGCATACAGGAAAATGTGTGATGAAGACCCAAGCCTTTTTGTGTTCAACTACAGAGAAGAACTAAGGCAGAAGAAGATGACAGGAAGTTTACTTGAAAGTACTGGTCAGCCTGAACAGACTGAAGAGGAAAATCAGCTGTAACAGCACAAGTCTGATTTTTTTTATTAGTTTTAACTCCTTGATCCACAGGTGTTGACTCAGTAGAAGGCGGCTTATATGTTCCTACATCTGTGCAGATATGAAAGACGTACTTTTGAGGAAGTGGTAGAGAGGGCATCTCTCTCTATTCCATTCAGCTGCAGGCAAAAGGGAAAAGACAGTCCAGGTTCTTTTTACTTCAGGGGAATGGCTAGAACACATACCAAGAAACAAAGTATGTTGTGACACAAGCAGTTAGTTGCAATACTTCTGACATAACTGAGTTTTGTATCAATGAAAGTGCTTTACTGAAATCGAAGAAAAATACTTCTCAGACTTCAGCATATAAGAGGGTGTTTGGGTTTTGTGCTTTTTTGCCCTGGAACATCATACTGTGCAGAGAAATTTAAAAAACAGAAGCCAAGACTCTTATAAATACACTCAAGTGACTGGCTTATGGGAGGATAAAGTGCACCAATTGCCTCAAGGTCTGTTAATACTCGTCTCATTTATGCAGAAGCAAAGAATTTGGGATTTAAAGCTCCAACTACAGAAAAGCAGCACAATAAAAAGTAGAAAACATGGCTAAGTACAATACTTATTTGTCTTTTACTGTACAGGCTCATAGAGAAAATAAAAAATACAGTCAAGTAAAAGATTACAGGCCAAGCTTTGTTTTTGTATTTACAGATATGTATAAAGTATAAACAGCATTGAAACATACAAAAATGAAACGTCTGCACTGTTGTGCACTAAAACACATTAAAATAACTTAATTCTGCTTTAAATAAAGCAAACATGAAAACCAAAGAAATAAAATGCCCAAGGTATTGAAAATTTCAGTTTGCAATGCTACTTTCCATTGTAAACCCCTCTGCCACTCACTAGCACCTTTTCCACATTACTTAAAATACTAACAAGGTCATCCCCAAGAACACTACATCATCTTAATAACTGCTTCAAAGGGATGAACTAATTTACAAACCTGGGCCAACTTAATCTATTTTTGATCCACAATAAATTAAAATAACTTAAGAATCCTTTACAGCTGTTTTTGTGGAAAAATGTATTAGTGCACAAAATCAGATAGTAGTTTTCCCGCAGCTTCCATGAATTTACTAGTTTTAAAGCAAAATGTTTGTTGAATTTTATGTGGACTTCAAATGAATGTTTTAATATAGTGCTTAAAAAGCTAGGATTTTCCATGCCTCTCCACAGCTTCATAAAAACAGTCCTCATTGACTACAGATGTTAAACTCTGGACACTAAATTCTCTCTCTAAAATAGAGTTCAGATCCAGGTTTGCAGCATCAGCGTGACTGTCAAGGGATTGGTGGCGTTCTTGCATTGCCATTAGAGTTCCTCTGTTACGCTTTGTGCTGTTTACTTTTCTCTTCACAGGGCAGAAATGGCCCCGCACGAGCTTTGGATGCTCTGCTATCTGAAAGCCATCTCCTTCCTCATTTTCAGCAGCCTGATCCTGTTTAGAGTCAGCACTGGGTTCCTCTGAAATCTTCAGCCGCTGGAATTGTATTTCAATGTCTTTTGTAGGGCTGCCTTTCTTTAGGCTCTGATAGTCCTCATCATCATCATCATCACTGAGAATATCGGATTCTTTGACAAGAACATTAGAAAAGTCGGATGCAGTGCTCTCTGTGTGTTTATCAGGAGATGAATTTTTGGGCTCCTGGATGCTCTCAGAAGTGTGGCAGCTGCTGCTCTGAGTGCTGCTGCTCAGGCTGCACTCATCAGAGTCCTGGAAGGTGCCTTTCCCCTGGTCACCGTTCCACTCGCTACTAGATGAGTTCTTCAGTACCTTCAAGGATCTCGTGGAAGCTGTGCAGAGTAAAAATGCAGGTTTATTTTTTTCAGCAAAACATCAGCTGGTTATACCTTTTATCTTAATATCCCACTTAGGATTATGGTGTACATAGTCATTCCAAGTCAGATGTGTCAGCCCTCTGATATTGACAGTGTGATCACATGTCACAGTTTTCATTACACCTGTCCCACGGCTCTGTGCTTGCCTTTATGTGTAATACATATAAAATCCTCCAAAAAGTGTAGTCATAAATTACACACTTCTGTGGGAAAGAACGACTAACTCAGGCATCTTGAGCACTGGAGGGCCAAGATGTAGGCAGAAGTTGAACTGTTCCAGATCCTGTGATGTTAAGGGGATTTTACAGAGAACTGATCAGATAGAGAACTTGAAATACTAGTAACTACTCATTTAACTAAAATGTCTGAAGCCTGTACTTAATTACAGTATCAGCTGGGATGCAGATTTAATGCATTGAAAGAAGCAAGACCCCTGCCTTTTGCCAGTTGTTTTAGCTATAAATGTTATTAGGGCTAAGTAACTAAAGGGAACCCAGAGGAAAGAACACTAATATTGTATGCCAAAGGGAGTCTGTTCCTTCCCAGCAAAATTAATCTGGGCCTTAATAAGTCTTCTCTAAAGAGAGCTAATGACACATCACAGTATGGGGAGGAGGGATAGCAAGCCTGCTTATCCCCTCTAGCCCTTGTCACACACTGAGTGGTAGAGAAACTACTCCTGCTCCAGTCCAAAAAAAAGAAATGGGATTTGTGGGTCTGACACGTGACACTCTATGGTCACGGTAATAATTGTGAACCCCCCACCAGCCCAGGAGCCCAGACACTTTGGTTTTCACTTGAGAAGGTGTTTCTTACCCAGTTTGGCTGTTGCAGGTACACGATTCTTGAGTGGGATGAAGCGATCTTTACATGTTTTCTCCAGTGATAGCTCACATTTTATGTGACGTCTGAAATTCTCCCGCAGAATAGAACGGATGACCTTCACAATGTTAGTCTTGTTCTCAGAATCACTGCAAGTTCAAGAAAACACAGAACTTAATTTTCCTCTCTGAAGTAAGACACTGGGATAAAATGTTCCCACTTCCTTTCTCCTGATGTGCTTTAGTGCAGTGTTTTTATTCAAAAGCTTGCTTTAGTAGTGGGTTTGCAGCTATCATAAGATCATAGAACGTTCTGGGTTGGAAGGAACATTAAAGATCATCTAGTTCCACCCCCCCGCCATGGGCAGGGACATCTTAACATTGTTAGACATTTCACACACCTTGTGTTTTTGAGATCTTGGTTACTTCCTCTTAGAAAATGACATGAAAAGTAAATTCTGTATGAGGGAATCACCACCTTAAGTGATCTTTATGAGAAAGTAATCTCTGTTAACCAATTGAGATAACTGATATAACCAGTTAATTTGTCCATACCATACTGGAACTTGTGTTCCTGTATCTGCAGATTTCTGACATTGGATCACTGCACCTAATTCACTAATTCACCCATTTGAATTTGTTATACTTTATGCAGTTAAAGACTGGCATAGTGCCTGGCTTCAAATAATGAGTGCCACTTCAAAACTGCTCATGCAAAGGTCACATGGGGGAAAATATTCTCTTTTTTAAAAATTCCATTATTGTGATTTGTGAAATACAACCTCCATGTAAAACCTACCTGCTGCACAGCTGAAAAATTGTTTCTGGCCTGCCTTCTAGTTCTGACTTGGTGTGAATCAGCTCCCAGATACAGTTGTTCTCTGTTCCTGTGCATGGAAGGAAACGTTACTTTTGCATGCACTCCACAAAATGTTTGGCATTAGAAAGATCAGCGCAGAGTTCCTCCACTCTCCTGAAGGCAGTGCTAATTCAGCCATATGTGGAGCTACAGAAGATCTCACCCATGGTGGAACCCAAGAGAAAGTCCCTTGAGCTCTGTTGTTGCAGGAGCCTAGCATTGCCTTTGTTAATTTTTCTCTTGGAGAGTTGCTTTCCCCCATTCTTGCTGCTTCTCCCTGTCTTCCAGCTTTAACAGGCCTTCACCCAGGTGTGCTCTAAAGACCTTGTGACACTTTACAGAACGTACAGAAGTGGATAGGGCTATAAAAATCAGCTTGAAAATAAACCCACAGCCCCCTATTACCACAAATTACAGTCAACTCTCCCCTGTTTGAAAAAAACATGAGGATCAGCACACACACAGCATCATGATGTCACCACGATGTCAGCTATGGTAAACCACCTTCCTTTTATTGGGGATTTCCATTCTGTCATTCCTTCACATCATATTAAGATGTAATGATGCACAGAAGAAGTCAACATACCAAACAAAGAAAGTCTGTAAATGTATCAAGCCTGTACCCCCTGAACACAGAGACAACAATGGATAGATAGTATTTTCTCTACATCTGCCTGTTTCCAGAGGCTCCAGAAAGCCATCTGGAAGAAGCAGTATTACAGAATCCCAGAAAAGCATTCAATCTTAAAGTATTTACTGCAAGAGAGTTACCTGCTGTGTTCCCCAGCCGAACTTGAAGAGCAGATAAAGGAATCAGCCAACGAAATTTAAATGGATCCAAGTCACCGTAATTATGTGCAGCACGAACATTAGCAGGCTGTAAAAAGAAAACAAAGGATATTTCTGAGAAGTAGAAAAAGGGGTGGTGTTTTGTGCTACTCTCAAAAGACCTGCCTCTGAAGAAAAATTAAATTCATTAAACTTTCCTTCACTACCTTAAAATGTGCTTGTAAATATAACTGAAATGGTGATAGACACAACCTTTGGAATTCATAATAGCTTCAACTTTTAAAAGCCATTTGATTTCAACGGATAAAAATAATGCTTTGCCTATAAGTACTACCAGGGAAGAAGTTTCCTATGAAAGAACATGCAGACTGTTGATGAGCAGAATACATTAATCATGTAGCTGCTGCTGCTACTTTTAGAGCCCCTCCATCTGTTACAATGAGCATGGTGCAGTTCATCACCACTGGTACTTGGAACATACAACTTGCTACCTGACTTCCACATTTCAGGTCTGTACGTGGGTCCAGAGAAGGTTATGCCTATAATGCCCTTTTTCCTTTCCTTTCCTTCCAGGATGATCAAGGGTCTGTAAATCAAAGGTCTTTCATCTACACCCTGTGGTAAGGTAGGCCATCATAAACGCAATCTGGAAGAATTAGTAATTTCTGCATGGCAATGCTTCATATTCCACTTGGTAAAGCTAACATGGGGCTCACACAGAAGATGCTGCTGCTTATTAAATAACAAAAAATATTTATTGCTATGCAGATACTGAGCACTTGTTTTAGCAGGGATAGCCAGAATTCCAGCCTAGCGGGGGAAATTGCTGTTTCACCTCAGTCACTCCCCCTTCAACACTGGTATGGTCCATCTCACATTGCAGTTATCTCCTGAACACCCACCACCTCCAATGATACCAGACTTACCATTTTCTTCTTCAGTTTGTAGTTCTCCTTATACACCAGTATTACAGCCCTCTTAAAAACTAAAAAGAGAAAGGATAAGAAAAAAAAGGAAAACTGTTAATTATAGGCATAATATCGTAATATTCAATGAAAATACTATCTCGAAGAAGCTGATTATTATAGTCATGGGAATGTGAAGGATGAGATAAGCAAACATTGAAAAGCATTTGCCCTGTATTAAGATGACAACTGGGTTTTTCATCCTGCACTTTCATGCAGTGGCAATATTTTTCCTTGAGATTTTGTTCCAGACATTTAGGATGAAGCCATTCTGTACATTTATTCTGAAACTACCAGCAACCACCTATCTCCTGTAAGTCTTCACATAAACAAATACAGCAGATGTAGGTTAGATGTGGAAATTTTCTTTCTGTAATCAGTGGACATTTTCAAGTGGACCAAAGGACCTATAGCAGGAGAGTGCTGTAAAGGACACAGTCTGTTCTTCCTGCAGTTCAACATTTCTTTAATTTCTCAGACATCTCAGTTCCTACTTTTCCTTCTGCAAGAATTCTCTGGCTTCCACAAAATCCAGCTGGAGTGTCTCACTAACTTCATCTAGTCTTTCAGACTCCAGGGAGACAGGGACATGTGCTCAGGGGCATTACTCTCATCTGTAAAGAGGAACAGAAACATGGGGGCATTGAAGTTGCAGGTGAACTGAAGGATGGCTCTTCAGAGCCATCCTAGATCCCAGACTGGTTGCTAGGGTGGAACTAGCTCTATCCCTGCTCATGCATCCATGTTTCCTTCCAGATGAGAGAGAGACAATGGTATGAGTCTTATCTCTATGTGAAGACAGGATGTAGCCACAGCAAGCCCAGCATTAACCCCAGAGCTTGGCAGCTTACTTCAGTTCTACATATTGGGTGCGTTTTCTAAGCTGCCTGCAGAGAGTTCAAAGTGAGAATAATCAGCTTCCCAAGTGGCAGATGACCAGTCCAAGCTAAGCATCAGGCCCAGAGTCCTTTCATTCATACATGTTCTGCTGGGAAGTGTCCAGCATATGCAGATCACTGAGAAGCTCATCCAAGGAGCCTGGTAGGTAATTTCTGTTTGAAGCATCCCCTCCCCTAACCATGTTTCCCAGGGAAGGAGTGCTCTGAGAAACTTGTCTGTCATCAACCTGGAGTTCTTCTGAAGGTGTTTATCCACTGAAATAATAGAATAATACTTTTTTTAAGAAATGGACTCTTGTTTGCATGCTCTCATTTCCACATCAAGTTTCAGGTTAAAATAATGTGGATGGGGTTTCAGTGCAGTAGCTGTAAAGCAGAAGCTAGTGTGAATTCACAAGAGTAGAATAAATCACAATTTTCCCACAAGCCTCCTTTGAAAGCTTCATTTAACAGATTGGTCTAAAGACTCCAATATTGCCTCTTGAAAATCACTGATTTCTATACTTTAAATATAAGCAAGACAGCAGCTGAGGATGGGTCACAGAGCAAACAGTACTAGCAAACGAATAAAAGCTTTTCTCATGTTGGGAAAATGCAACTGTATATTTTTTCAAATATAAGTCCACCCTAGGTATCACATGACTACAGGGAAGGGAGTTTGGGGCTTTTATCCTGTGAGAAGATGTAATGTGGCAATCTTCAGATTTGAAAGCGCAGAGTCATTAAAGGAGACGCTCACCAAACACTGTAAGTTCAAGGTCTTTCCTTGCTTTGCCCAGTGATGGGAAAGGATTCAGCCAGGTAACTGTAGAGTGCATCAAAAGTTCTCCCATTGAAAGCTCTGTCACCTGTATTAAATTATAACAGCAGATAATATAAATAAACAGTATAAATATATGTGTCAGTGCTGCATTTTACACATATGTAAAACAATCAGTACACATTGATAACCTTAAGGTCTATGTTTTCTGTATTTATGTGTAAAAAGAGATCTTTGCTACAGCAGGAAAAGTGTGAGTAATCCCTTTTTTTAAAACAGGTTACAACTACGCAAAGTAATAGCCCCTAAGTTATGGAAGCTGGATAAGTTCTTACTATTAATAACTTAGAAGAATATTAAGCTGATCTGATAATCTTACACTTACATATAGCCACTTGTGAACTGCCTGATTTGTTAGCTGTGAGTATCTTTAATTTCTATAGAGTAATTAGTATTAATGACACTGCCAATGGCAGAATTAATGGAGGTCTTGTACTCTGAGACTCCTTTCTTCTGTGGGACACAACATAATGCTGAAGAATATCACAGGCTGTCAAGTTTTGTTTCCTCATAAATGATGAGAAACGGGGTAGTCAACGGGGACAATTTGACTTTTACTAGCAGGAAATGAAACAACTGAGATGACATCTTTCATATCTGATATCCAACTTTACAGATTTGATCTGCTTAATAACTGTTTGATGTAAATGGCTAGGTTGAGGCCTTGCTGCCCTAGTTCTGGGAGATGACTGCACACAGTCTGTATAACTAATGGGTTTTGCTCTGACAAATACCCATGGATGCCTCAGCACTGGAGGTGTAGAGAATGAGAATAACAGACCTTAATGTGAAATCCTTCGAATTGCCGTTTTCATTTATACGGGTGAAAAAATATGTTAAGAATTTAAGAACTCAATAGCATAAAATCTGAATGCCTTGGGGCGTGGATAATCTCTGCAACATTTTGACAAGAGGAGATTCTTTTCCTACTGAGAACTATGTCTGCTCCAGCCTGCAATTCCTGTCAGTCCAGAAGGCGGCTCTGGCAGCTGTCTGAAAATTTTACCATAACCTACTGACAGAAAGAAACTTGACAGGCAGAAACAAAAGAGAAGTCAAAATATTAAAGGAGAATAGAGCAAGCCCAGCATGAGTAAGTTCCCAAAATTACCTCAGGAAGAGATGAATCCCCAACAGCAAAATGGATAATGCTTCAAAAGTCAATGCAACATGTTTCTTCTCTTACCTCTTTCTCTGTTCCACTTTGATCTGCAACCAGTTGGTCAAATACAGTGCCATAATCTTCATATATCTTCTGCATCTCATTGATGTGACTTGCTACTTTTTCCATTGCCTTCAGTGCTTCTGTAAAGTTTAAAAATTTCGTAGACAGCTATGTAATTCATTTGTATTTTCTAAACATGGTAATTTTAAATTGAATTCCCCTTCAGGCATGCAAAATGATGTTGCCTTCCCACGGTCTGGTGAACTGAATTCTAGCTCTGTATCAATAATTTCTCATAGCAACAGTAGAAGAAATACTTCCTGGTCAGAGTAAGTGAAAAATGCTCGTATGGTGTCTTAAGTGCCTGAAAAGGCTGCGATAAGCATTCCAGTGACAAGCCCCCAAATGTAACAATATTTATAGCAGTATGATTATAACCATGGTTAAATTTTGCATCTTGTAGATATCAGGCCACTAGGACCTCTGGAGTAATCTACTCTCATCCTAGAATAAGTTATCTAATGATGTTTAGGAGAAACAAATTGCATTTGTCTCATCCCATAATGGACAAAGAAATACAGTGTTAGACTGTACAGGTCCCTCCTGGACTGTATACATGAAATGCTGGTGGCCAGGTTTTGTTTAAATTTTGTTTTCCAAACAAGAATGTCACTAGATTCCATTAGATTTTTGTGCTAATTCAGAATGGAATTGGACAGGGATAATTTGTTTCATCAATTCGTAATGGCTCAGCGTTTTAGCAGTTTGGCATCTACCCTGACCTGCAAATAAGTCCCCCCCAGCTTGTTTGAGCAAGAGAACAACATTAGAAGTTCCTTTTGAAGTCAGTAAAAGCCTCATGAGTTTTTACTGACAATGTAGCCTGCCTGCACCCTTTCTGTGAAAATGACAATCGATCCATAAAATACATCTCTCCACTTTCATCCACCAGGTCCTGACAGACCTGAACTGGAATTTGTCAGGGTGAAGTCCCAGGCATCTGAGCCTAGAAAGCAATCAACTCTAATGCATGATAGACAAGTCTCTCTACATGGGTGGACTGCAAACATTTGACAAAGGTCTCTTCTACACAAGCAAGAGTCACAGAAAGACCTCAAACAACAAAGATTTCCTTCTGTGGTGCTCTTAAACTTTGACATATTTCAAGAACTAAATAATAACCACAAGATGGAGCCTTGGTCAGAGTTTCTCAAGTGGGTAAAAAAAAAAAAGCAACACTGTGACCTGACATGCTCCTGTACATGAAGATAAAGACCCCAATCCTACTTTGCCATGGCAAATCCTGGGCACAACTACTTCTCAAAGGGACTTGGATATATCAAGTAGGACATCTAGCTAAAGGAACAAAAAAAAAACTTCTTACTTTTAAGGAGAGGGAGGGAATTCTCTCTAGGTTTTGACAAGTTCTGTGCTATCTACCAGAATGCCTACCTGTATCTTCAGAAATGGCAGGAAATAAAACCTAACTCACATACATTCCTGCAGAAGAAAGGAAGAAGTTACCTGTCAAATGATAATGCTCCTCACTCTCATTGTCTGTCAGAGACACCAGCTCTTTTAAAAGCAGAGGATATTTCAGCACTCTCTGAACAGGCTTTATGAGATACGACTCCAGTGTAGAAGAATGTTGCTTTGTGGGATTTCGAGCATCCAGAAAGGTCTTAAAGGCACTGTCTGTTTTGGCTAGATTAAAAAAAAAAAGATTAAAAAAAAAAAAAAGATTTAAAAAAAAAAGTCAGTTGAACATGGAAGTCATGGAAGCTACAATAATTGGAAAACATGGAATGGCAACTTGAACTCAGCACCAAAACTCTTTTCAATGGATAGTTCACAGAGTAGTATACACTGCTCATTTCATAATAATTTCCTGCATTAAATAACATTCAAAAGGGCTGAGAAAGCATTTTTATGAAGGTCAGATTATCCCTCTAATTCTTCCACTGCATTGCAGCGAATGGCAGAGGAAGTAATTCCTGATTCATTCTACCATTTGTTGCTGCTTTTCTGGAGTCTGGGCCTGCAGACAGCACAAACTTGTGGAAGGTGTTTCTATAGCTCTCCAGGCTACTGCCTGGAGGTTACAAAAGGAATCTTATTCTTCAGGTCTATACCATACTTCAGCAGAACCTCTGATCTTAGATCTTCCTGTTGAAAGACACCTGATTAGTCCTTGTTTTATACCAATATTTATTCCTTGATTTTATCCAATATTCTATGCAAGTTGACAAGATTTGTTACAGTAGTTCACTGCAGTTTGAATTCATGCAAATAAATTACAATAACGAAGACAATGAATTACCTCTCTCAAGAACTTTCTGAACTTTGATGTGGTTTGCACAGAAGCCACTGTACAGTTTGAAGTGGTCAGCATAATACAGAAAGGAGCCTCCGAGGGAAAACAGCAGTTTCTGAATTCAACACAATCAAAATATTAATTCACTACTAGAACCCTAAATAAATATTCAGGCACACAACAAGCAGACTCAATGGTGGATTATCTGATAACTTTCTATACATATCTTGTATTATATATATATATATATATATAACATGAATATACGCTTGGTAGTAACTTGATGATATTTTTGTATTTTGCTGAGTGTAGAGGTCAACCTATTTAGGCATAGCCTGCAATTTTCTCCTTTCTTCCTGAGCAGATATTCTGTTTTACTTTATATTTCAGGCAGCACAGGACCAAAAATTAACAGACAAATAACTATGCTGTGCTGAGAAAAAAACATGAGCCATAGGAAGCAAGGCATAAAAGTGCCAAAGCCAGAAGGGACAGAGAAAAACAAATACAGGATTGCTTTCCAACTGTTTTCCTTTTTTCAGGCAGGTGGTAATTACAGGACACCTCTGATGTTCTTGGATGAAGGGGAGGTTGGGAAGATGTGGGAAGGACTGAATCACAAGAGAGAGGTTTTTAGAAGAATGCCTCCCAAAACAAATATAAGAAAGAGGAGTAATGAGGGAGAAGGAAAGCAGCCCTCTCCCCTCTTTTAATCAGTGTTTGCTCCACAAAATGCAGCAAGTGTTCAGGAGACCTGCCAGCAGTCATGTTCTGTCCTGAGCCAGTGACTCCATCACCAGGGAATCTACTCCCTCCTCTCAGGGCAGGTACTGGGTGGTGCTACAGCCATTCACACTTTCCAGGCCCTCTTCTTGGACTTCACAACATGGGAAATTCATGTGGCATTTAACAGCTCCCAGTCTGCAGTGGGCTAGTTGGGCATAGCAGGGAGAAGCACAGGCAGGACAGAATTCAGCCCAGCGACAATAAGGTCTCTACAAAGGAGTTCTGCCTCACAGACACTGCCAGTTTATCGTGTACTCCAAGTCTATGCTGCCTTTTCCCATGTTGCAACTTTTGCCATGGGAAGGAGGAAGATAAGACCACGAAAAATAGCACTTATCTTTCATTGCTGAATAGAAGTCTGTAATCCAAAGTAAAGCTTCAAACATAAAAGCAACCCTATGAAACTTCATAAAGCCAGAAACTTCTTAAAGGCAGATTTTCACAAACATTTGCAGGCACACTACAAAGTATGAAATGATGAAATATTTACCCGGAACTGAGATGGTGTTTCCAATGTATTAAAATCTGAGGAAGAAGATATTCCATCTTCAAGGGTCTCCAAAAACACCTTCTGGAAATCCAGCATTTCTGGCAGGCTGCCAAACAAGGACTCCATCTGTGGAAAACATCATGCTATGAAGTACAGCACTCCATGGACCTAAAAGCGGTCTTTTGAAAACAGTGCACTAAGGAGATGTAACACACAAAGAGATTGCAAAGGCCAGTCATGTCTTTGTTAATAGTTTTCAAACAGGTTTTATAAAAAATTCATACAAAAAGTGAAGGTTTCTCAGGAGTTAATCCAGAAGAACAATTACCTTTTAAGAAAAGGAAGTGATGCACATACCAGACAGAAAGGCACTGACTGGTGTCATTCCTGTTGACACCTTTGTTGTTTGCTTTTTCTATCATGTTCTCAGCAATGAAAAATCCAAGTGCCAAGGTCTTAACCCATAAAAGAATGAAAAGGACAATTTTCAGATATTCCCTCACCTCATCCTGAGTAAGGAAGGTTTCTTTTTGAAGGGGCTCCAAGTATAGTTCGAAGAGGCAGCTCAAATCCTGCAAGAAAGAACATTTGCTCACTTTTTCTGTATTATTTTGAAACGGTTCTTTATGTGGCAGCCCTGAGACAGGGTAAGTTTGGGGAATGAACTAAAAATACAATTCCTTTTCAGTGACAAAATTGCCTGCATGTTGTTAGCACTGAAGTTAGTTACTGCTAAATAAGAGGCAAACTGATTTCAGTGTAATGTTTTTGTTTCATCCTTATGGCTTCACAACTTGATTATAACAAATTATATTTTAGCCTAGCATGAGGAAGAAATATTACAGATGATGGTTTTCTAATGAATCCATCCATATGAACAGTATCAAATTTTTTAATCATATATATTAAATAAACTATATAAATGGTCATTTATTTAAACATCTGTAGTAATATTCAGAAGGACACGTAGCATTTTAAAACCCTGTAAGTTATTGAAGTGTTCAGTTATGTTGTCAGGTAGGTGTGATCAAGGGCTTTTTCAGTCACTTCTTCAGAGAATTGGTGCCACTTTTGAAGACTTACTACCCCACACCAAAGCATGACAGCAGGGCCAGGGCCCACTACAGGGCTCTTTGACCTGTAGAGACACACCAGAAATTAGAAGGAATAACGAGTAGCTCCTTGAGAATGCCATAATGAGTACGTGCAACCTGCCAGGATTTTCCTGATGCAAAATTTAATATATATCAGTGGCCTCCATGGTCAGGGTTTGTTCAAGTTACTCCTCTAAAAGAAACATCAGGTGGACATGAATGAGGGTCCAGCATATGGCTGTATAAGTGCATTGGTGGATGAGCAAAGTGTTTTCTCTTCTTTTCCACAAACATTATTGCAGCAAGTACTGACATATGTAAATACATGTTTTGAGATCCAGAAAAGGAGATGATGCCTTCTTGCTGGAGGTCAATGAAATCAATGTTTTCATGTTTCTTTTGACATCCAGTCACATGATTTTAGGGTTTATAAAAAGAAGAGAGATACATTGAACTTTATTACGGACTTAGAAGAGAAATAACTTCCGTGTGATGTTACAACCCACTGGAGTTGTGCCTTTTAGCTTTGCTGATTCAAAAATAATCATGCACTATTTTCCACAATTAAACTTTTCTTTCTCATTTGTAGGAGACTATTCTATTCTTCTACCAGATTTATTTTCATCTTGAAAACTGGGGAGACATCCCCTGGAAAACCCTTTTTGTATGCAGGTATCTTCTCCCCACAAATGACCACTCCAATGCGACTACAAATTGAATACAACTAATGCTACTACATCAAATCCTACATCCTCAGCTACAGGAGCAAGTCTATCAGAAACAACAGGAGTAATTAGATAAGGAGACTTTGTAGATTATGGTCCTTGTGGAAGCCTGGTTATATAAAGATAAGCTCAGGATATGTTAAGACCATTCACGAGTCATGGTCAGCCTCAAAAACAAGGCTGCAGTGAGCAAGACTTTTTTTTTTTATTTTTTTTTACCTTGACATAAGATTTCTCAGTGTCCATGAGTTCTTGAATGACTTTCCTCAGTCTATCTGCATCAGAAAGGTGGCGAGCCAGTGGTCGTGGAGGTGGATCCTGGTTGTCCTTCTGTCCTTCCATATTGCTTGCTTGGACTTCTTGGAAGTTTCGGCACAACACACTGATCTGTTCTGCACTCTGTTAAGTGAGAAAGAACAGACCAGCAGGTCTTGTTTTAGAATACAAGTTGTATTACAATTATTTCTAAATTCCTCCAATATTGTTCCTGTTCCAAATTCAGGGGCCAGAGCATGCCATTGATTTTTGTCAGATGTGTATCTTGACACTTTTGAAATGCTTTAATTTATAGCAGAACCAGATCAGAGCAGTAAAAAGAATTTAAAATTTGCTAGTGATTTTCCAGCACAAATTATTTTCAGTCTTCAGATACAAGTTCATGGAATGCAAAAGATGAGAGAGCACTCAGATATATCATATATTGGATTCTTATGACACTAGCATCACACTGTTTTCCACCTCTCTTATTTTGCAACACTCACTGCATCAAAATAGAAAGAATTAGGAGATAGATATCTTATAAGCATCCAGAATAAGTCTTTTATTTTTCATCTGCTACCTATATTGTCTTGTGTGTTTTGTTGTTGCTTTTTAAACAACGAGACATGGAGCTGAGGGTTCAGATTCCAATGTCTGGGGGTGTCAAAAGATGGTCAGATGCTTTCTCTCCAAGGATACAACTATGTATCAGGAACTTTTGCTTTCAAAAAAGGTAAATGGAAACCTAAATATTTGAGATGCTTTAGAAGAATGATTAAAAACAGAAAAAAAAAAAAACAAACTAGAAAATTTTCAAGCAAGGTAGGAATTGAAGATAGAACAACAGTTAATCTTGTAAGTCAAAGATGGAGATATTTCTGACACTATGAAATAGTTAATTTGCTCTTGTATGACCACCACTAATATCCAAGAGCAACTTTCGCAGGCCACAATCTTCAATGCTTAACTGGAAAATTATTTCACAGTTCTCTTTCTTACATGGTGTTTCCCTGAAAGCTGAAATATCACTACCATTACGCAATTCTAGGTTAACAGCATTCGGTATCCACATCTTTGTACTACATGAAACAATTCTTCAGTGCTTCTGTCATTCAGACACTTGCACAAACTGGACAGTTGCATATGCTGTGCTAAATATTTATCACCTTATATTTAGCAAGTGCATTCAAATGAGGACGACATGAATGTTGCCTTATTTCATGTGTAAGCCTTGTTTCAGTGATGATATCAGGACATGAGTGCATTTCAGAACTGTCTTAATTTGTATTAATTTATTCCACAAGCTGTTTCAAATGATCCTTTTTGGGTGTCCTGATTCACCACTGATTACCTGTGTAGCTTGGTTCACCAACATCCTAGGCCATCAAATGAACAAATGCAAAAGTTAATCTGAAAATGAACTGAGCTCTACAAAGTCTTAATTAAGTGGAGGCTAAATGGACTAGGAATATTTAGTCTCAACCATTCCTGTGATAAAACACCTATATGATGAAAATAAATGTTAAAATGTCAGATATTTGCCACGTAGTCCATATCACTCTGTAGTTTCCCAGCTCCCAGTTTTGAAAGATGCCACCACTCTAAAAAAAAATGAAGTTACTTTACTGATATGTGCAACCAGCTTCATAATCCAGTATAATGACAGCTTGCAGGACTATGAAATTTAGGTACATTTAGTATTTTCAACATTTATTAGGACCCAACAAAATGCAATATAAATCGAATGGTGTTAATTATTAGAATTACAGCTCCACACTGATGGAATACATTTAAAAATGATAGTCAGCCTGTGACACTGAAATTAGTTAGTGGTTTGCAAACAAATCGTTTAGGAAGTGGTGTGTGTGTGTGTGTGTGTATATATGTGGGTTGTTTTAAAGCAGTTTCTAAACAAGTGAATGCCAAAGCACTTCAGTTTTGTTTTCTTTGTTTCTGATGTCAGAAAGGTTTGCATTTGTATCAGAATGTTTCAGATTTTACACTCCCTACAGCTCTAGATGCGCGTGGGCAGCTTGATTTACATCAGCATGATGACTGATCAAGGACACTGGGATCAAGGATGCAAGGCAGCCTATTGAAAGCAAGTCACAGGCATCATCATCAGGCACAGTTTTACAAGGAAGAGTTAGAAGTCCTCTATTCCTCCTCAACCACCTTTGCATATAGAGAAGGCAGACATTGGGGAACATGCTATTTCTACATCTCCTTGGGTTCTGGGGTCAGTGCTGCATCTGTCACCAAGAATCACTGTACTGGAAAGCATATGGAAATAGATGACACTGCTCAACAAAAATACTTTTTGATCACCTAAGCAATATAATTTTGCTGTCAGAAATTGTTCTGCATAACTGGCCTAAGCCCAAGGCACAGGATTACCTCTCAGGTACTGCGCCAACAAGCACTGATTTTTATAAACTTTAATATGTTCCTGAATATGTTTGCAAATTTGGCATTAAAAATATTGCCCTTGACCTCCCTGCTCATAGGATCTTGTCTTTCCCTTAAGTCTTGCTGCTCTGTGTCCTTCCATTTACAGGAGTCTTCCAGACTGTGCAATATCCAGACCTCACTTTTTGTACCCACTGTGATATTTACATTTGAGTCACAGCAAGAATGAAATGCTACTTGATCATGGGACAAAAGTGTTTCACATTCCCTCATGCACACTGCATAGACCACAGAAGATGAAGGAACCCATTTTGCCAGTAGAACCACTGGTTCTTGACCAAGAGCTTAGTATAAATGAGAAAATTCATAGCAACAAATAAGTAAAGAAGCATAAAACAATTCTTCCTCCATGTTTCTTTCCAAAACTCTCTTACCACCTAGGTTGGGATCTCTACCTTTTTTTCATAGTGTTCTGGAAGCTACTTTCTGCCTCAGACACTAAACAATTTCCTGCTCTTTTAAACTGTTTAAAACAGATCTTTTCTAGAAAGTCTCTAGTGACAACCCCTAAGAGCACCTCTTTTATATCTTGCTTGTGTGGGCAAGAAAGGCTCAACCTCTGCCCTGTATTTGGGATCACCCTGCAGCTGGGATTTCAAAGCCAGGTGGGCGTTCTAGATGTCAAATCAGAACTAGGTAGTCCAGTGCCCTTAAGCCAAGAAGTCTCAAAAGGAACCCCCTCTTGATACTACACACAGACACTGCTATCTTGAATTAAGGAGGGAATTAACCCTGAATTTGCTCTGATCTTGACATTGCAATGGCTAATACAGTCAGATATGACTCTCAGATGAAACTGATAAATTCATCAAGCACACAGCTGCTTTTATTTGCACAGGACCAAGACTGTTTGTACTTAGTAAATGGTAAAAAAATTATTTATTTATGCCAACCTTTATAGTGTGCAGCTTATCAGAATAAAAACATTTAAAGCAGTAAAAAGAAAAGTCCAGATAACTGACTATGGACAAGGGTGCAAAGTAGCTGGGAACAGATAAAAGCTGAGGAGAAACTATAGTGGAAGCCACAAACTTCCTCCAAAATCCATTACTTGAGCTTATGTATACCCCCTTCAGCAACATGTACAGGGGACTACAAGCAGCTTCCGCTAAACCTTTGGCACTGAGCAGCAGACAGATAAGGCTAAATATCCAAAAATTTAGACTAACAGTGCTAGACCTGGGAAAGACAAATGGAGCTTATGCAGGGCTTATAGAAAAAAAAAAACAACCACATATACTTGCATTTCAGGGAGAAGGAAGCTAAGGAGCACTGTGCTGGTTTATTGGCCATATTCAAGATTTTCCAACAAGGCTGTATAAACCATTCTACAAATCTAACAGTCAGGGGAAGCAACCTCCTGCCCAATACTCTCTTGGCCTCTTAGAAAACAGAAGGATGTGTAGAAGTAGCCTGGAGAAACATTTCTTTCATCCCTGCATGTTTGAGACTCAGACTTAAGGTTCCACATCCTTTTGCAGGGAGATTCTCTGTGACTGTGGACTGCTCAAAGTAACTTTTGAAGGGAAAGTTCCAGTCCACAGAGATGTCACCTTGACCCACGGCAGCCAACAACTGCAGTGGTGCTCAGCTTGTCAGATGGAGATGCAGCATATTCCACTTTCAATAATGGTTGGGATAAGAAATAGTACAGATTATTCCCCTACAGTGAGCAAAAAAATACTCTTACAAGGATGTCTTACAGATTTTCTTTGCTCCTTGCAGACGAGCATATCATCATTTGAGGCGGTGCTATCCCCACCAGAGTAACAAAACTCCATAAAATTAATCAGCGAGAGAGCAGAAGACATTAATCAGCAGTGGTTAAGAACTAGCACAACGATTTCATGGCTATCCTGTGACTCTCTACTGAATTACAGTGATTGAGCATAAAGGCTGCACAAGGTCAATTAGTGTTACAGGGTCTCTGCATGCTGTTGTTTACTTTACCCTCATTTATACATATCATGTACTCCGCCAGTCTGTCAGGGTTTGTTTGAAACAGTGATGGAAAGGAATATTTTGAGTAGACTTAGAAAACTCAAGCTTAAGAAGCTTAAGAAAGACTCCTTGGTGATGTGAAAACCATGCATGCCCTTTGAAGAGTTTTCAGGATTCAGTATCCTCGTGCAGGACACAGACAACATCTATGGGCTGTCACCGATCCTTTGAACTCCCCACCCTAAGAGGAAACATGCTCAGAAACATCCTGCAGAAACAGATTTGACTTATGCCCTCCAAAAATGAACAGCTAACAGTCAGTTCTGTCTGATGTATGTGTTTCCAGGAAGACTGAATGCACCAGTCAGCAGAAGAAATACAATTACACAGCAGAAGAAATACAATTACATGGAATTTTGAGCAATGAACAACTAGCCTGATACACCTTTACATCTCTTGCTCTGTGTAAAAGGAAAGCTCTTGGAGATGTCCATCCCTTTTACTTTAGGTTAGAAGGTGTTTCTCTCCAGAACAAAGGTAGCCCGGAATGTTGCCATTTTTTTGTGGGTGCATCACTCTATGGGCATCTCTGGCATCTCCTCAGACTGGGAAGTACTTTGCAACCAAGCAACATAAAAGGCTAGAAAGTTGCAGGCCTTAGCTTTCTTAAAGACCACAGAAGAAAAGTTGCTTTATGTTACAAATACAGTACCTCACTCCTCTAATTTGTTCAGTAAAACTGAAAAATGCCAGCAGAGCTCTACTGAAAAATATCTTGTGGGATTTTCACCACAAATGTCTGGGCAAAAGTGCTGCTCAGCTTTCGGCAAAAGAAACTAAACCAAAGCAGTAGCCTCAGTCATTATTTACCTTCTGCTCCTTCTCTTTCTTTTCCCAACTTCAAGGCCACTCAGAATATGAAATTGTTCCAGACTGACAATGAAATCCTAGGGGTCCATTTTGTTTCACTGTGTCTCTTGACTGTCTTTTAATTAAAACACTTAACACTTTGCTGAAAGAAGGGCATTTTTTCAGTGTCTACTCAGATTCTTCATAGCAATAAGCAAAGCATAGTTAGAGTTATGTTTTAAGGGGGGAGACGCAAATCCTCTGCACCAAGGTATGAGAAGGAGCCCTGCTAGACACTACCAGATTATACAAAAAGCAAGGAATTAACAATGAACATTTGTTTTTTTGAGTTAGAATTTCCCAATTTCAGAGAGATATATGTTAGCAAATCAGCCTGTTAACACAATCAGATGTCACCAACCTCATTTAGAATTATCACAAATACTATAAGAAGAGGGAGGGGGCTTCTGACCCAGTAATTCTTTCCAGAGAGCACAGGGTAAGGCTTGAAAGAAGGCTGAACATACAGCTGTGTAAAACAGCTAAGATGCAACCCATCTGATGTGGTGCCTGAGCTATTGATATCTGCATGGTGCAAAACCTTCCCTCTCACCTGCCACACAGAGAGACGCCCATCTTTCTCCTTGAGTACAGAAGAACCATTGGTGGTGGCTGACGTACTTGACTGAAACTCGTTATAAACCAAGCCATGCAGCAGGGTTCTGGGCCCAAGAGCCTGCACTGACCAAGTCTCCAGGACAAGCAGCAATCACTGAGTTCATAGATGCTGTGCTCAGTTTCTCTAGAATCAGTCTCCAAAGTCATCTGACCCAACTCATACCAAAGTCAAAAGCAAAAGAGAACTGATTTCTATCGCAGGACATTAAATCCTGACTATACAAAATGTAAAGATGAGAACATCAGGAAAACAAAAACAGGAACCCTGACAGCCCAGGTCACAAACAGGAGAGTCTCATGAGGTAACATCAAAGTGCACAATAAAAATTTTCCCAAACCCTGATTTTGTAAAAACACGGTCAGTTCTTCCTACCTCAGGTCCTTATCCTGATGTTGTCAATTTTAATGAAGGAGGCTCATGTATTTTTCTGCCACCTGTGTAACACGTATATACAGCTTTCTCATATTTCACCAGCAATACCTGGATTATAGATCATATTTTCCCTCCCTATTTCCACAGTACTAACTTAACTGTGAAAAAAACAGAGAAACAGTTAAAATATTCATGCTGCAGTTATTCCAAAATTTACATGAGGAATCTTTTTAAAACCTTCCTACTTCTTGTCAAAATATGGATCTTACTCACTCCTTTCTCTGAGAGATGCAAGAAATAAGAATTTGTTTGAGCCCAGCAGCAAACAGTGCAGGCAACCAACCCACCCTTCCCTCCCCCAAACTTCAGAAACCCAAAAGCTTTTCCCATGAAGAGTACTGGTACAAACTCACCCACCAACTACACATTGCCAGAATCCATAATTTGATTACTAATGCTGGAACAGTCATTATTTATCAGGTACAGGCAGCTTGGATGCTCCTGCAGCCCCATCACCTCAGCCTAATTAAGCAGCACCCCCAGCTGAAGCCACGCCGCTGCAGAACTCACCACAGAGAGCATCCTGTGCAGGGAGCCGTAAGCTGCTGCTGCCTGCTGCTGGGTTTTGCGAGCCAGCGCTAAACTCTTAGCTCTGGTTTTACTCCTCCTGAAGGCGGGCATTGTGGCTTGTGAATACAAACTTTGCCAAAGGAAAAGGGCCCTCGGAAGGAAGCCACGGATGTTGTGATCCCCCACGAACACACCTTCCCTCTGAGCTCAGCTGCACAAGTTTCTCTTTTGTGCCAATTAACAAAATCGGAGACGCTGACAACATCCCAATGCAACGAGGCTAAGCAGTGTGTGAGAGTACAGACAGACCTGCCATGCCTCCCTTAATTGCTACAAATGGAGGAAAAAGATGCTAGATGAGAAGATTTTTTTATAAATAGCTTGATGTAGTGAGGGCAGGACGAAGTGCAGTTATGACAAGGGAAGATGGGTTTGATGTCCCCAGAAATATACCTGCCTCCCTGCCTGTGAAATTTGCTGCATAAACAAAACATCAGGTGCTTTGAGAAAGTTAGCCAAATACCTAAAAATATCTAGAGGGTGCTGACTGCCCTGAAGGTCAGCATGATTTATCAATAGGACTGATGCTCTGTCAAGGGTATATGCTGCTAAATGTTGTGGCATACAAATGCTCTTACAATGAAAAAATGAAAAACAAATAGGCAGCTCTCTGGATGATTTCTTTATATAATTATGCTTGTCCTTTGTTTGAACTTTTTAGCCATAATTACATCAATAAAAACAAATTTAAAATGAGCTCAGTAATAAATTCAGGCTTGAAAGTTAAGAGTTCTGATGTTGACATATTTACACAAAACCAACTGGATCTACAGATAGATTACGCTAAGAACAATGCAGATTTAAATAAAACATTATAGGACATGAAAACACTGAACTGAAGAGATAAAAGACTGACAAGCAATTCATTAATAAAAGGAGAACTACACCAGTGGCATAATAAAACACCGCAACTCCCATGTTGCCCTTTCACAGCACTCCTACAGTGCAATGCAGTTGAGCTGTAAGGCTTCGTTCAACACTGGCCTTGGCAGCACCTATTGCTCTCTAGCAAACTCTTCTCTTGAACCCAAATGATACACCAAGCCTGGGTATCTGTATCTTTGGTTACATATGCACTACTTCTGAGGTTTCAAGGATTTTCACCTTCATACAAGCAAGGGAATAACACAGCTTTCTCCTTTAATTACTGCAATTAAACTTACATCCATCTCTTTCCAAATCATTAGCACAACTTGACAGCTCAGCATTTGCCAAACTGTAAAGCTCAGTCACTGAGAGGCTGCCTATCAGAGGAAAAATGATGCTGGAGCCCTGAAACAACATGCTGCTGATAAGACATGCAGAACACAGCACGGCAGCAGGAACCTCTTGCTTAGCGGATGGACCGTACCCTCTCTTTCTCTTGGAGAGAGATATGAGGTTCACTGGGTGAGAAGACTATATAACAGAAAATTGAGGAAATGGTCTCAAAGGAGCAAAAGAGGTTTTGCCTGCTGCCTAACATTTCATTTTTCAGTGGATGTACAGTCTGGTTTAAAAATCCAAATTGATAGACTACTGTGTGGCATGTACAAGGCTACTGCTCTTATCCACCATTA
The DNA here is from genome assembly GCA_013397815.1 of Aleadryas rufinucha. Lineage (NCBI taxonomy): Eukaryota > Metazoa > Chordata > Aves > Passeriformes > Aleadryas > Aleadryas rufinucha. The sequence continues at coordinate 605,644 of VZTH01013402.1, forward strand.
GTGGTTGCCTCTGCAGTAGTCTGTAGATCCTAGGGATCCATAGAGCAAGTCTGAAGATAAGAAACAAAATTAAATAATTAGTTTGTGGAAATTAGAAGTTTACAGTACTGCATATGGCATTTTAAAAATAAAACAGGTTAGGTCACAGATCCACATGTATTAAGAGTATAACTATACTTTCTAGAGTGGTACTGTTTCTTTGTTTCCTATCTGCATTAGTCATGGCACTTTCAAGCTCTGTTTTTCTAATAGATACTTGTTCAAACACAGCTTATCCACTGGGACCAAGAAAAAAAAAAGGTTGCTAAATTTCAGGTCTAAGCAATATCGTCAATCTTGATGAAAAACAATGACAGGCCTTTTTAATTCCATATTAGGAAGTTATTCTTCCCCAGATTTGCTAATTAAGCCTGCATTATTAGCTAGCCATATGCCAGCTAAAAGATGTTACCAATTAACAGCTTTTTTTTAATGTGTATTCATTAGAAAAAAGACAATTATGTTTCAGTAATCTTTCCAACTCCTATTGAGGGACTTGGACAAATCAAAAAAGGGAGCAACATAAACTAAAGCAAAGCAAATGAATGAATGCTTTTCATTTAGCCTTTCTTTTTCTCTAGAAGCACATAAGCAGCACTCAAGCACTTTTCAAAAACAAGTGAAATAATTCATCACTGTGAAATATTTTTAAGATCACTGGAAAAATGACATAGCCCCGTTGTTTGTTCCTGTGTACTCTGAATAACACACATTCCCTTTACCGACATCTGGTTTTCATCTTTCCATTTCAGTGGCACCAGGCTTGATAGTTACCATAACAGTGACATCCTTCAAAATACAGGCTTCCCTCTATTGTCCCAATACGTGTAGGTGTGCTTATCTGCATCCAGTTCATTTCCCATCCTGCTTTTGCCCTTAATGCATGAAGGTAAAAGGCTAATTTTGCTCTGACAGTGTACACTTTGAATGAAAGGAAACAGTGGCTTGCCTCCAGAACAATGCTGAGCACTTTGTAACATCAGTCTGGACCCCTGGTAACACAGAAGCATAATTCATATACACAACATACACATGTAGACACACACACACACACACACACACACACACACACATATACATAAATATACAACCTGTACTTACATACCCTGCACTAACAGGAGCTCTGCGATGTTAGTGGTCTCTAAGCATTATAAATTTGGGATTAATACAGCTCAGCTCCAGATCTCTACACTGATCTAGATGGAGTCTGTTTTTTACTTTTTATAACTGTGGGTGGATGATTTTTCTGCATATTTTCCTGTCATACTTATTATACTAATAACATGGTTTTAAAATGCCGTCAAAATGTATTTTCAAAGCATAATTGACCACAGTGAAGACACTTGCTTTAATTCCAGTGATACAAAGAATTAGTTAGCCTTCCAAATGTTTAAAATGAATTCTTGTTTTCTTTTTAATTTCAAGCATCTTAAATATTGTTTGTAACATTCTCACTCAAATTGTTTTTGTGCTGAATGCAAAAACTTTTCTCAAGTACTGAATTAGAAACTGTGGCAACCACTGAGACATTATCTTTGCAGTTGCATTCATGTTTCACAATATAATTTTGCAGTGTGTCACCTTTGGAGGCAGAGAAGGCAACTCTTATCTGTCCTTGTTAGTAGCCAGCATTTCACATTCCAAATGTTAGAAGACACAGTTAACTCCCCTGCAAAGACAAATATAGATTCTCTGAACTCTACACCAACCTCTCCCCTGGTTTTGGAATGGCTTTGTTTAGGCACTACAGCAGGATTCTGCTGTCTCAGAAGGAAATAATCACCATGTGAGAGGAAGTCTATGTCTGCTCACAATATGTTAACAAGGGACAACAGGTAACAAAACATGAAAATCTGGTGGAACCTCCCTGTGCATCTGACTCAACTGACCCCTTACCTTTTTTTTTTTTTAAATTCTTCTGCCTCTTCCATTCTTTCACCTACCTTTTTGTTATCTTTTATTTTTCAGAATTTGCTGCAGGTAGCAGATGTTTTTCAGTTTTGGAATTTCAGGTCTACCTTTGTCATTACATGCTCCTGACAGAGCAAAATAGGAATCAAAGCCTCATTGAAGTTATGATGGTATCCAGGATGCAGTATTTGTCTGAAATCCTATACTGAAACTTTGTGCTACTTTAAAGTGACTTTGTGTGCTATGGGTGACTGCTGGGCACATCATATACCTTGGCATGCACTAAATTGGGCTTGGATGCTTTTTCATCACAAGGAAAAAACATATGTGTTACTGTCAGCTCTGTAACTGAACAGTATCTTGACTTCTAAAACAAACAAGCAAACCACCAAATATTCTGCAGCTGGCAGAGATGTTACCCAGTTCCCCAGGTCTGTCAGAAGTGAGATTAGATATCTCTGCCTTTCACTGCAAAGTGAAATGCTGCCGTCATATCCTGCACTGCAGGTGACAGGGGTTGCTTTTGGAGGCCCAGGGTGGTGGGCTCCCAGGCAGCTTCCTGCCCTTCATCAATGAAGTCACGGGCGTCTCCAGAGACACTGCTAACCATATCCTGTTGTAATGATTCAGAGCTGTTGTCATATGCTTCCCTTTCCATCTGCAGGTAAGCCTTATGGATTTTCCCCAGATGACTGCAAAGAAAAGCTGTGTTATAAGTCATCTCCCACTGGCTTCCTTCATTTGCAAGCATCAACACAACACAGTTTCTTTTCCTGATCAAAACCATCTGCATGTTTTACACCAAAAGCTGTCTCAGTACTTTTGAGAGGACATTTCCTTCAGATGGAGGAAAGACAACAAATACCCCCTCCCCCCAGTCCATAGGGACTCAATGTAATAGCCCAAACCAAAGCACCGCAAGGTCACACCTCTGCATGCAAGAACTGCACATACTGTGCAGACCCTTTGGTCTTCTTTCCTACCATTCTTGTGCCTCCCTAGCAGTAACTATGCAAGCATGTCTCCCTCTACAGCCTGACCTCATTACAGGTTCCCATTAGATACAGCACTTTCCACACTTTAAGCTTTGTGGTTTTGAAGCTCCTTCGCTGTGTTAGCCAAGACTCACAATTTTTAGGTTTGAATTTTAGGCCATCCACAGAGGATGCAGAACTGCAGGATCAACACATCAAAGTGAAATCCAGGACAGGGCAGTAGCACTCACTGGTAGGTTTACAGCAAGTCTTCTGTAACCTATAGTCTACCAGTTCTGGTGCCTTCTCTGAGCAATTGATTCATATACTGAAACCTAGATTAATTAGCAAAATTCTTATGAACTTCTACCAGGCTACAGTTTCACTAATACCCTTCTCAAAAGGCACATGAAGACAGCAGGGGTCCAGCAGTAGCTCCACGCTGCTGGAGCCACCAGCTCTGGTAGGGGTCACCATAGGCTTGGCTATCTGCAAGGGAAGCACAATAATTAGCAGAACTCCCCACAGGCTTGTCATGCTTTCAATACAGAACTGTCCCCTCCAGGCACAAATGAATCCAGGAAACCACTGCTGAGAAACATGCTATTTTCCCATGTTAGCTCTGAGATTCCCTAAATGCATGTCACATCTGGAAGAAAATGACACTTGGATTGCAGAGGCTATACATGATTTTGAGAGTATCGTGTTGTTAATCCCCCTCCTACAAAGAAAAAAAAAAAAGATGTTAATTGCAGACTACTCCCCAAGCTTTTGGATCTCATCAACTGCTAAAGAGACATTTTCATGATTAAAATAAAGGAAAAATCATTAATGTCCTATGGATGCCGAGTAAACCTTCAGGCAGGCAGTTCTCCTGCAATTAATGACATGCTGTGCTAGTGGGACATGCCCGGGCAATGCAAAACAGAGCTAATGAGAAACCATCACGACATTCAGCTGGAATTGCCTCCATGCAAGAAGTGGGTTTGGGGGCTCTGTTGAGCTTCTGGTCATTGCTGCTTGGCTTTCTTTCAATGGAGCCCAACAGTTGGTGTTTACTTGGCTAGTACTGACATTCCCTTTCCAAGATTTTTGATTTTTACAGTCTGCTTAACAAAATCATTTCATATACGTTGCTTATATACATGTAGTCAAGACTGGTGATCCCATACTCATCTCTGACAGTGATGAGTGTCATCACCAGATCAAAATAAATCAATGAACCACCACATATATATTATATATAATAAATATGATCCATACAATAAATAGGATTGCATTTACTGACAGCGGCAATAGAAGGCAGTTGGGTGTATTTTGAATAACAGTGCCCTGAACTACTCCACAGCACATCTGCTACAGATCACAATGTACAATGTTTTCTAGGTAATAAATCATAGGAATACATCATTCCTAGCATTCACTTGCATTCCTCTGGAAGATAAAATACCATTCAAATCTTCCAGAAACATTGAACAATTGCATGGATTTTCTGTTGGGATTGGACAGAAATTGTATGAGTAATGATTACTAACTACTTTCCACCCCTGCCATTCCATGGCAACTACCACATTGGCCCCTTCCTCTCCCCAGAAATCAAACCATACTTTTTTTCTTTAACAGCTGAGCATTCAGGCAGACCAGCAATGAGATACATTTTCTCTCATCCAGGTTTGAACCTAGACCTCAATGTATAATGTACCTCAGGATATCCTTAAATTATTATGCATGAGAGGTTGATGGCTGTGGTCCTCCTACTGGTGAAGGGGGTTTGAAATCAGCTTTAGAGATTTTGAAGACAAAATACTAATTTCTTCAACGTATGAAAACCACCCCTCCAGTGGTGGCTATATTGTATATACAAGAGGCCATAATCACAAAATGCAGCAAACTCTTTACAATACTTGCTGATTTTCATTACAGAAATAGCTGTGTGAAATCAGCTAATAGGTAACAGGGATTTCCTTTTTGAAATCCCAAAATATGTATTTTGCATCTATTGAAAGCCCTGTTTTGGGAAGCTTCCTAAGGTAGCTGCATGATGTAGAACTTGGAAGATGGGTTTGCTTTTGACTGCGTTCACACCTCCTGGGCACCATCAGATATGGAAATGAGCTGCTCAATTGCACATGTACTTTAGAAGGGGGCTACAAAAAAAAACCTGAACAGTTGCCCAAGTCAGGCATATGTGCATGTTGGCTCCTTGAGCGTGAAAAGCAGCACTGTGTGCAGGGAGACCAAAAACCAGATTTCTCACCACGGTCTCAGACATGCCTACTTCATGGAAATGTACTTCTCACTGCACTGGCAAGTGGAAGAATGTCCACAATCGGCATCACAATAAACAGAATACACAAGCTTCAAAACCATTGGAAGGATGATTTGATATTACATAGGAAACTCAAGCATCCAAAAATCAGACTTCTGAAACACACAAGGACATATTTTTTCTACCTTCTTTTTGTCTGCTATATCTGTAAAAATGGGCATTTCAAGTAGGGCCATCATATTGACCTGGACCACATCCCCACAAAAAACTGAAAGCATTTGATGAAAATGCTCCCTCCTGCAGGAGATGCAGATTTGTGTCTGCTAAAGGTGCCATGAACTCTGCTGATCAGACTTGCCATGAATTCTCATTTCCTTATCAGATGAAGGGAAAGTGAACATGGTCATCAGACAGGAGGGGAAGATGAATTAGCTGAGTTAATCTAAATAAGCTCAAGCTAGGGAAAGGTGTTCAAGGATTTTTAACCGTAACTTCTGTTCATTGTAATAAGAATGGTATTCCCAAGGAAAAAAAGTTTGGTTTCTGTCTCTGCAGTGTATAGAATTTTTGATTTCTTTTTTATTAAGAGGTGATGGGGATAGATTTGTCCTCATATACACACATTCATGTATGGTCAATAACCAGTGCTGAGAGTAAAGTGACTATTTCAAGAGGCAACAGCAAAGGCAATTTTCCAAGTTTCTGTATTCAACTTATTCCCAGGATCAACTTTACATCATTGTTTGAAAGAAATACAGCACCATTTCAAAAGCATTACAAAATGAAACCAGTTGACCATTCTTTAGAAAGCAGATTCTTGTTAACATTCAAAGTTTCTCACACAGCAGCTTCCATTTCTGCACCTGCAATGTTAATTTTTGAAGACACTACCATAAACCACTCTGCATTCATTGACTGTTTCTATAATGATTAAAAGCCATCACATTAGCTATTTTTACTGGGTTTCTTGAGTTTCTTAAAGACCTCTAAGATACAGCTGAGGATATAATGAAGTAATGTGAAATATTTGCAGAGAGTAGACCCTAAGGTTTTTTCTTATGATCTGTAAAATACTTAAAGTGAAAATACATCTTCCTCTTCTCACACATGCATTTATACAAAGTTACTTCTTTATGTCTGTTAGAATTTAATATGATTTCAGAAATGCGTCTCTCCAATGACACTCAAAAGATTCAGAGCAACCAAAAGTCAGATAACAGCAGTCTTTCTAGAGACCTTAAAATAATAGGTAATTATATAGTAAAATTTCCCCTTCTAGCAATGTTTCATAAAAAGCTATTTTTTAATACACTGAAAATACAAAGTAGAGATAAGCAAGTTAGTAATAGACTACTAAACTTCATCTTAAAACAAACAGTGGGCTAGAGAAAACACTTCTAGCCAATATAGCTTGCAATTAGGAATCACAAGTAGCTAAAGGGAAAGTTGCATCTTTTGTTCATTCAGCTTCATGCTACTTTGATGTACAGAGAGCTTGATTCTTGGCAACTGCCAACATACCAGGATTTAACTGAGTACCAGGAGCACAGACAATTAGTTCTCAAAATTATTAAACACAGCTAAACTTAATTACACCTACAGGCATGCTCAATTCCCAGATTTTCTGAGGTCACATATTCTTCTGTCAACAGAACACCTACATACTCCAGAAACAATAGTAGCAAGGACAACACGTTATTGCCACATAAACAGTATTTTAACACAGTTTGAAAATATATTGCAGCAAAATGTGTTAGAAGTATAATATCTATCCCTGTTAAATAAAATCAAAAATAAGGTTAAAAGTATTAAATTACAAATGAGGTATCCCAGAGAATACAGAGCTGTCAGAACTAATGAGCATCTGGAATGGATGGTTCTTGATATCCATGTATTTTTAATAATATTTTATAACTTAAGGAACAGCTTCCATTTCTGGAACGATACTACCCTCTCTTGCCCTCCTAATTGATTCATTAGCTCTCAGATGAAAGACAAACATATACGTATCCTAAATACATTCATTTCTCAGTCTACAAAAAAAAAAAATCGATGACTGACTGACTGACTGAAGGTGCGTTTGAATGTAGTACACATGCAACAAAACACTTATTTCTTTAAGATTACAAGGCACTTCTGAAATGCCTCACTGTACTTTCAGCTAAGATGATGCCTAACCTTAGCCTGGCATGAGATGAAGAAAATAGTGAAAAACAGACAAACAAAAATGGTCCAAACAAGAAACACAAAATCCAGAAATCAGACATGCAACCATTAAATCCAAAGCTTTAAGACTGTTCTTTATTTACTTACATGTTACGGGACAAAAATCAACCAAACTTCAAAGGAGCCTGCTCCCTCAGAGCCAAACAATTACATCTACAGTTGCTGTCAGCTGGAAAGTGAGCATCTCTAGCTGTGTCTCCCTTGAAATAATCCCAAACTGCCTGCTGTTCCAGTCTGTGCTCAGAACCTCTCAGCACCACCAGCGTCTCCTCCACAGAGCTGTACTTACAGATCTCCTCTCCCCCATACTTCTGCAGCATCGCCTACTTGCCTACTGCACTAATGGTGTCCCACAGGCGTAGGAGGTCAAGCCAGCACATGCAGGAAACAGAAGGCAAAGGGGGAAAAAAATCCACAAACCCAAATCCAGATGCTATGCTTTTTGAGACTGCACAGTTTCCTCAAACTAGCTTTTATTAGCAATAGTTATTGTTCATCTGGTGAGCGGTCCTAAATCACAGCTATAAAAACAGAAATAATTTTAATTCCTGTTATACACAATCACAAAAGCACATATAATATACACCACCTGAACTTAACTGTTAGGTTTGGGTTTTCTTTACTTCTACATCTATTGGAGATATCAAAAGGGTCAGACAAAAAGCTCTGACGGTAATAGGCACCCTCCAACAGAAAGACAGCAATCAATTACAAACCATTTGCAGAAATTGTAGAGCTGTCAGAGACTCGCTTACAGCTGCAGTCCAAGTCAGACTGCCTTTGATTGCCAGGCTGTTTTCCACCCTTCTACCTACAAAACTAGGACAGCCTCAGACAATTTTTAAAATTACACTAGCAGACCTGCATGTCAGCTCAAGAAGTAAACTGCAATACAGAATGGGCAATTACTTCAGCAAATCATGCAAAAGCCCTAATAACTGCTGAATCTGACAGATTTGAGACTGGAGAGAGGGCAGGGAGCAAACCTGTCCATTTTCCCCTCTTTTTTTGAGCTTTAATTGCAGCATGTAATTTAGAGCATTGGAGCAAATTTAGTGCATTAAGAGCAGCAACTAGTGTACATCAATTGTTCTCTGTGTATTTAAATTCTTGGAACTCTCCCTAATTTTCTGGCACCTGGTGTATTTGACACAGGCCATCAGGATTGGCTTTGTTGTTCTGCTAAAGAAAAGCTGATGCCTCAGAATCTCCTCCCCTCCAGCAGGACAGAAGGTCAGCATTTATGTCCACACAGTGCACAGGTGACAGTGCATGCTCCAGGGGAGCAGGGCACCCCAAGGCACCCAGGGGAGCCTGGCCCGGTGCAAACAGCCATCAAAGCATCCTAAGCTTTGGCATCACCTCTGCTGTGCTCCCACAAAGATCCCCACCCCTAAAACCAGGAAGAAGTCCTAAAACAGCAGAGCACAGAAATCTACTATATTCCTTTCAGAGTGAACAATGTGTCCTAAGAGGAGAAAATCCAGTTTGTTCTTGTCTGCTTGCAAAGACTTTGGGGAAGCATAAGCAACTGTTACACAGGACAAGATCATCTCTGTGGGAATCCCCTTGTGCAGCAGGAGATGGGCTGAAGACCCACAATCACTGGGCTTCTCCTTCTTCTCTAGGGAAAGGGCATAAAATCACCCATATAAAACTGAAGAAGGTTATAAAGTAATTAATAAAGTAAGATTAACAGCTCCTCTCAGTATGGTCAGAAGCACAATGTATCTTCCCTATTCCAGTCTTCAGAGTTTTTACTAGAGAGTCTCATCTCTACCAGTTTTTCATACAACCTAGCACAAGACAGTAATATATTCCAGAACCATAAAAATTCTGACGTCATTCCTGTTATGTAAGAGTGCTGACACAAGTGTTATCACAAATTTGCTTGAAGATACAACCAACTCATCAACAGAATTTAAAAACACATTTCTGTTGTCAGAACAGCAATGCCAGGTAATATCATGGCCACCAACACAAAAATGCTACCCACACTTGCAGTTGGGAGGTTCAAAACAATATGCACTTGAATTAGACACAGGCTGCAATTTGCCTGATTCAGAGCAAAATGGACCAAAAGCTGCTCTTCAGGGACCAGTGCATTTGAAGGTGGACACTAATTCTGGGCATTCCTGCCTCAGTCCCCAAAGTCCTGGTTGAGAGAAGGACAACCATTAATCCAGCCGAAGTCAAACAGTAACTGCAGACACATAAAGGGTCTCCAAATTAGAGAGTGGCAATCACGGTCTCTCAAACACTGGACCTCTCCAAGTCTGCAGTCCAGTTTAAAACTACTGACATAGTATTGCTATGGTCACTGCAATATTAACAGCAAGCCCTAGAAATATCAGCAAAAAGAAAAGACAAAACAAACTGAATCAATTAGAAAGCTGTAGCAGCTTTACTGTTCTCTGCAGTTCGAGCCACACAGAAAAATGAATTTGATAAGTCTCCACCTGTTTGACATTTGTCCCCATCACACTGCTCCTGCAGATGCAGCAGCTGTGCTGTATATGCTGACCTCTCAGGGTGACCTCAAGATACTAAAACATCAAGTACAGCCAATACTCATACACAATGTTTCAAATTAATGCCACGTTAAATTCTTTCCAACAAAATGCAGAGCATTAACACTACAATGCTGCCTTTTGGTTCATAAGGATTGTTGTGTCAAGCATGTTCTTACCCTGAAAGGTGGATCAGTCTTCTCTCTGTGTGGCACTTGGTCCAGAGTGCCATCAGTACTGCTCCTTTTCAAACTGGATGTGACATCAGGCACATTACTAAAGTCTGCATTTGAAATAAAACACATCAATAAATTAGAGGGTTATAGGACAGAAACAGGAAAAGCATTTGGTCTTACCTGCCAGCACTTTCAGTGTCTAGTACAGTTACACTGGGGGAGAGAATCACAGAATCATTTAGGTTGGCAAAAACCTCTGAGACCACTGAGTCCAACCTATGACCTAAAACCACCACGTCAACTAGACCAGGACACTAAGTGCCATGTCCAGAAGGAATACAAAATTTGCAATCCCCACCCCTCAGAAAACAATGGGAGAAGTCAAAGCAAGGAGCAACTATGCCTGAAACTCTGCTTTCCAAACAGCAGCTGGACATCTGAGACTGTCTGAAGCAATGTGCATATCAGATCTACCAAAATAAACCTCACACTCTTGCTAACAGCATGCTTTTGAAGGCAGCACTATCTATAATCAGCACACTCTGTGCTGAGACAACCAGTGAAGATTATTAAATGCACTCAGCAGTTCGCCTTGGATGAGCACACCATTGTTCGACATGACTTAGTCCTGAATCCTTTAGAGATTTAAGAAGGAAAGAGAATTTTGCCCTGGAACAAACACCGCAATTCATAGTACAGACAAAATCCCTTCTTCTTGCAAATAGTTTACCAGTTTTACTAAGTTTGGAGTCCATCTAAGCAGTAGCTGGCACAATGAAAAAACCAGAGGCAGCACTGCCCTGCTCTACTTACTGACAGACTGTAGCTTTCAGTAACATTTATATTTAAACTCAGGAGCTATCCAACAATGCCGCAGATTCATATAAAAATTATGTTCTTTCTCTTTATATTTCCTCAATTGTCTGCTGAAAATCTGCAGAGATGTTCACATGGAAATTCTAATTAAAAATCCTACAAGTGAAGAAGTGATTTTTGATCTGCAGTATTATCAATCCCTATAGCTGAAAATTATAAAGCAACCACAAAAAAAAAAAAAAGGAAAGAAAAGAAAAGAAAAAGGAAAAAGGATTTTCAGCAACCTCAGATGGTAAAACAGCAATAAAATAAAGGGGGGTTAAAATTTGCTGCTTTGTTTCCTAGCCTTTAAGCCTCTAGAGTATAATTCACACTCCATTACCACATTTTCAAACTCTTTCTCAACACCTACAAATGCTGGAGATTTATTTTTAAGTGAAAGGTAAGATTCTTATTTAATCACTGACACCAGTAACTGAAATGGTAATTAAAATAAATACCACCCATCTTGAAGTAAAATCATGACAGCTTGCAATAAAGAAATTGGGGAGGACAACAGAATTTAGCTGCCTGGGTGTTGCTGTTGTCCTGTCCATGCAGAGCAGGATCAGCTCCTCTCAGAAAAAATCAACCAGCATGGACTGAAGCAGGGAGGAAAATGAGGATTTTAGGCCCAAAAGAGAACCTTGCAACCCTCAAGGAGCCTTCCTGGTAAGACAAAACATGGCTGACAGACTCCAGAGGCAAGTCAGAGAAAGACGTGCAAATAACTCAGCACATTGTCAACGTGGGTTTTTCTATATGTTACTAAGGTGCCCAAGTCAAATTTAGCATCAAGGCTGACATTTTCTACCCAGATGCCAAAGACTTGACCATTCTCTCATTTCCCTATCCTTTCAGAAACATGGTCTCATCACTTTTCTCCCCTCAAGCTTTTTTACCTTCTCCTCCCAGAATCAAGTGTAGCTCCTGATATGTCAGCGCCTATGTAACATCCAGTACCCCAAGAATTATCACTTTTGCAGAAAAATACATTTTGTACAACTCCCCTCCAGCCATCCATCATCTTCAACACCTTAAGAGAGAGTCTGTCTTGCCTATTTATTCTATTATGCTTTTACCTCTCTTCCTCCACAAAGCCTGAATAATTTTCTCCTTCCCTCTGGACTTTCAAAGTAATTTTGAGGCTCTCTGCTGTATATGAATACACATGAATGCCTGTTGACTTCCACCATTGTCAACTCCTGGTCAAGCCAATCCCTAAAACTTAAATTGACTTTTAAACAACATTTTTTTCAGGGTAAGGTGATGCCAAGGATATTATTTCCTATTGTTTCCCAATTGAGCTCTTTTTACTTGCCCTCTGTGTTGAGCACTTTTTACTTGCCCCCTTCTCCCCTCCAAACAGCAGGCACCTGAGATACATTTTGCAATGGCATAAAGGATCTAGAGTTTGATCTCAGGTAGCTAGCGAGAAAAAAAACCCTATTTCCCTAATTTTACAAAGTGATCATCAAACATATTTTTCCTTTACAAATGAGTAAAACTAACCTACACAAACAATGAAGAGAGAGCATAAGTGTGGGAAGAGGAAAAAAGGGTAAAACAATCAGCAGACAACATAAACAGAAGAAATCAGGATAACAACACCCGAAGCAGGCAAATAGAATGTTGTATCACTTTTTCCAGATGACCCATCTTTTCCTGCCTTCACCCTCACTTTGTTTTTCCTTTGTAGTCTATAGGACTGTCAGAGATAGGTCTATACAGTCCTTCCAATTTTTATAGCATTTGCTGTTGGCAGACTGAGTTGCTGACGACGGAGAAGCATCAGTAAATGTTATTTTAAATAGCAAAACCTAAAAAAAGTTACACGGAAAGAATCCAAGGTGAAAAAAGACATCCTACATTGTATGCAGAACTAACATGGGGAAGGAAGGAAGGAAGGATGTATGGGTTGTTGATCAGTTTAGCATCCATATCCTGCCTCCTCTTCTTTCTTTTGCTGTGGAAGGGGACTTCCTTTGGATCTGCATAGCTCAAAAAAAAAACCCCAAATCAGAAAAAAAACCCCCAAAAAAACCCCAAAACCCAAACCAAACAAAACCCCAAAAAACAAACAAACAAAAAACCACAAAAAACCCAAACAAAAAAAACCAACCCAAAACCAAACCAAAACTGAAAAAAAAATCAAGGGGAAAAAAAGTAGTATTACCCTAGAGAATGGGTACTTATACAGGCAAACCTTAAGGACATAAACACAGTAACAAGTTTAATACTGAAATTCTTTCTACTTCCAGTACTAAGTGGAAGGGGAGTGGCAAAGCCAAACCCTACAAAATGTATTTTCTTTAAACATTCAAATTTGGGTTTAGCTCTACAATGGAATTCATACTATCAAAGTTGTTCACAAATAGTAATGTGAAAGTGTTACCTTACAGGCTGGGTAACCACTATTCTTTCAGAGAAAACTAGCAATAAAACTGTAGACAGTACGCGCAGAATTAAGAAAGATGCTATCACTGTGCAAGTACAAATTTGTTCCAGTATATAACATTCTGGTTCTTTGCTGGGAATGAGGATGGAAAAGTATGCAAGGAGATATATGTTCCTAAAAATCATTGAAATTCAAGATCAAACCAGCACTTCCAGGCTTTTTAAAAATCATTACCAAAACCAAAACCAACAAAATATCTCTGATGTTACTAGAATTATGTCTCTCTCTACTTAAAGAAAACATGGAATACTTCACTGAAAACACTGCTTGAGAGGCTCTCCAACATAGTAAATGGTGAGTGTATCATGGCTAAATCTGCCCATACAGTTCCATTACAGTAGTACATTTGATTTATTCTACTGACATATTTGTGATAAACCTGTCTGGAAGAATAATGGGACTGATAATAATGAATTAAACAAAACATGGTTTAAATCTTTTAACATTATTTTTCCCTGCTGCAGTATACCTCTCTGTCCTGTTTACACACACACACATTCATGCTTGGTGAGTTGAAATGTTTATCACCTCCAGCTGGGGTACAGGAACCTCTGAAGCAGATACTTTTTTCCAGTCTAGCAAACAGGAGTGTCTCCAGACACAAAAATACTAAGTCAGTGTGGTGGGTTGACCTCGGCTGGACACCAAGTGTCCACCAAAGCAGCTCTATCACTCCCTTCCTCATCTGGGCAGGGAAGAGAAATATTCTGAAAGGGTCGTGGGTTGAGATAAGCACAGGGAGAGATCATTCACTAGTCACCTTCACAGGCAAAACAGACTTGGGAAAATTAATTAAAGTTAATTCAAGTTTAATTTATTACTAATCAAATCAGAGTAGGATAATGAGAAATAAACCCAAATCTTAAAAACACCTTCTCCCAACACCTCTCTTCTTCCCAGACTTAGCTTTATTCACAGTTTTCTCTCCCTCCTTCCCCTGAGCAGCACAGGGCATCTGGGAACAGGGGATTGGGGTCAGTTTATCACATATGGTTTCTGCTGCTCTTTCCTCCTCATGGGGAGGGGTCCTCACACTCTTCCCATGCTCTGGTGTTGAGTTATCCCATGGGAGACAGTCCTCCTTGAACTTCTCCAGCATGATTCCTTCCCATGGGCCGCAGTTCTTAACTAACTGCTCCAGCACGGGTCCCTCACACAGGGTGCAGGCCTTCTGGAACAAACTGCTCCAGGGTGGGTCCCCTGCAGGGTCACAAATCCAGCCAGAAAACCTGCTCCAATGCGGGCTTACCACAGTGTCAAAGCCTCCTTCAGGCATCCATCTGCTCTGGTGTGGGTCTTCCACAGGCTGTAGGTGGATCTCTGCTCTCCTATGGATCTCCATGAGCTGCAGGGGAACAGCTGCCTCACCATGCTCTGCACCAAGGGCTGCAAGGTCTGCTCCAGCACCCAGAGCATGTCCCAGCCCTTCCTTGTTCACTGACCCTGGTGTCTGCAGAGTTGTTTTTCTCAGATATTCTCACTCCTCTCTCCAGCTGCAATCATACAGGGGTTTTTTTCCCCTCCTTAAATACGTTATCCCGGAGGAGCTACCACCACTGCTGATGGGCTCAGCCTTGGCCAGTGGTGAGTCCATACTGGAGCCAACTGGCACTGGGAAGCTGCTAGAAGCTTCTCACAGAAGTCACCCCTGTAGCCCCCTGCTATCAAAAACTTGTCACACAAACCCAATACAATCAGCTTGTTGCGAACAGTAAGAGTAGCAACAGCAGAAAAACACTAGAATTCCCAGAAAAGCACAGGGCTGACAGAAAAAAGCGTGAAAAGCTCTACGTGAAAAGCTTAAACTACATCACATGAAATGCATACTAAACATTTTTCTTGGTTTCTAGCAATGAGCCACCAAGTAGTAAGAACCCACTCATCACCTTTAGTACCAACACCATCCCCAAAGAATGCCATAACTCCTGCAATGTTGTGTCTTGCTGGCAGGCAGGTAAGAGACTCAATCATTCAAGAGAAGTTATAGTGTAACCACCGAAAACTGAGAGAAAGCATACTTAAGTCATGCTCCTCACTGCTCAACATTCAATTAAAAGTAGGCACAGAGCACACAGATGGGACAGTCAATTTGAAAAACAAACACATGCAGCATATCCAAGAGCTCTGTATGCCTACGGGAATGTTTCTTCCCATGTTGATGCAGTGATACACGTACAAGTGGTGAATGTGGAAGTTATTCATGTGTTTGTGAGCAGTGAGGTACAATGGAAACGCATCCTCTAGCAGATGTGTGAGACAATCATAATCTCTGCTAAAATCTCAGCCAAGAATCCAAAGGAAATCAACTGGAAAACATCAACATCGACCATCCGGCAATTCATTTACCATAAAGAAGCCATCAGCAAATGCAAATGTCACTTATCTCTCTTCTTCTGTTTAATTAACGAAGAAGCCTTAATTACTTTCAAGTCAGAGATGCTCTTACCAGTTTAGCTGCTCACTGCAAAGGCAAAATCATCATGAGGAGAGAGCTGAGGATCCTGTTCCTTTATTCATGATTCTCTTTTCATAATGCATCAGAACTCGCTCCGTTTCAGAGTGTTCTCACTGATTTTCAAAAATGCCAAGTAACTATCACAAGCATGTAAAGTGTTATCAAATGTCAAGCACTGTGTAGGTGGTTTAACAACCTCTTTTTTCAAACTATGGCAAGAAGGTGTGTTTCCACCTGCCACTCCAAAGACAATGATAAATTGAATAAAAAATTTCTTCTACATCTACATGAGAAGACAACACAGAAAAATTAGATGTGCTCAGTCTCTGACTCCAAGACAAACTAAGACCACTGCAGGGCATCACTTTCAGATCTGTGAGGGGCAGCAGCTCTGTGCACTACTTGATAACTACCCTTAGCTGTAGGAGAGAGAGGGCAAGAGAGAGGAAGTCACGTGTTTTGTCGGATTCAGGTGAGGGAACTGCACCTGGGTGTGTCTCAGCTAAGGTAAGATGGTTGATTAACAGTTAGTACCTGTGAGTCTTTCCTGGTATTCCTGACTTCACCTGATCCACTTACCACATCACCAAATATTCACTACAACAAACAGATTCTGACTCTAAAGGCCATGGTGAAGCTAGTCCCATACAGCTTGGCTAAACCAGGCTGAAATATGTTTGTAATCAACAAGGCTGAGTAAGGCAGGACAGCACTTAATGACCAGGAAATGACCATGTCTGAGGTGGGTGCAAGCCATGCTGCACTCAAGCAGCTCAGCAGAGGACTAAACTTTAGCTCTCAACATATAAAACCTGGCATATGAAACTGAAACTCAGGAGGCAGGATTTTAATAAATTATTCAACTGATAATGGGGAAAAGAGGACAAGGCTCTACAGTTGGCGAATAACATCCAATAACTACGTTTAAAGAAAGAATGAGAATGTTGGGGTAATCTAATGTTGGAAAATACAGACCTGTAACCTACGTAGTAACCTTAGGCTTTCATAATCAATTCAAGGAAAGAAAAATCAAAAATGTGGAGATAAATGGAATATTACACATATACATTATGGGTAAGCAGATTGTGTCAAACTAATCTGACATCCACCTTTAATAAAAGATTGTTTTAAAGCCAAAAATATAGGATAAATCTAACCTTCTGGTAACTTAGTTAAAAACAAACAAACAAACAAACAAACAAACAAACAAACAAACAAACAAACAAACAAACAAACAAACAAACAAACAAACAAACAAACAAACAAACAAACAAACAAACAAACAAACAAACAAACAAAAAAAAACACCCAAACAAATGAGAAACAACAAACTTTTATAATACCCCAAGAGAAATTGTTAGCCAAAATGAAAAGGATAGAAATTAAAACAAGACAGAAGTGGCTAGCAGATAAGATAAGAATAGATTTGTCTGAATGAAGTCCTTGGCCTGGGAAAGGCTAGATTGCAGATTTTGTCCAAGGTGGGTTTGGGGACTAATTTTATTTTATATTTTCATTATTTGTCTCAGCAAAGAAAGTACAATAGGAAGTACTCCAATGAAATACTCTAATCATTCAAAGTTAATACAGAGTATTAATTAGAAGCCTGACTGGAGATGCATAAAGGAGATGTGGACGACCTTGAAGATGAAAGCACAATCCTAGAATGAAATCACATGGAAGAAAGTTACAGGGACCTGTAAAAACCATTCTTTCTATAAGCTGTGACTCATGAGTTGGAAACATGAAAGAAAAGTGTGGAAGTGTGGAGAAGGGGTTGACAACATGTAGTTGGGAGCTAGAGCTACTTAAGCAATGGCCAAGGCCAGCAGATACTGATCAGTCATTACACCGGCCAGGAATATGTCCATGCTGGCAATTAGAAGACTGGCTTTCAACCAACACATCAACAGATTTCTGGAACAGACTTACCTAGGCACAAAGAATGCAAATTGATCTTAAAATGGAACAGGATAAATGTATCAATAGGGTTGTCCAAAGCCATAACTAGCAGAGGACTGGACATGCTGAGTCTGGAAATTCGTTCCCATCCTGGGTTTGTCTATCACCAGCATAGCACAAATATTACACAGATACATACATACATAATACAGCTACACAGGTAAAAATGGCCAGAAGCCTCTGTCTGTTCAGTAGAGCACAAGAAATACTTTAAGTTTCATTAATACTGGTGCTTAAAGATCCTGGCAAAGAATGCTTATGACTAAGAGAACATTTATATCACAAGTGCACATGGGTTATGAGCCCCAACAGTTGTCCTACCCCAGTTTCTTGCTGACTCCAGCTCTCATGTTAATCAACAACTCCACTGTGATGAACTGATCTTTTTCTTGTTTGTAGTTCTCTGGCACTTGAAAGGGAAACAGGACTCTCACTTCCTGTCCTCTCTGCTGCAGTTTTTAATCTGCAGTAGTTAGATGCTGTAGATACAGTGGCACTCGAGCAGTTGTGATGGGCTTGGCCTAGTCTGTAAGAGACTGATATCCTGACCTCAGATCAGAGCAACTGACAGCATTTTTTAAACACTGGTATTGTCCAGTGATTTCAGACTGATGATGCAAAACAGCAATAAAGGGGGCATCAACTTACTTCTGAGAATAGTAATATGAATTTTAGCTTGAAGAAAAATAGGATCCACAATTATAAAGGATTGCAGGAGGTCCAGACTGTCCACTAGTAAAGAATGTATTCAATATTTTCACTAATTCCCAAATGTTCTAGAAACTGCCAATAAAACACAACACAGCTGATCTTCAGCATGTAGGATATTCTCCCTCTCCCTGTTACAGAGAGTTACAGAGAGTTTCGTATAGCTGGCTGCATGGTTTATCTGGAAATGAGATATTACATTCCGGTAATAAAGTTAAGCCAGGTGTATGGAAAACTGCATTTTTCATTGTTGTGCAAATTCTCCAGACTGATCAGTTAATTACCATAAGCTTACAGTTCTCATATTCTTCTAGCCAAAGTTACTATCAAGAGAAAAGTAAACTTCCAAAAGAAGATAACAAATATTTCCAAAATCCCTGGTGCAAATAATACCCAAGTCTGAGCCAACTCTCAGAAAGGAACAAAGCTTTGGTGGTCTTCATGCCTTCAGACTTACTGAAAAACGGGGAGTGGTAGGTGAACCATTCCAGCATTGCCTGGAGAAGAGAAATATCAGCATAATGAGCTCTAAAAATGCTCCCTCAGAGACCAGCACTCATAACTTCAGTTAAACAGTACAGCCTGGCAGGTAACATGTGTGTGCTTATTTCTTTTGGTTTGATACAACTAAATATATTTCAGGTTTTCAACAGTATATTTACTCTTTTGTAATGAAGTTGAAAAAATAGATCTGTAAGCATTTCCTTCTGTATCCTCTTCCTTTCGAAAAACATCAAGTAGTATCTTTCAAAAAGTAACAGTTGATCCAAAGGAATTTATTGAATGGCTTTCAAGAGACACTCTCACAGTCTCTGTTAAAGAAGGCATCCAAGTTTCACCAGAGAGATGAAGGGTTCTGGGTTCACTAGTTCAGCTATGAATAACTCGTATGTCTTGCTTATGTGAGGATCAGACCTTTCAGTTCTTTGGCTCATATTATCCCCTGGGATCAGCATGGAAGGGGCACCCAGCAGTTGGTATATATGACAGAGCCCACATGATCTCTACAGCCCTTTAGATTTCTGTCTAAGTTGCAAAGAACACGATAACTATGGTCAGGAACAAGAAAAGCAATAGAAGAGTCCATGGAAGATTCATTAACTGACCCACAATGGGCATTTGCACTGGAAAAATTGCTAGTAAAAGTGAGGAGGGTCTAGAAGATGAAGTAAAGGGATACACCTAGGTAAGTTTAGCAAAGTTGTGATACAAAAGGACACTGGAGTTGCTGCTCCAGCATTTCCACCATGAAGGCCCAGCTCTGGGTAAACATCAAGAGGTGTTTGGAGACATAGAATTCCTCAACACCTTCAAAGAAAAACAGTTTTTTTCTCTAAACAATCTTTGGCCAGATTATTAGAAATTTGGTGATAAGTCAGCTGAAGTGAAATTCGAAGACCATGATACAAGAACGGTCCAGCTCAGGTAACAAGTGGAGATCTAATTTCCACCTAGGAGAAGTGGACTGAAAAGTCCTACTTTACCTCAAGCTTTTCATCTATTCCCTCTGCATGTCATAGTAGCAAATAAATAAACATATAAATTTTTTGCATTCTTACATCCTACTAGTACAAGCCTCAACATATGAAAAATGGCTGCTACACACTGAGCTTATTCATGAGGAGTTTTTATGGCCACATTTGATTTCTAGGCTGAAAACTGTCTCTAGGTAACTTCTGCATTAAGAAAACAGATCTCTAAGAGAAGGTAGGTAGATTTCAGCCACAGATTAGAAATATTTATTGAAACACACCATATTCTCTACCACTTCAAGCTGAAAGCCAAAGCAGTTTGATTCACTTTTTATCTTCATTGAGATTCTTCATTGAGGTTCTCCATGGATTTGGGCAAGAGACTGAGGTACCATGGACCCTAAGTGCAGATTCTTATTAATCTCCAATTAAGTTTTCCAGATTTAAGTGAGTGTTCATGTTAGCTCAATTCATAGAATTTATGTAAGTTTTTAGCTATTGCACAGTGCCAGTCCATTTGTTTTTCCCCACAGCTGGTACTCACAGCTTTCACTCCAATGCTGGAGTAAATCCAAATTTATTTGCAGGCAGTAATTGTGGTTATTAACTGTACAGTGAGGTGTATAGCTTCCATGCTGCTTTAACCAACAGTTAAAAAGATAGTGAAAAACTAAATTTATTATCAATTCAAAACCACCTTCCTCTTTTTGCCTAGGAAATTTTCAAGTTCTTCTGAAAGCCTTTGAACTAACTTCAGATAACAACTCACTCAAATTCTCATTGCTAAATTATCGTGACTTGAGTCTATTAGTACAAGTAACTTAAGTTTCTAGAAAACTGAACATGTTAGAAAAACACAAGCAAAATTAACTGAATTTAGTAATTCAGAAATGTTTAAATGTCTGTAAGACATTTTGGCTTTTATCACTTTTTGGTGGTCTGAGTATTTCATAAGCCATTTTAGGATTGGTTAGAAGGTATATTCTCACTTAGCTTCGAGGCCGTAACAACTGACTCCTTGGTGTAGCTAGAAACTCATTCAGGAATTCTTTCCATATGTTAAAATCTGGAAAGAAAATCAGCATACAGCTATCATAACATCAGACTTCCTAGACAGGATTCTTAAACACAGAATTACTAGATGCCTGTCACTAACTAAACTAATTGTTACCAAACAAGACATGCAATTACAGACCAGCCAAGAAGACTCCCTTCACGGCCCCTCTCATCCATATGTTTTGGCTTCAGGGAGCAAACTATGAAACATCAGAAGGTGCCTTACATGCTTCCCAATGTACAGTGCAACCAGGCTGCTTCTTTTTGCATATGTGATACTGCCTAGACAAAGAGAAATTCTTACTTCTGCCTGGGATCTGAAATGATCAAGCAGGACAAGTCTTCCTCCTTTGTTCTCACCCTTCAGCGAGGAAAGTGACACTTCTTTTAACATTCCACTTTCCAAGTTTAGAAAAAGGCAGTATGTTCATGCAAATATTCTTGTATCATACAGCTTTCTTAAGACATTTTGGGTGACATGCTGAACAGTGGCTTCACTCCAATCAGCCACCTACTTGTGCAAGTTTGACTTTCTATAGGCTGCTTTATGCTCTCCTACATTTCTTTTTTCTTTTCTAAATATCTACAGAAACATCCATTTTGAAGCTGGAGCAGGGTCCTTTAGATTCCTTTGACCATTAACAGCTCATGGTGAGGCAAAGTAATTTTACTCATTAGCTAATTCAGTAATCAATAGGAGGTACAAATTAGCAACATAATAGGAAATAGCTGCCTGCACTTCTGTAGCAACGCCTGATTAGCCCCTGCATCTCAGTGGTATGTTTCTATACGGTTATTTAACATTCTAAACTTTCTCTGCCCAAGTATCTGCCAGTCGGGCAGCTGTTCAGGCTTTTTAGTTTTAAGCTTAACACTTCACACCAGCTTCTCAGATTGTTACCTAAACGCCTTTGTTTCCTAAGCGCGTAACAAATGCCTTCTTTCATACAGTCTCACTGCAGGCCAGTGCTAGCCACAGCTAGTGCATCACCCTTCTGTTCCGATTCAACAGCTGGAGATGAGTGGCTGCAGTACGGAGGAAGACAGCAGAGCCCAAGCTGGGTCCTCTACACCACCATCCTCTTTAAGTCAGAAAAGGCTGCAAGCCGCTGCTGCCATTAGGTCCTTCCAGGCTACAGCTACTGGACATGCAGGGGTGCTGTCAGGGGTCCCTCTCCTTGTTTTTGCTGCTCCTGCAGGACTGCTCACATGGGACGGCTTTGGCCGCCCTCAGAGGTCACTTGCACCGAGGAGAGCTGGAAAGCAAATGGAGCTAGCCCTGCCCAGGTTCCAAGTATACCACCCCAGTGGTACATTTTCTTCTCCATCTCAGATTTATAGGCACAAAACTAATGAAAGCAGAAAGGAAAAAGGGGAGAAAAAGTTACTTAATAGTTTAGCAAGAGTTTGTGGCTAGCTTAGACAGTTTTTATCATTACTCAACCTACCTTACCTCTGTGAAACACAGAACATCTGCTGTTTGATGTGTTTTAAATCATGCCTACGGCACTAGTCTATATGTGGATGTCTCTAACTTTATCATAATTAATAAACCTCCTTGCTATCCATATTGTCACTCTACAGAATTCAGTAGGAAGGGCAATATGATGATTTATGCCTACATATCACTGAGCCAGAAGGTGCAGCTATACAGGGTTTAATGAAGTTTACACCAGGAAAAAAACCCCAACAATTTGGCCCACTGACTTCATAGGGATTAAATCATAGCAGCATTTAGCAAAGCAGAACAGAATGCTCTTTCAGTGGAAAAGAAAACGAAGAACATTTAAGGCTGTCCCATTTTATAGCATAGGCAATCTTTTAATTTGCTGCACACACATCTAGCAGAAAGCCAACAGGACAGTTTGTCAAGCGCCAGCAAGAGCTCAGTAAACCACCGCTCTTGTGAAACACTTGTATTGCAAAGCATGCAGTAGGCAACAAGTGCTCCAATGGACCCAGCTTCTGAAGAGAGAAATGCTTTCTCTGAATTAACCTCTACACTGCTACAGCCCCAGGTATTGTCACAGGTCAGGCCTAGTCTTTTCCCAGCGATTCACAAGAGTGCAGGACAAAGACACTTGTGTTAACAGCACACAAACAGCTGGAGCAGGAGCCAACCCACCTGTCTACTGCCAAGACTACTGTCAACACACAGCCTGCCCCTTGAGCTTGCTCTGATGAGCGCGTCCTATCACATCTGTTTGGTTTCCTGCTGAATTGGGTAATAAGTAAGAAAAAGGAAGCCCAGTAGAGTCATCTATCATCAGGCAGATAAGCAGTCATGCTGCATAGACAACTATATGTCTGTTTTACGGAGAGGCTTTCCTAGTATGTTGCCTCACACCACACAAAACCATTAGATACCTGGTATTAGATCTACCAGGCAAGAGGGAGCAATGTATGCAGACCTGCACCATTAACAGAGATCAGGGCCCATATCTAACAGGACTGTAGGTGTCCTTGGGATTCGAGAAGCTAAGAAGCAATATTCACCTCTTTTGTGCTTGAAGGAATTTCCTATGAAAGAATAGAAACAGATTTCTTTGACACCTCACACATAAAGCACAAGGAAGGAGACGCCCTACAGCACAATTAAGAGAATTTATATGTTAAAACAGCAGCTTGGCAAACAAACAAGACCTGATTTGAGCAGAACTAAAAGCAGAAGTCATTTTAGAAATGCTTTTCAGTTAAGTTTTAGTTTTACTTTAGTTTATGAAATGCTTTCAGCAATACATTAAAGACATTTACGAAAAACTATGGGCAAACAGCAAGAAGCAGAGTGGTCTGAGCCAGTGGTCCAGGCACAGCCCCCAGCTGTTGGAGCTGGAGGCCACCTTAGTGTCAACCTCCTCCTAACTTTATCTCTTCTCTTAAGAAGGACACACAGGTCTTTCATACCCTGATATTCAGGGTAGGTTGGGGCTGAAAGAGGATGTAGGGGTGCTACCTGGAAAGGCGTGCACAGTGACATGCAGAGAGACAGCTGGCAGCAGAGCCAATCTCTGTCTTCCTTTTCCTCCCTTAACTCGGTAGTATCAGACAAAGCTGAATGGAGCAAAGTTTTCTGGAGAAGCAATTGCAATTAAACTTTACAGAGGCATCTAGAACATCTAGCAAAGTGCATTAGAAACAGGAAGTACCTAGGAATTGAACCAAAATCAGTTGTTATTATCAAGATCGCTTTTTAAAAAATAATTTAGTCATATAAAAATTAAACTTGTGGCCAACTGATGTGCTTTGTTTCTGTGGGTGCTTACTCAGATTAAAATCAGAAGCTGCACATGTCTTGGTAAACAGAAGAGCCACTTTCCATGTGAGGAGTCAAACCACTGATCCTCCTCCTGAAGCACTGACACTTTGCAAAAATATCTCAGTGTTTACCAGATCAGGAGCTAAAATGTAATTGCTCCTCTCCAGCACACAGCCCAGCCATTTGTCAAAAAGCACGAAGCCTCTCTCCCTCCCTGACTCCAGCCGTGCCTTATACAGCACGAAACAGCTTCATCAGCAGTGACTCAAACCTGCATGTCCCAGGCTATGCTGCTGCCCAGGCATTAGTGCAAGAGGAAGGAAAGCAGAGAGCAAAACCCTTGCTCCAAAGTGGCTACAGCAGTGTTCTGTGGGCACCTCAACTGAAAGAGAACTTGCTGCCTCTGAGAGTAACTCTCCTTGCAACCAGGTCTCCCCTGGCACCTGCCTGCTCCCCGCTCCTCCTCCTCCTCCTTACCTGGTTCTGGCCCTTGTCAGAACTGTGCACCCATCAGTTCCACTCCCTGAGTGTGCGGGGGCTCGGGAGAAAGATTTCTCTTTGATTAGCTGCAGGGGCTGCAGCAAGTGCTGCTGCCAGCACAGGGGTGGGAGGAGTGCTATGGGGCTAGAGGAAGAGGAGGAGGAGCAAGCCTCCTCCTTGTCAGCAGCACCCAAGACTTCTTCACTGCTCCTGGGACTACACTTCCAGAAAGATGGGCCAGACAGGAACCAGACCCTGCACAGAAGGTAAGCACCCTACCCCACAGGTGAGGAGTACCACATGGAGCACAGGAACAATATGTCCACATTTTTCTTTACTTTTTAATTTTTTTTTAAAGTGGTTTCTTTCTCATTGAATTTTCCAACCCTCATAGATGAAAGTGTTTCATCATGGAAACTTGTTAAAGCATATCCAACCTGCCATCCCTCCCTTTTTTTTTTTTTTTTTGGCTTTTAACCACTGAGTTCTATTTACAAATCAGGGTTGATTTCAACAGTGTCAGCTAACCAAAAACAACAGCTTTTTTTTGGCAAAAACACACTTGCTGAGGAAAAAGAAAAATTGCCCAACTCTGACAGCAACTCACATTCTGCACTGGGTTTTCACACCTACTAATGCTTCTACCTCCTGCCTCATACCACAGATATGGTATATCTATAGATATACCATAAACCCACACAGCATTGCCCTAAATATGCAGTTTTCAATTCTTGTGCCTTCTCTGTTGTTTATTCCTCAAATATCCATGCCATCTTAAAATGAGGCTTTGTTGTTTTGGGGGTTTTTTTTGGTTTTTTTTGCTCCACAGCTGTAAGAACTTCAGTCCAATTTCCTCATTTTTAATTCTACATAAATATTTCTTTAATTTCCTTAGCACTGGAGCTTGGAGCAAATTTAGTTGCTCTGTTATTTGGTTTTCCACATGTATGAGTTCATTTTTTAAAAGTATTTCATCTCATTTCTTTTCCAGGATAAGCTTATTACTCGCCAAGCAGCTAAGCAGCAGGAACATAGTGGTGCCATGTGGGAGATCAAATGATAGAACCACAGCAGGTCCAAAATACAGCTACAAGGGTACAACAACCTCTTGGAGAAAATGAATCACTCTCACAGAAAATTCCCTGGGAATAATTTTCAGGAGTGGCAGAATTAGTGGCTTTGGAGAAAGTCAATCATTTCCCTTCTGTACAGTAAAAGCTGCCAAAGTTTGCCACGAGGTATAATTGGGTATCCTCAACACAGCAGAACATGTAGGAAAAGGCATTCATCAGAGTTTTGACAAACAGTTACAAAAGTGTACACAAATGTGGACAAACTATTACTGCCCAAGTTATATGAAGCCAGTGATTTTAAGTTCTGTTATGCTTTTGCATGGCGGTCACCGCCAGGCACTAGGCAGGGCATTACTGTCTGACTCAGTACTGGAAATTTCCATTTTCTAAGCACTTTGTTAATTTTAGCTCATTAATCCTCATAGCACTCTAGAAAGACGGAGTTAATTTCTAAAAACAGGGAAGTAACAGCAGAAACACTGAGGTTTTTTAACTCCCAATATGTTAAATATTCTTCAGCCAAATTGATCTTGATTTTTTAAAAAGGTCCCCTCTTCCAGCACTCACTGACTTTCAGAGGTGCTACTTCCAAAGAACAGACTTAACATGGACAAGCAAATGTTAGAAATTATTTTTGAAAACTGTGGTCTTAAGTGGACCACACTACTGCTGCTCCAGGCATCCTGGCCTGGATCAGCAATAGTGCGGCCAGCAGGACCAGGGCAGTGACCATTCCCCCGTACTCAGCACTGGGGAGGCTGCAGCTCAAATCCTGTGATCAGTTCTGGGCCCCTCACTACAAGAAAGATGTTGAGGTGCTGGAGGAAGTCCAGAGAAGGGCAACAGAGCTGGTGAAGGGTCTGGAGAGAGAGACCTATGAGGAGTGACTGAGGGAGCTGGGGGTGTTTAGCCTGGAGAAAAGAAGGCCCAGAGGAGACTTTGTGGCTCTCTACAACTCCTTAAAAGGAGGGTGTAGCCCGGTGGGGGTCAGCCTCTTCACCCAGAGAACAAGTAACAGGATGAGAGGAAATGGCCTCAAGCTGCACCATGGAGTGTTCAGGTTGGACTTTAGGAAGTATTTCTTCACTGAAAGGGTGGTTAAGTATTGGAACGGGCTGCTCAGGGATGTGGTGGAGTCACCATCCCTGGAAGTGTTCAAGGAACAACTGGATGTGGCACTGAGTGCTATGGTTTGGTTGACACGGTGGTATTTGGTCAAAGGTTGGACTCAATGACCTTTAAGGTCTTTTCAACCTTAATGATTCTATGAATTTCCTAAAGACTGGATATGAATTTAAGAGTCCTTGGCCTCCAAATCCCCGCTTGGATCATTAAATACCCTCTCTGCTAATCAAAAATCTTATTCAATTCCTGAGTGAGTAACAGGACACAGAACAGTTAAACCCTTTATGATTGTCTATTAATTCAAAATAATGCCATTTTCTTCTGTTTCCATTTGAACTGATCAGGTGATCAGACACTAAGCACTGAATTCAATTAACATAAAGTTCTTCTCACGAAGCTTAATTTAGAACTATTTGTTCCCTTTCAGAATAAAATAAATCTTCCTTAACTGCTTTTAAGCAGAAAAGCAAATATACTATGTCCCTTTATCCACTAATGCTTAAAGTATAATACATACTACAGTAATTTCCTATTATAATGGAATATTTGCACAGGTTGCAAATTTATCCTGGAGGAATGAGGAATCTAGTGAATGGACACAGACATTTATTACACTGAATACTCGAGGTAATGCTGGCCTATGATATCAAGCCAACAAGCTGGATGATAGCCCTGATATAATTATGTAATTAATTAGCTCTATCATAATTTTTGGTTTATGACACTAACTTTTATGTGCCACTAGTCAATTTAATGGCATTTTAAATTGAAATAAGGCCCCTGAGAGAGATGCTACTTACTGAATCACAAATCTTGTATTCAGATTTCTTTTAATTTCAAAAGATGACCTAATAAAATTGCTTTATAATTAAATCCATTCTAACAACTTCTCCTAAGTGATTCTTTCTCTTCTCCCATTTTTAATTACGAAAAAAAATCCAATCAGAAAACACTCGCCATCGTAATTATATGCAAAAATCAGTGATCTCTTTTTGTATCTCTTGCTGCTCCCTTCACGCAGTGCTGCATCCTGGCTAGCTTTCCTGCAGAATTTTACTAGCATCCTCCAGCGGCAGAGTGAGGAAACTGCACCTTTTATGCTGAAAATCTAGCTAAATTTGCTTCTATCTCATTTGAAAAATAGTCAAGGCGTGGGAAGAAAGGGGAGCAAAGCCCCACGTACTTTCTATTTCAGAGAGATGTTCACAAGTACTCTGCTATCACAAGATGGGGTTCTCCAGTGAAGTAACAACAGATAAAGGAAGGGAAGGGAGTCCATGGCTCACCTCCACCCAGAGTGGCAGAGCCCCTCTATGTGTCACCTCCTACTTCCAGCTGAAAAGGCGACCCAGCAGTGGGCATTGGCACCTGCTTGGGGCAGGGGAGTTGTGATGTCATCCAGGAGCAGCCCTTACCACATAAGCACCTTCCCTGCCTGGTGCTCCGCATCAGGATCTCACCCTGACACAGCACTGTTAGGATACATCCTGCACCCAATGCTTAATACAGTGGTATTACATTGAGTAAGGAATATGAGCAGGTAGAAGCAGAACAATCCCCATAAAAGCTCTTTTCATAGGCTTTATTCTACACAGTGGCCAACGGGAGCACAGTATTCATGGACGGGAGCAGAGCTAAATGACTCCTTTCTGAGGTGATAATGACTATTGCATTGAAGGTACCCTGAATGAATGTGGTACTTTGCCACCCAGAAAGCATGGCACACACAGAACAATACTGTGCTTCTGAAAGCCATCATATCATTTCAGCCACTGATGCCTGGGAAATCAATGTGTTGGAGATAGTCAAGATGACACAGAACAGTTAAGAGAACACTTGATAATACTGGATGGTACAGAAAAACAGATTAAAATATTATCATTTCCCTGCAGACATAATCATATTCTGTTCCATTTCTGCTCCCTAGAAAATAGTAACAGACAGATATTGAGCATAAATGGAACTTAAACAGTTTGTACTTGTGTTTTTAAGGCAAGCACATAATTTTAATCATGACTGAGTTTTAAAAAACAGTGATATTCGAAGTGAGGTGAAAGTAATAGAACGAACAAATTTCTTACCATTTGCTGTGTTCTTTCTGAAGTTATCTAGGAACTCTTCCAGGAGCTGTGACTGGTTTGGAGGGGGCAACAAACTCTTTGGGTCCCTGGAAATGTCACCATCTGACCAGGACACACATAAGGGTTGCTGGGTCCCACAATGGGTCATTCTCACTGCAAGCATTACACTTCTCTCTGAAAACAGCAGCTCCATCTGCCTGAGATCAAGATCAGACACAGCCTCTCCATTTATGCTCAGGATTTCATTACCTACTCGGAGCCCTGGCAGCATGTGAAAGCAAAGAAAGAAAAAGAAAAAGAGGTAATATAATATAAAAAGGGTCACAATGCAAACCTTATGCTGACTCGCCTTTTATCTTTTTTGTTTGAATTCAAATAGCTTAATCCTACCACAAGTCCATTAGAACCAATGGGACCTTTATTTGTGCTATAATTATACAGATTGACCTCATGCTTGCTTAGTTTGATAGGTGCTACCCACAGTACAGCAATCAAGTTGGTTTTGTTTAAAGATGCTACAGAACTGGGTGGGTGGGAGAGCAGCACAGCTTTCAAGAAGATTAGAATAGAGGCACCTCTCACAACCAGATACCATCACTATACAGCACCATAACACATATTTCATTATCTGTGAAGAACAAGGCACTAGTCACACAGATCAAAGCTGAAACAACTAAGGATGGAGTTTTTATCAGCTTTAATATAAATCTAAACAGTGGCAAGTGCTGTCTTTCAAAGTCAGCAAAACCAAGTAGACATTACCATCAGGTAGCAAATTAATATCTCTATCTCCATTTCTCTGGGTTTATTTTTCAGAGAGCAGAACCCACGTGAACCTCACGTGTGACGATGAAGAGAGGCACAGTTTCTGAGCAGCACAGTGGGAAGGCACTCACAGAAATGTATGCCGAAAACTATTCTGGGGAGGAAGGCTTTTTGCCATCAAAAGTGGAAGTGATGGGTCATGGAAACTGATCGAGCCCATGAAGTTCCCTAGTGTGAGATGAACTCTTTCTGCAGTTTGTTCCTCTGTGCAAAAGCACTCAGTTGGATGGCTGAACACAGACTTTGTCTCCGAGGGTGAACAAGAACTCTTCCCACTACATTGAAAGGATACCTCAGTTGCTCTGTGTACACTATTTTTCCTACTATTACATAATTTCCATGGTCTTCAGGCAAGAAAATTGTGAACAGTAAAAGCCAAGAACCATTTCAGACAGCATTACTAAAGCTCCTTCAAATTTTTGGACTCAAAAAAGATAATGAAAAACAGTTTTAAGCACGAACAGGATACAATACCTTCTTTGTATGCCAGTCCATCAGGGAGAACATCACTTACAAAGATATGGGTGAGATGCTCATTTTCAGCAACTTGGGCTGTGACAGCAAAGCCTGAAGTAAAAGAGATTTAAATAAAATAAACTTTCTTGAGAACATTTCCTTTTTATTTTTGGTATTTAGAAGACTTTATATGAGAAGGAAGATACTTCTAATGAGAACACACCCACAGAGCATACAGAAATTATCACATGGTTCCCCAGTCATTGTAAGGCCTGTTAAAATTAACAGGACTTTTCAACTCCCAGAAAATGCCATGCTCTGCTGTAAAAAAAAATTACATTTCAAAAAAAGTATTTTCTACCTCAGCTCCATGACATTCAATAATACAGCACAGCTCATCATTACAGTAAGAGTTCTGTAGAGTGCCCATCAGACACAGAGGTGTCTTAAACAATTCCAGAAACTGGAAACCCAAACTATAAAGCAGCAAACTATACAGACTAGTGAGTGGGAAAAGTCAGGAAGCAGTAATTTAAAACAGACTTCCAGCTAAAGAACAGCACAAAGCTGCCTTACAAAGGTATCCTTGCAAGGTATCTAATTATTCCTAGGCATAACTACCTCCCATGGACAAAAAGCCTGTCAGAACTTGTTCCAAAGTATACTTTTGATACTGTGCCAACAGAAGATCCCACTACAAAAAAAAAAAAAAATAAGGCAGACCTTGACCATTGCCTGACTGAGAGCACGTATATTAATCCTGGCAAAGAACATTTGTTTTTCTGACAAGTCCGTGCTTCAATTATTTGGCCAGTGTAGCAAAATTAGAAAGTCAACCCTTCCAAGACATAAGAAATGCACTTGCCAGTGTAGAACAATCAGTCTGGGTCTTTGTTATAATGCCTTGAGTTCTTTGCAGACTCACACTTTGAACTATCAAGGATGGCTCTATCTGCTCTCAGAAACAAAAACGTCCCAAAGAGAGAAAGTAAGCAATGACAAGAATAAAAAGAAGAATTCCTGAGAGCTTACCATAATCACTTATATTTTCAGTCTTTGTAAGATGAATATGATAAACATTTAATGGACAAATTTCTATTTCATCATACACCTGTTAGAAAAGAACAGTAGCAGAAGTCATCAAATTATGAAAATGCAAGCACGAAACCCCAGATACAGCATGAGAAACAAGCACAATATTCTTTGCATCAAGGCTTGCTGTCCTTACATAGAGAACTGTGTTACTGTGTAAGCATCACTGCTATCAGTGGGACTAAAGCTAAAGATCAAAAGCCCACGCTGAAGTACAAGCTGACACTTTGCTTTTGTACTAAAAGCCTCATTCAAATCTTCAAACATTTCTTCAAGAAAGTGTTTGCAGTGCCTAGGCATCAAAAACTGTGAACCAGAATGACAGAATGCAGTCCCAGAACAGCTTTAAAACCTTATTTTACACCTAAATTTCACATATTTGTAGGTGATAACTCAACTGCGGCTACAGACATCACAAAACTTTATCTAAAAGGAGTCACACTTTCCTGGTCTACTATGTATTCATACGGTTCAGGAGCACAATACTCAGTGTTTTCATCAACCAGTCTTCTGAGTTGTAGGCCATAGTGTCTTGGCTCCAGCTGTTTCATCTAAAGAAGAAAAAGAATGAAGTTTGGAATTTGTTATTTATTTCCAGAATCCTAGAAGACAGAGAAGTGACACAGACGCAACAAGCCTCTAAAATCATGCAAAAGCAATCTCAAAAAGTAATTTTCTACCTATTTTTGTAGTATAAACAAAACTAGATGCATTGCTTAAAAGATAAGGTTAAAGTGCAATTCCCGTTTCACCTCACAATCTTTCCAAATCCTTTCATAAACACTATGTCTTGGCTATTAGATTAACTGAGCACTAATATATGTTTCCAAATATACCACAACTGTCTTCTGTCCTTTGGAACTTAACACTCACAACCACCTTTTTCCATGACTACTTCTAATGATTCAGTTTTGCTCAGCAGCTTTTGCTTCTGATGTAGAAAATGTAGATGCACATATGGGCAGTTAGGAGAGGGGATGGGATGGCAAGCAGCTTCCCTAAGGGTTTGTCTTTATTAGATTTTATTTTTATTGCCGGGTTTCATCTACGATCAGAGAGTTTCCCCTATTTTTTTTTTTTTTTTTACCACATGAGGTCAAAGCAAAGATCCTGTCTCAACAGGAAGTCAAAGGGAAATAGGGATAGTCCCAAAGGATATTTGCCTGAAAGTGCTGAGCCCCTGATGGGAGGGTCTGAAAAAATCAGGATACTGGTGACACCATGGCACAAAACATTTCATTTTAGCATATTAACAGAGCAACAATTCTAACAGAGGAGGAAGCAGCATTTCCAAAAGAAGAGGACTGACAGCCTCCCTGCGGGTCCTTTAACCCCTTTAATGCATCTCTGCAGCTTACAAAATCTAACTCTACTGAGTAACTAGTAATTAACTTAATGTTTTATTGCATTCTACAGTTTACAAGTTACATGTGTTCTGTGTCCTGAAAAATTGAATTCAAATACACAAGTTCTTGTATAAGTGCTATCCAAAAACCTCAGATGGAAAACAGAAATGAGAAAAGTATAAATCTCATAAAACATGGATGAAGGGGAGAAAAAACCCTAACAACTCTTCTGAACTTTAGCCTTATCCACATAGCATTCAAACATTTTCTGTTAAGAAGAAAGATTCCTTACACTCACCAGAGCAGAATGAAAATGTAAGAAGGAAAAGAACCAGGATAGATGAGCAGAAAGTATTCAGCATTAGAGAGTGCTTATGAAAAGCTTTACACACAGAATAGAAAGACAAAATAAAACAGAAAAACATTTAAGAAAAAAAATCAAGGAATTTAAAACTAAATTTTCATGTGATACTCCCAATGAAAATTAAAAGTCAGCTTTACAATTACAAATATTTTGGAGTGATAGAGTAAGAGAGGTAAGGAATTTCCTTTTCCACTTAATTTTACTTTTATAAATTTTATTTCCACTTTTAGGGGTCTTGCATGGCATCATGAGGACTTCAAAATGTTCTGGCTCTTCCATGCCACCTGGTGGCCAAGTCGTGTTTCAGACAATCCCTTCAGCCTGACAGGGTACAGCGAAGTTTTTAAAAGTAAAGCCAAACATTAAACATTTTCTCCAGGATTCAGTCTCCACTAGGAGAAGCCACAAGAAGATATTTTCTTCGTAATGATGCCCTGGAGACACACTGGGACTTGCCTAAATCAGAGTGCTTATTCTGATTTTAAAAACTGTAGTTTACTCTGGATTGTTAAAAGCTTTTCTTTTTTTTTTTTCCCACCCAATATTAGCATGTGAAAAGCGCCATTAAATTGGGCCCTGTCCTCCATTAAAAGCTTCAAAATTCATTAACTTAAAGCCAGTTCAATGAGTTCACATGGAAATTCACCGTAACCTATGCCAAAAGCTACAGCTGTATCTTGTCCAGCACAGGACTCCTTTTTTTCCTGTTTTCCCCTTGTGAAGCTTTAAGTAAATAAAATATATTTACCAGTTGCCCAGAAAACAGAACTCAGGGGTAAAAAGTTATTTTTTCCAAAAAGCTGTTTAGCATAATTTAAGTGACTTGAATCATGAAGTTATAGAGCTAAGTTCAAGCACTGACACATGTGGAGGCAGATGTGTTAGGTATATAACGGTGTTCCAGAGGTGCTGGTGTTTTGTTTGTAGCTAAAACTGGTATTTCTATTTTACCTTCAACCTGTGACTCAGTTTTCTGTTCCATGATCTATAGCAACCACTCTCAAATTGCCAGCACTGACTTTCAAAAGGGAATTCACTCTTTGAAATTCTCAAGTAGAGCTTGTATTTAATTAAAAGCTTAAAAAGGTCCTTTCAGAAGCAAACATATATGATTGCCTTTGTCACAGCAGTCTTAAATGTCTTAATCTCCTGACTCTAACTCAACCAGTCCCTGTTGCTCCTTTGTGATTAATTTGCACAGAACAACCGGGTTTGCTGCAAGGACAGCACAGAGTGGACCCGTGCTGAGGCTCCCCAGGGCTGACTACCCAGCACACTGTCACTGCTCTTGAAGTACCCGCTGTGTGCTGTCTCCAGCAACGCTTTCTGGAAACCTTTCCACAACCCCGCTGCCTTGGCTACAACATATAAAAACCACAAGTAAGGAAAGAGAGCAATGTACCTTGAGACAGTGACAGGGAGATGCTTATTATGTATTATTAGTATTAAATATTATCTCATTACTGTATTATTATATATAATGATAATCTTATCACAGTTTTCACTATTAGCGCATCCACTGATATACTACGTTCCTTCTCAAGTCCACAGCTATTTACAAGGTGCAATTGTGCATGAAAAATAAGTACCTTGCATGCCAAAGACAAAACATCCTCCACCCTGTGCTCTGGCTTGAGTGTCAGCGCCACTCCTTGGCCGTCACAGAAATGAACGTATGTCTGTGTTTCCCAAGCATTCTCCTTCTGGATGCTTTCTGGCACTGAGCAGTAGACATTCAAAAAATCATCGACTTGCTGCTGGAAACAAAGGAGAAAAGTATAATATATGTGGATGTTAAAAAAATAACCAAAAAAAAAAAAACCAACCAAAAAAGTGCACTTACATTAGCAGTTTGCATTGGCTATGTATTCAAACACACTGCTGTGTATCTTCCTCATGGAGGGAAAGAGTTTTCAAGCCAGGGAAGGAGTTCTGTTACCTGCTCTCATACACTGCCGAAGACCTGATTTTCTAGAGCTCAGACTGAACTTGCTGTGCACTTTCCCATTATGGAATTTTATGTCTTTATCTCATATGAATCATTGATTTAACTCATTGTGGAAATATGTAGCTACCTGGTATTGTATCACAGTGGAAATAATTTTTTAGAACTGACAACCACAATTTTACCTAACCAATAAATGTAAAATAACTGTAAATAAATAAATAAATGGAATTACTGTCATTTTGCCAGAAAATGACAACAGAGTTCCAGCAGAGAGCACTGTGGAGCAAGGCTAGCCATAACAAAATAAAGGACTAAAGCAGGAATAAAGTGCTCCTATTCTATTTACAGTTTGAGAACATCGTGTTTCATTGGCAGCACAGGGTATTTGCCTGTTTACCATTTTGCTCCACATTCTCCCTCTTTCCAACACCATTCCGCTTGATCAAATAACATCGATCCTAAACAAATTCCCTGTCACTTTCTCACCCTTGACTTTCACACTTTCTCCTGTACTGCATTTCAGGCTGTATGTTTCAAAGGAAGCCACACAAGGAGAAGACAAACACCAAGAGCTGTTCAGAATTTGGAGTTTCACATATTATTTGGGTCAGCCTATTCAGCACATCACTTAAATACCCATATCAAGGCATTTAAATTTATGCAGATGGGGGTCCCTTGATTCCCCATGCAGTCACTGGAAAGGGACAATAGCTCCATAAAGTGGCAAAACGTCCACCCAAAGCATATCTTTAGATATCCTGAGCTGTTCTCAGAAGTCCCTACCTCCTCCATGCTTTCTCTTAGTATTTTTGGTTTGTTTGTTGGGCTGGGTAGATTTGTTGCCTACATAAAGACCCCTGATTACACAATTCTCCCTCCTCTCCACAGGGACACAAGCCCAGGGGTGCACCGCAATTAAAAGCTGCTGTAAAATCTGCACAGGGATTGTTTCCCTTGCTGCAGGCAGCAAAGTTATTAACAATCTGTCAGTAGCAACAGAGAGACCAATATTATTTTGTTTTTGCAAATAACAACTCTGGCTGTAAAAATGATGAGGCAAGCAATCCTATGCAGGTAATTATCAAACAATGCAGAAATTCAGGTTGCAGACAACCCGGAGTGTGGCACAGCAATAATGTGATGCCAGAGTAACACTGGTTTGGTGGAGTAATATTAATGAACTAATTCTATTCATTAATCTTGTCTGTCTTGCTCAACCCTTTTAACTAGTTGAACATGAAATTTCAATTAACATAGGTGAATGAAAATCCTTCTGAGATCCAGCAACTTATACATAATAGCAATCACGTTCTGCTACTGCAATTAACGCAGTGCTGAAATCTATACCAGGTGAAGTTTGACCTCGGCAGCTGTAGCTACAGCCTGCTCGTAATGCCAGTGATGTTGAAGAAGATAACTCCTGTGGAACTGTAGTCCTCTCAGCACTAAATCAAGTGCCTGAGAATGAAGCCTGACCTACGTCCACAGTGTAAATAACAGAAAAGAGAAAGGGGGCAAGGCAGGGAGGCTGCGAGAGATTAGCACAAATGAGTCAGGCTGCATTTCCCTGGTGGCTTCCTCCAGGGAAAACCAATGCTATGCTTGCCTCAGCAAGGGAGGTTTGCAACTACTACAATGGTTTATTGCACTGCAACAGTAGCTCTTCAAATCTGTGCAACTGAAATAAATCTCAGTATTGCCAGAGATTAAAAAAACCCATAACCTCATATCATAGAGGATTAAGGTGGTGAGAAATAGGTTCAAGGCCTTTTGATGTAAGCTTTTATAACAGGACAGAAAGCTCTGCAGCCCACGTGAGCTACAGCCTTTCCTTGCCAGGTACACTGATACAATTTGAGCATACAATTTGAGATAAACTTCCCTCTGTTATTAAACATGACTGTGTTCCTTAACTGCAGTCAAGGAACCGTTGCTTCATCCACATTTTCCGTCTCAGAAAATCTGACATGAAAAGAGATTTTTTTTCCTGTTATGCCTGCAGTGACTAATTCCACAATAGTTCATTCATTCATTGCCACATAAAGTTATAACAACCCATCCAATTTTCCAGAAAGAGGCGCCAGGATGTGTCACACGTTGTGCCACAGGGCTGCTGCAGGACCAATAGGTTACTTCATAATTTCCTCCCACTATTTGCCTCTGGTTTTATCATCCTTTTCAGGGAAAATACAGCTTCCCTGGCAGACTTCACTATTTGTCATTCACTACCCTCCGCAGGCAGCATTTTACAAAAGTTTTGATGCTGTTTTTGTTTTTGTCATTTTTAATCAGCCAGTGAAACTAGGCTGATGCCAGAGTAACGGTTTTCAAAGTTATGATGAATCATTTCTGAGTTGTCGTATGATTCACCAAAATGTCAGAACCTTAAAAATGCCCACGCTGTATTTAATACCCATTGAAAAAAGGTTTCAGAAATAGGGTTGAAATAATAATAAAAAAAATTGTTTTCCTAGCTCCAAGCTCTGCTCAGCACCTCAATTGTGTGGGTTTTTCTAGTCTTGAAAGACAACGCTGCTAAATGTTTAAATCCTGGCCCAAAACCTGCAGCCACAAATGGCCTCTGATGGTCCTCCTCTACCTGAGAAACAGGGCCATGAGCCCCTGCCTGAATTTGGAGAAGGCTGCTTTATCTACAGCTGGGACACGAAGACAGACCTTGTCCCTTTGCTGACACTTCACCAAAGGGAGAGCACTTCATTCTGCCTGCTCCCTAGTGCCTTCAAAACATTTCTCTGTCTCCTCAGAAGGATTCAGGAGCAAATGCTCCTGGCTAGGCCAGAGGACAGGAGTCCCACAGCAGACCCTGTTGTGTAAGGCAGCTCCGTCCACCTCCCAGCTTCAATGGGGTTGGCATCCAACCAAGGGACTGGTGCCACAGCGTTTCAGCAGAAACCTTCAGGGCCTGTGCCCAAGAGATTTGGTCACTTCTCCTGTGGCAAACCTTTCCATGTTTTAGCACGTTTGAACAGGAATGGATTGTGTTTGCTGTCTCTGAGATGGGACATGGATGCCATCTCACACCACACACAATGGTACATTCTGGAGGAATTTGTTAAGTGTTCTCTACAGGAGCTGATTTCAACCCCATAATTACAATTTATTTTGAAAACAGAGGAGCAATTTTGTTTAAATACTTTCCCACTCCAGGAAATAAGAGGCAAGTGGCCAAGTAACAAAGGGAATTCAGGTATTTCAATACACTTTTTCAAAGAACAGACAAAATGTGAAGTCACTTTCAGAAGGCAAAACAGCGTTACAGGATTAGCTGCTGTCAGTGGGAGATGTCCTTCCAGACTGAGGGACGGCAACACTATGCCCCAGGGAGGCTGCAGGAATGGAGAAGGACCGTAACTGAGGCCAGGCAGGGAAAAGCAGCAGACCTCCTCCTCCTGGGCATCAGAGAACATCAATCACAGCTATTTACTGGGTAATGTTGCTGAGGGATGCTCCATCCTTCTCCTTTACTTGGGCAATCTCCAGCTTTATATTAAATCTCACTTCTCTGATGGGATGGTCCACACACTACATAGATTTTATTGCCTTAAAACTCAAAA
Organism: Aleadryas rufinucha; assembly: GCA_013397815.1. NCBI lineage: Eukaryota > Metazoa > Chordata > Aves > Passeriformes > Aleadryas > Aleadryas rufinucha. The sequence continues at coordinate 644,336 of VZTH01013402.1, forward strand.
TACAAAGGTTCTGTTGAAGCAGACAAAGGGGAAAAATATACCTTGGGTTTCATCCCGTCCCTGGAAACCATCAAGGTCAGATTGGACGGGACTCTGAGCAGCCTGATCTAGTTGAAGATTTTCCTGTTTATTGCAGGGGGGTGGACTAGACGACCTATAAAGGTCTCTTCCAATCCCAATGATCCTATAATTTGCCATGTTGTGAAGGATGCTTTCAAACATGCTCGGCCTCAAGTCTCTCTCACAGTGTGCAGACTGTATGCATCAGTGCGTGAAGAAGCTTCTAAGGGTTTGGTTTTGCTTTGTTTTTTAAAGACTACCATGAATGCTCAGACACTTATGGTTAAAGTGGTTTCATTAGCAGAATCATAATCCTGCCATCTAACAATAAATACATTTTATGAACCTCTTTGGGGTCTGTGAACAAGCCCCATCATTACCTTACAGAAATGCATTCAGAAATTCAAAAACATGATGATGCAGAATGAGAACAGGCATATCTTACCTCAGCAGAGTTGGCTGAATTCTGCATGCCAGCAAATCCATGTCCTCCTGCTGAATCAAAAACCTATTGAAAATACCACAGAAAAGTAAGTAGGTTAAACAAATAAACACCTTTACTTCTTATCTGTTTTGGGTAAATCGTTTGAAAAAAAAAAAAAAATCAAAACTAAATTAAGAAACATATATCAACCTGCTAAGCCCCAGGGATCTTTTTGTACTTTTTACTGCTTTATTCTTACTGGAATTAATAAAGAAATACAACTCTCTCCATACAAAGAAAATTTAAGCCGATTTTCTCTTTTAAACTACATGCACATGCAGATTCAAATATGTATAAAACTGTTCTTGTTTTTTTCTATCTACTATTTAATAATAAGATTAAAGTAATTTACCTTCAAATCATGCCCTACACTGGAGTTATAAATTTCACCCTCTGGGATGCTGTTAGGAAGAGCTACAAATCTCATCATGACTTCAAGGAACTATTTCAAATCATTGTTGCTGGTTTCTAAAACCTCCTACCCTACAGTTTTTCATCTCTTCTAACCAGTTTTCTTGGCACTATCAATTGAAACTTTTAGCTTAGCTTTAAAGGCATACTTGACCCAAACCCCACTCTACTAAATATTGAAAGTAGCCGACTACTGTGTCTGCTTTGGAAGTGATGAAAGCAGGACCTGATATGTACATTGCCCACATGGTTTGGAAATTTAACTCCTGGTAACTCACAAATGTGCTAAGCTTAATAATTAAATTTTTAAAAATCCAATAAATGTCTACAGATATAGATATTTTGGTGATAAGGCTGGTGTCAACACATGGATAGATCTATAAACTTTATACATGACATTGAGATTTGCAAGTAATAACATTACCCTCCTAAACTGCAAATTTTAATAGCATTTTTTTAACTTCTTCTGCAGTCAACAAATCAGGGCAACATCAGACTTATATCTGAGCTTCTGGGGGGGGTTTGATATTAGCAAAAGCCTTTCAGATAATCCAAGACAACAACAAACGCTCTCTAGATTTCATACAAAATCCAGGTTCTGCCAATGCAAATAAAGGGCACCAGTTCTGAACTTCCTTGTCTCACCCACAGATGTAATCAAAGTATTTTATTGCTTATGATTTCTCAAAAAAGTTCACCATTTAGACATAAGAAAGCAGATAAGCATTTAAGAAACTGAGGATAATGTGAGCCTAGACATCCCCCATCTGCTGCAGTGCAGTTTTATTAACTGATTTGTAGAAGACTGAGCCACTTCATTAATGTTTACGAAAGCTTCCCAGCACAGAAATTCTGAACACTTTTTATTAATGCCATAAAAATAAACAAGATAAAATTAAAAACTTCTCTGACACAATGATGTTCACGCATATACCATCTGATTTTGAAGCTAGGGTACTGTAGATTGAAATATATCAGCTGCAGACAAATGAACTTAAATCCAAGATAGCAAGACTTTTTTTAATCTATTGTCTGACAGAACGAGCAGAGAAGCAACATCCACTTCTCTGCTTAACCAAGTTGGCTGAAAGAGACAAGAAAGTCATCCTCAGGCCTATTCTGATTTTGATATTGAATTATGTGCATATACACAAGCCTGAACAAGGATGTGGCTCTCTTTTCAGCCGTCTTCTAGGTTCATGGGTCAGTTTTCAAGCCATGCCCATAAAAATTCCTTACTTTTATGGGCAACATTCAGCATTTACATTTCCTTAATTGTATTGTAGAATGTTTCATTCCAAAAAAAAAAAATCAAGAACCCCAGCTCATCTATGAAAATGAAAACATTTTTGGGCCAGTTGGTTTGCAAGGCTTGGAATCAGAAGGGTGAAGATGCATTGGGGGCACCTCTGCCTGCGATAGGGCTCCCTTCTCTTTGCACTGGGAGGGCAGCAGGAGCCTCCTCTCCTTGCCACAGATATGAGATTCCCTGTCCCTGAACTCCACAGAATCCCCTTCATGGGCTATAAAGCATATGAGAAGACGTACTACCCAGTTAAAAACAGTGTGAGGTATCAGCTCTGCTGGGAACAGAGCTAAAGGGCATAACATTCCTTCCCTCAGGGCTCATATTAATAAAGAAATAGAGGTTCAGGACTCGCAGACCAGACTCAGCTGCTGGGGAACACAGAGGAAATTATGTGAAAATGATGACCTAGGGAAAATTTCTCCTTTAGTTCCTTCTTTGTAAGAGAGACTTCAGTTTTGTTAATCAATTTCACCATGTTAACACATCTCAATCAATATGCTAATATGCATAACAGGCAGAAATTTAATGCCAGTGTAATACATAGATATTTACCTATTAAAAATACAAACCACTAGACCAGAAAATCCTGATGTGTTATTTTGCAACATTGAATCTGTTGCATCAGCTCTGTGTCTATTGTAGGATGTGTACAGATAGGCTTGTTTAAATATTCCACAACAGATCACCAGGCATGCAAGAACGGCCAATTTTCAAGTGCTGATCATAGATTTTTTGACTAATAAAATCAAGGGCCAGGGAACAACAGGAACAAAGTTACCTAATGAACAATGCACAAAATGCTGCTTTGCAGAAGTAACAGCAGACATGGCAGAGGCTAGTGAAAACAGTAGTGTTCTGAGTGAGAATGCATCTCTGTAACTTCTGCCTCACTGTCACGAAGTGTCTCTGCTCTTATTTACCTTTTCTTCAGGGAAAAGGCAGCAAACTTTTGTTTCACATATAACCGAGCTTTTATTAAGAAAACACAGACACCTGAAGTGTGAAGCTTGCACTACACGTGAGCATGGGCCATTAGTTCCAGAAAGATAAAAAGATGCTGTGGTTTCACCAGCAATGCAGCCCTTCAGTGGGGGCACACATCAGCACAGCCCCTCTCCCAAGAGCCAGCCTGACCCTACACACCAAACCTGAGCCAAGCCTTCAGTAAACTAGTCTGGCACTATTTGTCAGCTGTCTATTCCGAGAGCTGACTCCCAGCATGACAGCAGTCTTCTCCTGGTGCTAAAATGTACTTGCAGGCAGTGTGTGTTGTTTTAAGAGGCCATGCCAAAGATGACTGTCTTTGCAGCAGCCTTTTTTCCTTGAAGACTCACCTATGTCACTCTACACTGAATTGCAACAGTGCTTCAGAGACCCAGTCACAAAGAAGCACACACTGTGTTAAGGACTGTGCATACAGACTATCTCAAAAGAAACCCTACTTCCAAACAGTTTGCAATGTGCCAGAAGAGAAGTTTTGTTATAAATTCCAACCTGATGATCTTATGCTGATGATAATTAAATTACTGGGTCAAAACCTGTCATCTATCAATCTTATTTATCACAAAATAACCCAAATTAGATATATACTCTTCACAAGTGACGATCCCATTGCAAGTTTGCCACATCTACTGAAATCTTGGATGCAGGTTTGATGGACAGATGTGTTCTACCCTGTGCACCAACAACACCTTGCAGGATGAACCCCAGGAGAAACAAGCCATTCTGTGCTATCCCCAGCAAGTAAGATCTACCTGAGTTATGGAAGGTCGCTTTTCTTTTCCTTTTCTTGCCAATGTATCCAGTCCTTTTAGAGAAGAAAATAAACCCTTCTTATTTCGAACTCTTTGAGACAGAGACAGAGTACGTTTCCTGAGAGCAGCTTCATCCCTGGAGCAGATCTATTTAAACACAGAGACAGACCTTCCTGTATCACTTTCATAACAGCAAAATATTGACAGTTATTTCAACCTGAGGCATCAAATGAGGGTTACTTCAGTTCATCTCAATGTAACATGCCAAAGTGCAAGGGCAGTGTTTTAAGCTTTCAGCAGTGATGCTTGTTTCAGTATTCCAGTGGCGTGGCAGAATAAATTTTTTGTCATGGGGCAAAATTAGAAGTCATAGGAAGGGAGAATCTGAGAAAATACTGCTCTGTAAAACAAAAGAAGCTAATGAAAAGGCTCTGAAGAAGAATGATAACCTATCATTCAGATATCAAATTGCTAGAGGAAAACAGATTCAAAATTGCCAAACATAGGAGATAAATGTGCTGTGGCATTCAGTTATTAACACGGAATGGCACAAAACACACAAATAAAAATAGTGGCAGAGAGGAACACGTTCCCTGATGGGACTTTCAGTACTGCTACTCAGACTTCACATGCAGCAAATGTGGTCCAGGCCTCTCTGCCAAGATCAGCCTTGCAGCCCTGCCAAGGTTAAAGAGCAGAGGCGAACCTGCTACTGCTGTACTTCCCTTGAAGCTGATGGGGTGACAACAGGTTACAGCAGCTGAGGATCTCACTCATTCTTCTTTGGAAACACAGCCCACAGTTCTTAAAAAAAGTGGCATATAATTTTGAATTGTCTCTAGTTTTAGCCTATTCTAAGAATACTTCCTTTTTAGGAGGGACTCCAAGTCTGGAGTCCTTTGGGGCCAAAAAAACAAAGTCACGGCCATATCCTGTAGAAGAAAATTTATTTGCAGTCAAGGAACAGGCAGAAAGGGTGAGAAGGGAACAGGGCTGTCTGAGCAATGCATGTGGGTGCAGCCATGTATTATCCCAGCATAATTCCACATCTAAGCATATGGTGTTTTTGTGTAACACACCCATGAAAGTGCATTTGGACTTACCAGTGCATGGAAGGATGAGACGGAGAAAATGCCGAGCCTCCCCAGTGCCAATTTTGAAGGACGACTGGCAGCAGCCAAAAGGCTCTTTGGGTTTGGGAGCTCCCCACCTTGCAAACTGGATAGGTAACATCTCATTCGGAAAAGATCCATGTTAAATTTTTCCAGGTTCTGTTCCCATTGCTGGATCTGTTCAGATACAAAAAAGGACAATTAAATGGGGGAAAAATATCTTTGTGGGCTGCACTGAAAATTCAAGCTCTTCCCCAAACCCATAGTAAATTGCTTTCATCTGGTAGTATATGGATTAGATTAGTTATTCCCTGCCAAAACACATTCAGTCATATTGTGTTACATCAGCCCAAAAGATGACTTGAAATAAAACAAAGTTGGTGGTCTTAAACACATACTGACAAGATGAACATACCATGAACTTCGGGTAGTTTGATAGCCACAAAAACAGTTACATAAAAACACAACCCTGTGGTTCACAAAGGCCTTTTCTTTTTTTTCCCTTTCTTCCCTCCCATCACTCCCTCCTTCCTGAAAATTAGTCTTGGTTTTTTTAGCTTAGATTGTGTAGCTGGCTGGCTGAAAGCAAAGTAGCACAGCTACTCTAACAAACTGTGCAAAGCAAAGTAGCTCCAGTGGTAGGCTCTGTTCATTCTTTACTACCATTCTATGGCTCCTCTAACTGTGAACAGGGGACAATACCCATGGCTGTTGCTCTGACTAATATGGTAAGACATGATTACACTTGGGCAAACTGCAAAAAGCAGCTATATAGACTCGATACAAACCAAAAGCAGGAATGTAAACATGCAATTCTTAGAACATATCTAGCGCAGGTACATGAAGATGTAACAACTTAATCCAGTTTCAGTGTAAAATTAGGAAAGTGAAGACTCAAATATTTACTAGACAATGCTCTGAATCAAGGCTTAGATGACAGATTTTAAGTATTTGTGTAGATACACACTCATTTAAACAAACATATTCACACTCATTTAAAACATACACACTTACTTAAATACATATTCTTATGCACTGCACCAAAGTCAAATTTTGCTCTTCATTTCCCCAACTTACATACTGGTAGTTGCAGCAAAAATCTGCCCTGCAGGTTGTACAATTAATGTACAACACACATTAATACCAATACGTAGTACAAATAAAAAAGGCAGCAAGCACGTTGATATATGAGAAGGCAGAAAAGGCTTTCCATTAGGTCAGGGCACACCAAGATTGTGTGCTGAAGACTGTTGAAATCCCCTGACAACACTGATCTTCCAGTGTCAGCTCCAATCACTGCACGTTACCTGTTCAACAGGTGTTTAGGGCTGTGGAGAAAGTTCGTCACGTTTTCTCTAACGAGCGTTGGTCTCATACCTTTTGCAGGCACACCTGCCTGTCCTCACGTGCACAGGATGTTATCACCTCACACTGAGATTACCCAAGGCTGTGACAAGCACCTTTGTGACTCGGGAAACAAACTGACAAATACAAAAACCACAGATGGACTATGCCCTTTAGGCTCATTTAGAAGTAAAATCAGTTCAGTTTCTTAATAATGCTGCCAAGTATTTCAAGAATTAAACAAGTATTTTGCCACTTTACTTTCAAGAATGAAGAACAAAGCAAAGAAAGGGTGAAATAGGCCCTGTTAACAAAATGGTGCTAAGGGTTGTGCTACAGCCGATAGAGTTGTGCTACAACCTTACCCAGTCCAGGTTCCTTACACATGTGTAGGTGAGTAGGGTGAAGAAACGGAAGACATTGTACCATTTTGTACAGGTATGAATGCAAAATTGTAATTTACAGTACACTTTAAAAATCTTTCAAAGAGTGACTATTAAAAGCAAAAGAGAGAATTTACAAAAGCTTATAATGAGATCAATTCTCAGAAGTCTAGTGAAAATGGACAGACATACACCTAACAAAGATGCCTTGTCTAATCTCTCATCACAGACATTTGAAACATGCATCCTCTGCACTCCAGAAAGAATAATCTTTTTTTTTCCTAGCGTTTATTTGATCATTTCCCTTTTTTTTGCTTTCTTTGTGCTCTCAGACACTTCTCACAGAACACTTTTCTGCTTGCCAGTACTTTACGCATGGGACAACTTCAATAGGAGATTGCGAGATGAGCTCTTTCTCTGTGTCAACATCCAGCTAGAATGAAAACATGGTTGTCAGCTTTTCACAAAGCCAAAAGCTACAAGCTCAGGTAATGTCTTTCCCTTTGAGATGACACCTCTGTGGGTACAGAGCCAAGCCAACTTTTAATAGCTCAGGAACAGAGCAAGTCTTGTTCTGGGCACTGCTGGAGTGGAGCATCCTGTCCTCATTGAACACAGGCTGAGCACAGGCATCCTTGTGTATCTTAGGCCTTCTTCAAAATCCCCATTAAATATTTGCATGAAGTTGTATTTTAAAATAAGATAATCTAAGAAGGGGGAGTGGGGTACAACATTGGGGCATTCTGAAGAAATAATTAAATTACAGTGTTTATCAGTCACACAGGATACTAGCTAATCAGCTCCAAAAGCATCAGTAATCACAATGTTACATTTAATGGCATTAGCAAAAGCTGTAGGCAAGGAATTTCTGGGATTGTCTTGTAGTCTTATCAAAACCAGGGACGTCTGGAACCAATTGGAGCCCATGAGCCAATACCAGCTGCTATTTGTCTAAGCCTTTTAAACTATGATAATTCTTCCTAGAGATTTATATTCTTGAAGACTGAACGGGAGAAGCACACAAATAAAAAAGCAACAACTTCAAAGCACAGTATGACCTGGTCCATGAAGTTAATTTACAGCCTGCAGACTCGCTGCTGCAATCCCTATTCTGCTATTGTGTGAGGCAAATCTCTGCCCCACGTGGGAGGACTACCCGAAAGAAGGCTCAAGGACTTAACTTCATCATGCACAGACAAAATGGCCCTTTTGAAATCTGCTCGAAAGCAAACAGGAAAAAGTGGATGCAGCAGACAGCTGTGGGAGCAGGAATGGGCAACAAAGGCTAACAGCAGGACGAAGTGAGTCCGAAAAGAGATAAGAGATGTGGCCCAAAGTGAGGCATACCAAGACAAGTGAGCACACATGAAACATGAAAGCATTAAAGGGTTTTTCCAGAGGAAAGGGAGGATGTAATTGTCAGTCCAGGCAAACGTTAGGCAAGGATTTCTTGGTTTAGTGGCAGCATGAAAGAGCTTGGAGAAAGGCAAGGGAGGGGCCACCCAAATAAATGTATTGAACCTAGTGGGATCCTCTAAGGTAGAGTGGAAAAGGAAGCTGTGGTAGAGAGATAAAAAAGGAATAAAATGTGGGAAGCCTTGAGAACTATTTAGCCTGGGCCAGCACGAGAACTCATGCAAGGAAGCCTGGTGCAAGGATAAGACAGTAATTATGTGAAGGGACAAGCTTTTGCATCAAAGACTTAGTGCTGGAATGAGTTAAGAGTTAACACACAAAGGAACATCAGCATGGCACAGGCAGTTCTTGCAGTAATGATAATTTTCAGAACATAAATAGTCAATTCTTCTCCAGGTTAGTGAAAAATCTGTTCAGACACTAAGAAACAACTGCAAATCAATTACATTTTAAGTCACGCACACAGAGGAGCTAAAGGAAGTTGTTTGAAAGCAGGTCTCTCTCACCTCAATAAATCTGTTAGGTTTTCTATAGCTAAATTTTAAAGTGGGAGCTTGGGAGAAGCAAGGGGTAAATATATACAGACCAATGGTTTCCAGTAAGTGATTTGGGGATCCATAGTTCCTACATGCTTTACAGTTCTGTCTGCAGGTAACATTTACAGTGGCACCAGCACCTCAGCTGGAACAGGTTTAGGATTTGCAGAAAGGGAAGGCCTCAACGGTGCCAGTGAAGGCAGCGTGGCTCAGGGATGGCCCCTGGCTCCTCGTCCTTCGTACACTACAGTGCAAACAGTATCTCTGGGAGGCTGAGGAAGAACTGTCTCATTTCCAAACATGTGATCTGTACAAAGTAAAAAGAGCTCAGTATAATAAAGCCCAAACCAGCGTGTGAATGGTGTAAAGCTGGGCCAGAAATTACACCATATCAACTCAATATAACCGTGCATCAAGGACCTAGAAGAAGGATGGAAAAAGCTTCCTGGACAGCTCACCTGATAACAAAACACCAGCTTCTCACTTGGCACCTATTCAAAGCAGCACAAAAGAAAGGATGCACAGGAAGGAAGGCCTTCTCTCAATGCTTAAGCCTTCAAAATTGATTTTATTTAGTAGTAGTTCTTATACCATGCAGAAGCACAAGGGCTTTGCTGACACAATTCACTCTCTATAGCAATAAAAATTCTCAATTTTTCCCTACACAATATCTTATTTCCAGATGGAAAGTGTCTCTGGAAACTGATGTAGGGAACTCTGTGGATTGAGAAGAAACTTCTGCTGCTGTTTTATATGTACAGCTTTTCAACCACATTACAAACAACACCAAACTCTTTGCATTCCAGTCCCTGGTTCTCAGACACAATTCATATTGTATCCATCTGGAAAAATGAGTCACTTGGTTTCTGGGGACAAGGAACAGATTTTTATTGTCATTACTTCCTAAAGAGAACTCAAAGAAGCAAAAACATCACTCTTACAGAAATTCCATTACTTTAAAAAACACTACTGAGATGCTATCATAATTTTTAGTTTAAAGAAATAAAAAAGGCATTGTAATACAGTACAACAACACTCATGTGCAATTAGCAACACTTTATTCTTCATTCTGCATGGTGACTTAAAAAAGGTTAAGAAATCTTCCTGAAATAACAAGACAACTGAGTTCTTTTACAATAAATGTCATCTTTTTGGTTGCATTGGAAAAACAGAATTTTTATAATTTTTAATCAAAATAGACAGAGGAAATCTTATTCCCAATACCACTGATAGCACAAAAGTGCAAACACGTGTACCCGATTTACATCTTGTAGATAATCCAATTGAAATTGGTGGTACCACATGTATGTCTATAGTTACGGATGTAAGTAAGGAAGCCACTGAATTTTATTACCCAGCTTCCCCTCCCCAAAACCCAGACCACCAGCCCTTTCTGCACATGCTCCCCCACCAGCTCCATTGTATGAGATAATGATATGCAACTCCACATTCGTTTTTCATTATTTTATGCTAAATCTTTGCAAAACAAAGAGGGAAACTCACCCATCTGTAAAACAGTAACAACAGTGCAGAGAGAATGGAGATGAAATTCCCTAACTTTGTCTGCCTACTCACTTCACTCCCAGTCTACTATTACTAAAGAGAAGTATTTTGCTAATGATGTAGGGAAAGGCCATGCTTACAGAATAGTAACACCTGGGAAGAAACTGAACTGACCTCTCAGAAAGAAGAGCTCTGCTTTAGCCAGTTCAAAGACCACACAAACTGAAGATCTGTTCTATCAAGCTTGGACAATGTTGAGTTGGTTTTTTTTTTCATTTAAGAGGATATGGAAGAATGAAAAGTTACTATGTATTGAGATTCCAGTTGAATTTGTTTGCAGTAATGATGGCATGTGCTAGCAAAGTTCCCAGAAAAGAACTCTCTTTGAGTGTTGTTGAGAATTTGGATCTCAATGGCAGAAAGTATTTCATCAGATGCTTTATAGAAAGTTAAGACATGAAATTTGGGCTTTGTGGAGCCTGAAGAATAAATTCCCAGACCTATTCCAATCATCCTCCTTCAAATGTGAGAGAAAAGCGTCAAGTAAATTTTAAAAACAAAGAAATGAAGTTATGATCTTTGTAAAAAGCTGAAGACCACTATAGAAAAAGGAAGAAAGAAGAAAGGTACTAATGGATTTAATGACTATCCTGAATAAACAGACTACCATCTTACTGATCCCTTTAGGGTTTTTTTATGGCAACAGACAAACTACTTTTAGATGGAGGACACATATGAAAATTTACCAAAAAAGTATGTGCCTGTTCTTCTCATTAATGCTTCACCATTTCAGTGCCTAAAAGTAAATACACATGTTCCTAACCCTCTGAGAAGTTAAGAATCATATGCAGAGAAAATATGAATCACATCAGAAACCTCTGAATAGCTTGGAAAACATGATTATACCAACATATTAAAATTTGAAGACAAAACTCCATAATGCTTTCAAGCAACTATTAATCATACTATTGTTCTAAAGTGAGACATCAGGATAGGCTTATGTACCAAGCACATAAACAATTGCACTCAGGGCTGCAGTGCCCTCTCTTGCGAGACAGATTTTCCACCCTGTTAAAACCAGTTCTGCAGGCAGAGGCAACTGACTTCTGACTTAATGTGCAGTATTTTTGTTAAAAGAGCTCTGAATAAATACTAATAATCCCTTTCACTATGAGTTTGACAGGGCTCCATATTCACAGCAAACACTGTGGTTTCTCTAGCAGGTTAAACATCCAGGAAAACTGAATTTTTTTTAAAGAAAGGCTTTGAAATTCATCTCAGCACCACTAGATTTTCAAACTTGCTACCTTTTGTCCTAATTCTCTTCACTTTAGGGGAGAAGTTATATGTTGGGAGAATAACATCACACACAATGTATTTATTTCACACAGTTATAAAAATGTACGTGATTGTAGGTAGCATGTGCAGACCTGAGATTTCCAGCCACACTGCCAGTGGCTGCTGTATGTACACTGCTCTTGCAGATGCTCTTCTAAACTGACCAGCATTACTCATAGCTGTGTGAAGGGCATTTTCTCTTAAACACTTACAAAATCTGTTATTATTATTATTGTTATTGGGCCAGTAAACCCAGATAGAGAGAATCCCTCATGTAAGCCTCATGTAATCCTCATGTTTTCATGTAAATGAAAACATTTCCCAACCAGTTGGATAGCATCAAGTCTATAAAACAACAATTTCTCTAGAAAAACAATGTTTTCTTTGTCTTTTTGTTTGTTTGCTTGTACATCCATTTAGCACTGTTTTATCAATTGATTGCCTTCAAATTCACAAAATTTACCAGATAGTATCAGATGAGCTTCTACAGTCCATTTGCTGGACACCAAAAAAAAGCATGTAAGTTATCAAAATACCTGTAGCAACTTTAGAAGTACAGGTTTCCTCAGTACAATTGCCTTTCAGGTGGTAATAACTGTATAACAAGAAAAGGTTTTGCTTGCTTGTAAAGCCCTAAGAATTATTAAGTCTTCAGAAGAGAAGTATGGGTTTTAAGTCAATGCAGAAGTGAAAGAAAAGAGCAAGCTGACATTTGGTGGTTGCTTTTCTGAGGAAAAGGAAAAGGGCTATAGAAATCAGAGCTTTCAAGATAATACCCCAGTGAAAATAAATCCTTCTATGTAAAAAAACACCACAGTCCTTCTGAAGTCAATCACACTATTTGCGCTGGCTTCCCAAAATAAATCACCAGTGAAAATTTCCAGCACAGGATACATGGCATGCTTATGAAATACAGTATTGGCAATACTATGTACGTCAGCATGAACTGAACGTCACACGACTGAAACACCATCAAGTTTACACAAAACCAAAACCAGAATTTATATTCTCTTGTTACTCAAAATAGGCAAAAGACAACCAACCAACCACAGTTACTAAACAACTACAGCTACATATATGCAGTTATCCCTCAGGAACAACATTTCCTCAACACCATTAACTTACTAAGTATACTAAGAATTCTCGGTTACTAATTACTTCAAGACTTTCTTTTTTTTTTTTGCAAAAGCCAATCAGACAACAAATTAGAAGATTAGGTAACAACCCAGTTATCTATTGCCTTTTCTCTCAAGTGACTTTGCCAGCAAACCTTAGGCAATTGAAAGGAGAGATTTTAAAGAGATCAAAGGGATCAAAAATGGAGAAAAGTCTCGCTATAAATTTATTCTTTGCTAACTAGTGGATGTTTGCAATGATCCATTTCATTCGTTGTGTCAATGGTCTGCCCCCATTCAATGTTCTGAGACACACATAGACAGAAGATTAACAGGAATAAATCTTCTGCAGCCCTAGCGATGGATTTCATTTCTACAGAATGAAGCCAACTTCTTCCAGAGCTGGAAAACAATGACGGTTCTTCAAGGACAGAACATCTAATTAGCAGATATTAAGATAGATCACTAATACTCTTCAGCTGACTCTAAATGAACTACTAACAGGAATATCTTATGAGGGAGAGATAAATTAAGTTAATATACATCAGGATTTTTCCTCAGTGCATGATGTTACAAGCACTAGACATCTATAGAAATCTGTATATTTAGGTCTCAAAGCCTACTGCGATAAAAGGATGCTTAACATTTTTCCTCCTCCATTCACCTCACTCAGCTCTGGACCATGAAATAAAGTGACCTGGAAATAAATTATGAACATCTGAGCACTCAAAGGGCTTATGAACATCTGCACCACAAATCCCTACACAAACCTGCATGTTATTTGAACTCTGCTCATACAGCTTCAGACTCAAGTGTGCCACAAGAGCTTGGCAGTGAAGTCAGTACCAGTCAGTCTGCTATTCATCAAGTCCAAGCCAGGAGAGTGAGAATTTTAAATAGTATAAGCATCAAATCCCTGAAACTACAAGTGTTTCGCTAACCAAAGGAAAATAATTATGCTGTATTGGTTCAAAGGAAATAAACTTCATTTGCTACTCAAGGGGCCATAATATGCAGCATGAAGTACTGACAGAGGAATAGTTACTCTGACTGGAAAGGCAGGTAGGGATGGGCTCTCCAAGACCAGTCAATCAGTTCAAATTATCAGAATTCTTCTGTAAACGGCCTAATAAAATTAAAGATACAGCAACCTCAGTCCACAGACTTATTTAGGCTAAACTACTAGACAAGTTTAGTACACACAAGGCCACGGGTAGTGAGGTCTTTGCCTGAACACTAAGCATGTCTAAATAATTAAAGCATCTTTTGCCAGTTACTACCTGCAAAACTGGGGGCATGGACAAAACATCAACACTGCAAAACGTACTTCCATAAGGTACCCCTGGAGTGATTCCTGGTTCACATGTTAGAAGTGAGAGCAGAGTAAGGCTTCATGTTTGTTAACCACCACACAGACAATCAAGTGATCATTAGTCATGGCTACATTTCAACTGAAAGCACATGGTTTTGTCTGCCACTATGCAAATAAAGTTGGAGAAGGGACTAAGTATTCTTCATGTCCTGTCTTAAGGTACAGAATAATATTGCCAAGTACCTACTCTTCAATCTCTTCTGCAATACAATAATAAATTATTCACAGAACATACTGTATATTCTGTGGTATGCAATGTAACAGTGAGACATTATTAACATAAGACAGTGAAAATAAATTCCATTTTCACAGAAGAGAAAAGAAATAGCTTTGTGTTCATAAAACAGACCAGTCTGATGCTCGGTTTTGAGGAGCCTACCTTCTGCATTTCTCTGGATTGCTGTAGAAACCTGACAATAGTTACAACCACTGTGCCAGCTATGCCCAAGACAATTACTCTCAGGCCTAGAAAGCACAGGTAGAGACCAAAGCAAGAAGTAATGATAAACAGGCTCTCATAAAGAAATTGTTTCCAGTACCTGATTTTCTATGGCCTTTCTGTTTTTTGGATCGCTAACAATTGAGAGCTGCAACTCTGCCATCTTTTTCATTTTGCCATCCATGTCAATCTTCTGGAAGAGACTCTTGGTTTGATTTTTCAGCAGCCTGACAGTGTCCTCTTTCCCAAGTTTCTTCGCAAAGAGGGAAGCACAGGCTGAATGTATGGCAGTAACCCAGTTTTCCAGATCTGTCTGGCTTGTTGCCTGTGAAACCAATCAATGGTGCAACATTATGAGCAGGTAAGAGGAAAAAAAAATAAAATCAACAGCTCTAGGACAAAAAGTGCTTGATGGGTTCACTGTCATCTTAGGAACTTTATCCTGACCAAGTGAAATAAGGTTTTCTTTAAAACGGTGTAAATAAAAGAGGTGTGAGATTTTCCTGCACTCTATCGTGACTTGTCTCCAACCTTCAGCTTCTGCTTCTTAGACCTGTGAGGTCTGAAAGCCCCAGGACCACAAGAGCCACAGAAGCTGTGGGAAAGATGTGACTTACATCTTTTGTATCCCTCCAGATAATTAAAGTAAACCCTACCAGATATCAAAGACAAACCTTCACTGCTGCAACAGCAGAGAAGATTTTATATGTGAGATTCTGAAGAGAGGTATTTGCTTACTTAAAAAGTGCCAAGTTAGTGGAGAGGCAACACTAAGGTAAAGAGAATGCAATCTGCACAAAGTGTCTCTGGAGACATGTACAAGTGTGCCTATGAATCAACATGTTTCTATGCAGGCAGTTCCACATAATACTGTTCTTAACATTTCCAGTGGTGCACTTGAGCAGCCAAGGTATTTTGATTATTTTTAGCTCTCTTTCTCGAGTATCTTGCTCAAGCAAACTCTCTGTGGCCAGCAGATTCAGGGTTAGGCACACCATTCTGTAACGGTGGAATGCTAATAGACATGAAAAATTTTGATAATAAAGTTGATTTTTAGAAGCTTGTGATCAACCAGGTACCCAGAGTTTCTTGCAGATTTGTGATCCTTGTTCTTTTTGTTTCTGAACCATAACTGACTGAGCCAACTGGTGTAATAGCTGAAGTCATATCATACATTTAACATTATAATAATGTAATGCAATATAGTGTAGCATTATAATAGTGCAGTTGTGCTATTATTTTCAAGTCAAAGGCACAAATAAGATGTGTGTGTGCGTGTGTATATACAATCATATACACACGTGTAGAGTCACAAACACATCCTAAAACGGAAGCAACCACAAAGTTATGCATGCATCCTGTTACCTGAAATAGGTAGACATCTCCAAAAGAATTGCTGAGACAGAACACATTTTCTTTCTTGGGATGTTCTGGAACAGACTGAACTATACTGTCTTCTGCAAACAGGGCATATCGAGGCAAACCGCTCAGCTCCATTGAGTTCCTTCCATAGGTCTCGTAAAATAGTAGAGTACAACCTTTTGCAGTCCAGAAGGACAAAAAAACATAAGGAGAAAGTAAGTCATTGATTTCCCAACATTATATTAATGTTTTTGTGAATTAAGACACCCTTCAGAGACAGGGAAGAGCAGTTCCACTCCTCTTCAGAAACAGACAAAATTGGAAGATCTTCTACACAGAAAAATAGGCAAAGTAAATGATGAATTTGCCAATGAAAAGTTGAAACAGACATCTAATAGAGACACAACAAACATCTATGGACTCAATAAATAAATCAGGACACCTCAATATGGAAGCATCTAAGGGTTAGGGTAGGATGGGGTTTGAATAATCTGGTCTAGTGAAAGATGTCCCTGCCAATGGCAGTGGAGTTGGACTAAAGGTCCTTTCTGACCCACAATATTCTATCAATAAACTCAGCCTATTAAAACGTTAAGGCATGTACAAGAGATTAACTCCTCCTTAGTTAAATCAGCTTTTGTGTTTCTTTATTAAATTGAACCAACTCTCTCATAACAGCCACTTAAGGAATCTTTTCATTTGTTGAAAAGATTTGCAGAATCTTCTATCTTCTACAACATGCTTAGTGAATAAACTTCTCAAATTTAAACCCGATTTCCTTGAATCTAGCTGAAAATTGGAGACTCGGACAATTCTGAGTCATTTAAAACAGTTTAAAGGGGCTGAGTTTGAGCATGTTTAGTCTTGTAAATAGTGTAATATCTAAGGTATGAAGCTTGCATCCAGGAAACAAATTTCATCCTCGATGATGACAATCCTGAGTGTAACAAGTGGAATTACTTCTGGAGGACACTGGAGGAGACTTGATCCCAGCAGAGGACACTTGATCCTAGCCCACAGCAGTATGACTACAGTGCCATGTTGCCTTTGGCAGTGAAGCTGGCTCAGGAAGGGCCTGTCCCCTCCATCCCTGACAGCTTTTCCTTCCTGCCTCATACTATAACCCACTGTCCTCTGAGACACACCAATTTGCCTGTTCAAGGGGTCATGGACTGAACTGCACTTCTAAAATACCATTACAAAAGGAAACATATCAGAGATCTCTGATCAAATCACCTGTTGACTGAAAAGTTTTTAGAGTACGAAATCTAATACATAGAAATACCTCTATACTACATAAGTGCACCTTTTCCTATTACTGTCCAAAGTGACTGGCAGAATATTTTGGGTAAGAACAAATCCTATAGAGTTGGTCCTCTCTTTTCCCTTGGGCAGCCCTCACTTTATCTTCTTTATGCCACTGAAACACTTGGAGATCTCTGCAGATGGAAAAAAGGACATGGTTTGTTAACACTCTGCATTTCAGAAATGGCATTTGAACCCAACAGGGCAAACTAAACCAACAAAACCAAGTCTTCCCTTGTATTCAGTAGCAGCAGCAACATACAACCACTTCCACTTCTTCATTTTAGGAAAGTGCATATTAAGTTCTATTTTAAACTCCTATATTTCTCCAATTTGCTCTAACTGAAGGTAAGTCATATTTTGTCCTGAGAGTTTATATGTACATAAATAAAAAACTTCGAAGTTCATGCATGTATGCTTGGGTGTATGGCACCTCAGGTACATCTTTGGGTCAAGTCCAGTGATCCCTGGAAGCAGCTAGTTTCATAAGCTCTGTCAGACCCACTGGGACTGATTATTGTCTAAGTATTTTAATTAAAACTTGAACTGAAGGGGGAAGGCAACGGGAAAGCAATTTCCCTCGTTAAAGTAAAGTAATTGGACAGGACAGATGGAAAAGAGAGTTCCTCTTGGTACACGGTTACTATTCAGGCCCAGTTCTTGGTGGCCCTGAAAGTGGAGCAGAGGCCTCAGGACATGTATACTTTTAAGTCTGGCAGGTAACGAGATGGTTATAAGCCTTCTGCGTATTTATAATTAAACACATCTCAACAGAGTGCAAAGAAACATGCTGTTCTCCATTTACATGTGTGGCTATTTTAAGTCATGCTTTAAAATATCTTGGCTATTTAAACTTCAAGAACAAATTAAATACAGATTTATTCAAAAACCTGTATAAAGAGAACCAAAGCAAGAGCCTTGATCTTGATATAGCATATTATGAAAACAGAAGTACGCCTTGATATCCAGACAGGCAAGTTTATTTTGGCATCAGAAGTTTCCACAGGACAGTAAAGGTAAGAGATCAAGGAAATGAGGAATGTACATTTAAAACAGCTAACAAAGTGGAAGAGACTCCTTACCATGAATGCAGCCATATCAACCATTTAAGTACAAAGCATTGTATCTAACACTTATAATGTTAGAAGTTAATAAAGCTTTTTACAAAGGATTTTATTATTCCTTTTTTGTATCTGTGAAAATTCAGGTAGTAATTTGTTCAAGGTCACCAATAAGCCAATTTTATAGCAAAAAAATGAACATGAAGCACCTAAATTCCTTGCCAGAGCCTCATTATCCCAAAAATGCACAAACTACTAGTATGCAACATATTTCAGTTTAGAGTTTTGATAGGATTCTTTAGAAACTGAATTTTAGAAGAGGCAGATCAAACTATAGTCATACTCCATAACACAAATGCACACAATAAGAGGGTGGAATTCAGGTACTGTTTTTCCTTTTACTGTATACACTGCTTGTAAGCATGAATCATGCCATCTGATGATCAGGGCAAGTGACTTAAACCGTTAAGCCTGCCTACATTTTGATCCTTTGATAACAAGTCTCTGAATTATTAGATAGAATTGCCTCATTCTAGCGAGTTTGCTTTTTTAAAATCAGCACTATGAAGGACAACATTACCAGCACTTGCTGTTTGCTGTTCATTTTTCTTCAGGTCTACACCCATGCACAATTTTAAAAAGGGCAACCTGTGGGAAGGTTGTTATTTTCTCTCCTCTAGTCCCAGATATGATAGGAAATGATCAAGTTTGATCATTTCCTTGCTTATTAACTTAGTATTATATTTACTGAAAGGCAAATCCTTTGGATGCCATTCAAAATTTTTAAAAAGGGCTATGAACTCACCAATTAAATTTCCCTTCCTCTCCACAACAGATGTTATTTTCCTTCTCACACTTCCTGACACCCATACACTTCTTGCAGCACCCTCTGAGCCATAAATGGAGCACAACAATCACACCTGCAGCAGCCCCTTTGAGAGGATTCCCTTCCCATGGGGCTGCTTTCACAACAGAAGCAGCTGCAGGAGATGGGAAGCTGGACATGCCAAAAGCCAGAAGGGGTATTGCTGGGAGCAAGGAAGGTGAAGGACCACCCAGGGAAAGGAGGGAAACCTGCAAGTCCTGGGAATGGTCCATGGCAACTATGCCTTGGGCACCACAGGGCTTTCCCCTGCTGCTGCTTCAGCTCCCTCTGCTCTGAACCACACACTTGTCTGTGTAAATGCTCTGGCAAAGGGAGTTCACCTCTTCATTATATTGCCACCTAAAGTGCTAGAAATGAACTAAACATTTTTACATTAACCTACCTCATCTTTAAGAACATTTCATAGCAGAGCCCAAGGAACTGTGTCTCTGTAACAAGGAACTGGGCACCAGCGACTTCTTCTGACCCTTAAATTTTGGTTCAGTTTGGTCTTTGACCTCCAAACATCCAAAAGCATCTTTTAAATCCCCAACCTGATGTGAATACACAAACTAGGAAGTCAGACAAAACAACTCCCACTATGGTGTGAAACACAAGGCTGCACACACAATTCCAAAGACATGGAGCAGCACCTCAGGTCAGTGGGCTGCTTAGGCACATGCTCCTCTTTAAGTGGCAGGTAGACCTTGTAAAGTTAGGTGTGATTTTCTGATCCCCTTAAACC
This sequence comes from Aleadryas rufinucha, assembly GCA_013397815.1. Taxonomy (NCBI): domain Eukaryota; kingdom Metazoa; phylum Chordata; class Aves; order Passeriformes; genus Aleadryas; species Aleadryas rufinucha. The sequence goes on from VZTH01013402.1 coordinate 664,250, forward strand.
CACTAACAGAAGCCAGCATGCATGAAATGCTGCTGAGACATGATGGAAAGAACTGCTGCTGCCAAGGCAAAGGATCAACGTGGTGGTTTTACCTTTGAGTGTGACCCAGTATTGCTTCCACTTCCGTCGTGTGACCAGCTCCAGCTTCTTCTCCTTCTGCAGGGTCACCAAGGGTTTGAAGAACAGCCACCCTGCCTTGCGCACCACTCCTTGCTCCTTCTCATACAACAAATCCAGCTGCTCCAAGGAACTAAGGGACTCGCCACTGGAGTCTTCTGTTTCCGACGAGGTCTCTGTATTCTCCAAGTTCATCCTGCTCATCTCCAGCTCTCGCATGAAGTTCTCATAAATGTTCTGCCTCAAGGTATCACTGCTGACTGCATTGGTGGACTCGCTTCTCTGGGACAGGACATGGCTGGAGCCAGGAGACCACAGTAAAGTAGAGAGCTGTGATGGTGCCAGTGTGTCCGTACTGAAGTTGTCCCTTCTGCTGTCAAAGTATTCACTCCCATCTTTACACTTTGGCTCCTGTGCATGAAAGGAATTTATCTGCAATCAGTCACCAGAGCTACGATCAAAAGACACACCTCATTTGTCAATTCAATTTGTTTCATGTTTAGCCACTTCCAGCTCCTTCATCTTTTCACCATTACATCATAGTCTTTGCCTCGGCCACCGACTCCACCAGTGCTACCATTCAGGTTTTTCAGCAGAATCCCATTAAACCCTAACCACTAAGTCTGAGCACTTTGGTAATTCCAGCACCTTTGAGTAATCTCAAATTTCAGTAGAAACTACTGGCTGAAACCTGAGGTACTCCAGGAGACAACTACATTCTCCATCTGAAACCCAGGCACCATGACTTACATCTGTCTGAGTACAAGCAGGAACAGTGTCATGACAGGTTTTTTAATTATTATAGGGTTTTCAATACTTTGGTGCTATCACATTTGTGCAAGGTGGCTAGGTTTAGCTTGAGCACAACAAGGCTGATTTTAACCTCCACTTTCTCTTTGTCATACAAACTGTGCTTAACCAACAAAAAAAAGGTCAAAAGTTGAGAATATTTTAAGCTTGTTAGTATTGATCAATTGACTAAAATCTAATCTAAAACAATATGTGATTTTAAAAAAGAAAGACACACTTGCTGACTGGCCTAAATCCAGTCTCCACACTGCAGAGCTGTGTATTTTCTGAGTTGCTGGGAACACCCTGAGAGCCTTATAATCCCATCAAGCACTGACAGGCCCTTCTCCTAATTGCACTGTGCAACTTCATCCCGTGGATTGAGAGGGCTGGCCAATTTTATTTGAAATAATCAGGCCTGATGGTATGACTTCAACTTTGCCTTTGATATGGATGCTAGAGTAGGCCCATTTCTTGCCGCTGCTTGTCAACGTGGGACTTTGTTGGCAGATAGGGCCTTTTCTCTCTTAAGCCTTTCCAAGTAATGTCCCAACTCTCCCAGGCTCCAGGGATGGACAGGGATTTCCCTACTACCCAAGAGCTCCTTGCACTACCTTCACTGTTGAGAACCACATCACCCATCCTAAGAAGCCATTTATTGTCTTCTGAACTCAAGTGTTGCCAATGCTATTTAAAAGAAACCACAATTTAAGAACATAAAACACGAAAGACATGTTGCCTTTTGCAGCAAAAGTGTGAGGGAAGAAAAAAGAAGAGATTGCAATAAACAATTCGAGAAGTGAAGCTATTAGCCTCAGTAATAATAAAGCCATTATACTTTCAAGTTTAGACTGTCTCTCTAAAAGCATTTATTTTCTCACAGACTACTGTACTAAGAACAAAGTAAATAAACATTGGTCTCCTGTGAGCTGTTCTCACCAGCAGCTTTGAAAACAACTACTTTTTTATTTCTTTGCTTCTTACTTGTTGATCTTCAAAACTGCAGCAGAAAAGCTGTGCTGCGTTTTGATAGCATCAGGACCTCTGGTGTGCAGCCAAGACTGGGATTGTACACCCTCCCAGGCAATGCCAGGCAAACCACTTTTCCTGCAGCAGGACACTGCTGGCTGTGGCCTCACAAAAGCCAATTTGAACTGAAACCCACATTCCCTTATAGTACATTGAACTTCAAGTCTAGCTTTTCAGATCACTGTCTGGTGATCCAGTTCTCCTGGTAAAAGAACACCTTCCTCAAATCTTCTTGCAGAGTGTTAATCAGTGTTGTCCAAGAGTAACTCCCTAAACACCAATAGTTTAGCTGGTTTTTATATGGTAAAGGGAGAAAGATCAGCACATGGGGTGGCAAACCAGGATATAATCCTGCATGTAATGCATTTATGCCACAATCAACTGTAGAACATGGATCGTACAACTGTGCCGGCGATCTGCATTCTAGGGGGAAACTGAAAGCTTTCTCCACCCTTGTTTTAATTACTGTCACTGTACTTGTGTGCCAAAATCCAGCATTTTAATTGTTTGACTATTCTCCAGTGTCCCCTAGAAAACACCAGTACACAGCTTATTAAGAATATGTATTTCTTTCAGTCCCAAAGCACTAATAAGAGACGCAACACATGGCAAACGCATAGAAGGAGTCTGTTGTGAAGAGCCACCACTGGCACAGGAAACGTTAATGAAAAGGGTGGGATGCAACCTGTCAATGACCAGCCACTACCCATATCCTACCTTTTCTCCTCACATACAGAAAGGGTAGGAATGAGGAAGTACCAGAGTAGAGAAAATGGATAAAGAATCCAAAATTAATATATACACTTCACCAGGACAATATCACTTGTATTTTTCTTTTCTTAAAGAACTGAATTGGCAGAGTCAGGCAGTCTCTGTTGGTCCTTGAGGAGGCTGTCATTGTAGCAGTATCTGCCACCACTGAAAAGGTTTGACCTAAGTTGCTGCTCCAGGTGGTTTCCCTGCCAGGCAACTTTCTGCTGGTTTTTGCTCTGTTGAATCTAGTGGTGATAGAAAAGTACCACTGTTTCTGCTCAGCTGCATTCAAGGAGATCTCTCAATGTTTGAGATACACTCTGGAACAGTTATAGATAATACAAAAGACAAAGTGGCTAAGATACCAATTAGACAAAGTGATGCATGTAATAATTAGCTGTAAAGAACAGCACAGGATACAATGCAACCTGCTACATTCATTAGGACCCAAGCTAAAAGGAGAATCTAATACCAATTTTCAAGTCAAATAAAGAGGTTGACTCAATGTACTTTTCTTTCAAATTCTCTGTACACCCCACTTCAGGGCTGTGGCTTATAAAGTGATAAAATCTCACATATGATTCCTGAAGTGAGGATATTTTATGTAATTGAAGAAACTTCCTTCAAGTAGCTGTTTCTGGTGGCTGGATTTTTATTTTCCAGAGCACTTGCTAATTTTCTCCATGTTAAAGAGTTACACAGAGTTTACACCACCACCTTTAGCAGTATCTCGCTGTGCAGCAAGTCTGTCTAAATTCTGTCCACAGGTCTCACATACATCACACAGACCTTTCAGCTCACACACAGTATATTGTGATACAGCATCAACCCAATGCCATTTCAGCACAGATTAAACTAAATGAAGATGTGTGCTTCAGTAGATGCATTGAGGGAACACTTTAGGACACCCTAATGCAAGGAAAGCTAGGTCATGGAAAAGATGACTGCGAGTCTTGATGCAAGACCATTATTAGAAAGGCAAACTCAATTCCAGGATATATCAGATCAAGTCAGACAAAAGGAAACATCCAAGCAACTGGACAGGGCATAGCCAAGGACTCCTTTGGAATATCCTATATGCAAATCTTTTGTGGATGATTTAAAACAGGTGCGAAGGAAGGGTGCCAGAATGAAAAGGAAATAGACTTCCAGTCTTAACACAGGAGACCAAGGAGAGTCTGTATAGCCCCACAAATGCAGGCCAAGAAAAGATACCATTTCTCCCTTTAAATAAATCATAACAGATTAAAAAACTGGAAAGAATAACTAATATAGCAGGCAGTACTGACATCAGAATAAACTGGCTGGGACTACATTTACTGTGCCAATTAGCAAGCACTGAGTAAGAGGGTCTGGAAAGAGCCTTCAAGATGGAGAAAAGCCTACCGGTGTTTAAGCTGCAATTTGTTCACAAAGGGGATTAAACTCCAATGCCTTTCTAGTGTCAAGGGTCTGGCCTCAATATCCGAAGCCTGTGCCTCCTAGGCCTGTGTTCCCATGAAGCAGAGCCTTGGCTGATTTGTTTCCACTGGGGGAGCTGGGGGGACTACCCAGCCAGCACTGGCACTTAGGCCCACTTATAGGGAAATATTCCAGCTTTCACCTACGTTCAGCCCAAGTGACTCAGAGTCAGTCATTACTAATGTACGGAGGAAGGGACGCGTTGTTCAGAGCAGAGCACAGATGCTGCCTTCGAAGAGATGAAGTCGCACAAACAGGGACCAACCATCTGACAGATGAGAACCATGCACAACACTTCTGTGGTTTTAAGCTAAAGGACCTGGTAAGAGTATAAGCATTACCAAACTAAAATACAGCAACCCCCAGAAGACATGGCAGGTTACTCCAAGTGTGAAAGATGGAAAGGAACCAATCAAGCCACACAAGGAACTGCTAAACTATAAAGCATTCTCTACCTCCCTCTTACCCTTCCTGTCGCTGGATACTCGTCTGATTAAAATCAATGACTAACCATTTCCTATGCCTTTTTCTAAGAAACCACCATTTTTGGAGCTAGGGCTGTTTTCCTTCTACCAGAATCTGATTCAAGCTTGATGCAATCTTGCCAGCCAAATTTCCTTGCTGTGTCTGAAGTCAGTTCACTGCACAGTGAATTCAAAACAGCTATGAACTGCGCACCACAAATGCCATTCTGAAAATGTCATAACTAAGTAATACATAGTAAAGGTCTGGGATGCAGAAATCATATGTAAAGCCTGGCAGTAAAATCCAGAACAGCTACAGATGTTGAAATCAGTGAAGAATCCTGGAACACAGCACTGAGGCTCTTCAGGTTTTTTTGCCCTCTCTTTCACAGCTGAGTAAGAAGGTGAAAAGACAGCATCTGATAAAGCGCATGAGCACCAACTCACAAAAGAAGTGATCCAAATAAACAGCTTTCATTTTCATTTCCCAGTTCTGTAGCCCCCAACTAGGATGCACACCAGCAAACCTTACACTGACCTCATTTCTGAGCCTAAGGGTCTGTCACAGTTTTACATTGCAATGACACATACACATGGTTAAGCACAATACCTGTCTGAATTTCCAGCACAGGAGACAGCATTTGCTCTACATGCCACATAAAGCATGTGTTATGGTCTACTGCTTAGCTGCTGCCTAAGTTGCAGAAGTGGGTGTTCCCTTCACTCTCTGCTAACTTCTGAAGTGGCCAGCACATCAATGTTGCTGAAAGGGAGCATCCTTCATTTAGGGAAGCACAGTGATTGTTCTTGTATGAGAAACACCAGGGAAGATTGAGGAGAAAAAAAAAAAAGAAACGAAAAAAAAGAAAAAGAAGGAAAAAAAAAAAAGGAAAGAAATCCAAACCAAATCCAAAACCAGTCTCATCTCAGCTTGCAAACTCACACACAGAGACCAGGCACAGTCTGGTATTTAAAGAACCAGTTCTGGGGCCTGCAGCTAGAGATGAGAATTTCATTCCTGACCACAGGCATCCTAAATTCCTATTAACAGGATTAGTCTTAAATTCTTCTAAAGAAACATCCCTTCCCTCCCTCTTGCTCTCCCCCTCCCATCTCCTTCTTCACACTACCATCTCCCAGTGAGCCAGATGGCAACTCAAGTTTTTCCATCTGGTGAACTAAGCTGACACATAGGAAGGAGGAGGTTGCTCCATGTAATGCCTTCAGAGGAGATGGAGGCAGAACGAGCACCTCTGGTCAGTACAGCTGTCTTCCATACTAGAGATGAATAGACAGCAAAAAGTGAGGGGTGAAGCCAATAAAACAGACAGGGAACATCTGCAAAGATAGTTACAGTGTCCTCCTTCTACTGCTCCATCCACACTCTTCAAATTATGTATGCTAATTCATAGCATATATATAGAGAGAGGTTGTATTTTCATATTTTAAATAAAAAGAAAGTTTAAAACCCAAGACACTTTTTAAGTAATGCAACAATTTCAAAAGAAAATTCACAGAGATATTAGGCTGCAAAGATTGCAGTTAACTTAGAAGGTGAAAATAGGAAAATGGGAAGGGAAAATTTGCACAAAATAATGTGTATCTTTTTCTGCTGCTGACATTTCATACAGCACCAGGGAAGCAGTACTTCTCAAAATTCCACAAATTACTAAATGAGATAAGCAAGTAATTACCCTGCAAGAAAGACAAACATCATGCAATCACTATGCTTATAAGAGGAATCTCAAAACCAACTTTCAGACTTCTGGGCTGGGGTTTGTACATACCTGCAGCTTCCTTTTCTTCCTTGAAAGACTTCCCGTCCAGTCACTGATGCGTCGCATTCGATTCTTTAATGTATCCTTCTTGGATGCATCCTCACTGAGGGGCTTAGACTTTCTGCACGGGAGTGTGTAGGAGGTGTAATGCGCAGGACTTCCCTGCTCTACCCTGGAGGGAACATCAATGTCTGAGGCAAAAGAGACACGGTTGCTTAGGCTACCAGGAGTGTCGATATACTCATCAGACAGCCTGATCCCAGGTGGAGGAGTGCTTTCCAAGTTTGTATCCTTATAGAGATCTCGGAGTGAGGAAAGAGATGAACTTTGGTTGAAGGACTTCTTGCTGTCACTTGCTGGGAAGCTGGCATGAATGCTTGTATCTGGAGTGCTCCTGGTCAAATACGAACCATCCAGCTCATTGATATCCCCAGCATTTCCCCAGAGAGAATCATACCATGAAGACTCGGAGCTGAGGGAGCTTCCTTTACTAGACCGAAGCCTTGAATCGGTAGGTGACAGACGATGGCTCGAAGAACAGTCTGCACTGGAGTTCCTCCTGACATCAAGCAGGTTATTTGGCTTAGATTCCAAAGCAGGGGAATACCTTAGCAACTGCACTGGCCCACTGGACTCCTCAGCTGGTACCTTGCTGTTGTTGCTGTTGTGGAACTCGACCCTCAAGCAACCATCCAGCTTCCCCAGAGTTTTAATGAGAACTTTCGGACTCCTCCTGTCCTCTGATGGGGAGGCTGATGCAAGACTCTCATTCTTTACGTAGCAATTTAAAATGTGGCCATTGCATTCTCGAGAGGCAGCGTGATTACTTCCAGCTTGAAGGCCAATATAGTGGAAACCATTCTCCGGCAAAAACACTGTGTTATTCCCTTGGCAGTAGTCCCCTGAGGCATTTGTCCGGTGTTTGGCATGGATGTTGCTTTTGGAGACCTTCATCACAGTGTCACCAAGTCTAGAGGAATAGGGCTGACTACTCTTGAAGTGTGAAAGGCAGCTTCTGGCAAGGGACCTTGATTTGTAGTTTGAGCTGCTGCTGGTATGTCCCCATCCATGCATAGAGCAAGACTTTTCATCTTTAGCATGAATGCTGCGAATTTTCAGAGAGCAAGGCTTCTGTTTGGCACCAGCTGTGGTAGCAGCATGATTTTTTGATCCCTGAAGACTGTATTGGCTTTCTGAATTCCCCATTTTCCACTAAATTAAGAAGAGTTTCATTAGAAACAATGGCTAAAAGATAGAACAAAAAATAACGGGCCATTTTTACCCTCTACACAGGAAAACGTCTATTTAAAAAATGATACAAAACAATTGTTTCAAAAAAAAGCCATTAAATAGCCATGTACAACATTAAATTCATAACTGAACTTATTTTAGGGACAAGCTAGGAAAGCCTATTTTCTCTATGGTTCATTACCCTTCTGTTATAAAGCTGGAATTCTACTCCATTGAAATCATGTCAACACCTTCCTCCACCCACACCCTTGGCAACATCCTTTTCTTATAACTTACAAAATCTCTGGCTCTCAAGAACAATGGCATAATGAAAGGGAGACAGCAAGATAATCATAACTTAGATGTAAAGTGAACTGTACTTTCAGAGAAATGCCTTCTGCCAGCAGACAAGCCCACTGCAGTTTCAGCTTGACTGATTTCTGTGCAACCATGTGTTGCCTCAATAAAATGTTCAGCAAACCTCAGTTATGTGTTTAAATTGAGCTAATCTAGGAGAAAGGAAAAAAAAAACAAACATGCCAAAAATCATACAAAAAATAACTTGGTTAGCAAATAGCCTCATCTTCCACTACAGCCCAAAACTGCATTATGTTCATTCAGCTCAGCGCAGTTCGATAGTTCATTTGGTAAAATGCTCTTCAGCTTTTCACAGTGTTTGCAGTGAATAGCACACACCGGAGCAGTTAAATTGCTCCACTGAGGTGACTGAAGATTTCAAACCTACATAAAGTGCACCCCAAAGTAAAAAAGATCATTCTGTTCTTTTTGTTACTCAGAATGAATCTCCAGTGTTTGTAACATATAGAAACAGCACCAAGAAGCTTTTTCCATTGGCTTTATGCTTCTTTACACATCGTATCTCAGACTATCACCCGGAGGAGGATACACTGCTGCCTCATTAAAATTTTGTCAAAATAAGCCACTGCAAAAGCACAACTTATCTACTAGAGTTTGTATGTTTTAACATCCCTACTTCAAGCCCATAGCACTTTTAGGTTAAAAGTATAGTATAAAAGAAAGAGCAAACCTGTCGGAACACTCTCAAACACGGGCAGGGTTAGCAGTCAGCATGCTCTGCACTGTCTTCGTGGCCAGCCACTGTGCTTGCCAAAACCAGAATGGAGCTGCACACAGCCTTCCTAGAAAACACCAGAAAGACAAAAAAGGGTTTTCAGTCAAATACAACTTACACTTCACTCCAGCTGCATGTAAAATGAATAAAAAAGAAAAAAAATCAAAAGTTACAAATTAAGAGAAGTCTGATGAAGGGGATTCCTGAACTTTAGACATATATTTTTACAAGCATACTTTTAACAATTGACATTGACTTAGTAGAAATAAGTCATTGAGTAAGTGTTTCATTTTCTAATTTTGTCCTTCTCTCCTCTCACTGACAAGTTAGGACAAACTTTCATCCCTCTCCAGTATTCCTTTCGGAAGACCAATTACAGTTCGCAGTATCGTGCAGTGGTCCACTACAATGTGGACCAGACTGATCAGAGCAATGTCCCACAGCATCTGTTTATCTTTCCTCATGCCTAGATTCCAACTATGACCTTTGCAGTGAAAGGCCACCAAGAAATTCACCTCCCTCTTTAGGTTTGTCCTGATTTTAAGTTAATCTGCCAGTAAAACAAGAAAAAGGCTGCATCAAGCATTACACAGACTCAGAAGTAACAAGACCCAAGCTCTTCCTAACCCTCTGAAAGTATTGGCTCTTCACTTGGCACACAAAGACCGCAACTCAAAGCAAAAGGACCAAATCTGGATCTCATAGAACACATCAGCAGTTTAGGGATTGAAACACTCCGTAGAGAAGTAGTAGTACAAGATCTTAGACTCAGTTTTGGAACATGCAGTTAAGTTAGAAACCAGTCTTAATACACCACCACCAAAATTTTTCCTTTCTGCCTAAATTCCTTGGCTACTGGAGTGTATTTTTGAATAATTTTCATTTGAATACCTACTTGATTTGAACATGTCGGGTTTTGCTCTCATTGACTCTTTTTCTGGCTTTTTTCTGTATAAGAACCTTAAAAGGGTTTAAGTTAACTCACTGGTACATAGCTAACCTTCCCAAAAACAAAGGTAAATGTTGCAAACTAGAACTAAAAACAGTCTTAACAGCAAGCCTAGAAAAATGTTAGCAAATAAAGCACTTAGAAGAGATAAATCATGATAGAAATGCTATAGACCTACAAACATTAATTAATGTCTGTTACCACAAAGATATCTGATAAAACAGATAAGCCACAGAAATTTCATCTTACACTAAAAAAAAAATCTGTAACTTTCTTATTCTCTCTAACAATTTGGAAGTTTGCTATTTATGATACCCTTGCCTGTGCAGGTTTGATTTGCCCATGCTGCTAAGTGCACCCCTCTTTGTAAGCAGTTTTTAAAGTGTTTGGATTGAACACTTGATTTGAATGCAACTTGGACTGAACAAAAGACTATTGATTCAATGTTAGCAGAAAACAACACACAAACTTCCTAAGCTCCAAGCTCCTGAACAAATTGCGAACACCCAGCAGAACTCTCTTCCTACACCCAAGAGGCACAGACCACAAACAAGCAATGAGTTTACATTCAGAATTCCTCATATGGGAGAAGAAAGTACATTCAACAAGGGGGCTTTGAGGGGCTTATATCTATTCATAAGGAAACACTGAACTCAATTTGTCTAAAGAAACAGGCAAAAAGACCATCTGGTCTCCATAGTGATTGTGCAATGGTTAGGTAATCCTTTTAACAGAGTAGGTAGCGAGCAAGCTGCAGTCATGAACCTCAAAAGACAGACATTCAATTCATCAAGGCTCAAGCCGTGGCTACCAGGGTCCATTGTACATGTCTCCGATACACAGGCCACACAATGGGTGAGGGAATAAATTTATCTCGGGGTACAATGTCTACAAAACAGTGTCTCAGTCTGTGCAGGAATCAGTCTGCACTACAACAGAACAGTCAATAAATTCCATAGAAATAGCCCCAAGGGATAGTTCTCAGCATCCCAGCCATTCAGAAAGCTACGATAGGCTCAGCATCCGCGCACACTGCAATAACACATCAGGGCACCTCTGAAGCTGCACAAAGACCATCACCCTGGAAATCAGCTGTCATGCCTTTCTCCTGCCTCCAACTTATGTGAAGCAATTTTATTTCTTTTACTTCCAATTAGTGGAGGAAGAGTAAGTCAGTTTATACCCAAATGCTGCATGATACAGGGGCAGGGTGGTGGTCATGGACAAACTCTGGCTGTGCTCAGTCCAAACACTCATGTGTTTTACACTATTTGATCTGTGGAAGCCCTGGAAATTACAGTGCAGAGGACAGAGTTCAGCTCCAACTGTATTTCTCACAGCTTTCCACTGCTGCAGAAGATGTGCTATTCTCATTTCCTTAGCAGAGGGATGAATACTTCTTGTAAGTAGAACCAGTTTCTATGAATATTTTCAGCAATTATAATCAGCATAATTAGAAAGCAGCTCACCGTGCCTGAAGATGACTATTAAGAGTTTATTTGCTTTCAATTATAACCACATTCCCTAAAAAAGAAGTTTTCAGTCTTCACCCTGGTTCCCCTTGACACATTCAAAAAAACCCAGCTATGCAAACATACTAATCCGGGAACTCCATCATCCCCACCACACCCAAACATTAACACCAGTCATAGCCCTAGAGCTAAAAATGTATTTCCCTACCTTGGGGCTTCTCCACAATAAGTTCTCCTAGACTTTTTTTCACAGCACAAACACACAAGCTCAGATGCTGTTTTGAAGAAGTGCTTGCCACCTCTATTCCCTCATTATTATCACTACAGCTGGACTGCTTTAAGAATGCTAGAGAAGAAAATTACTTTCTTTAAGGTGAACACATTTACAAGCAACTCAAGGAACCCCCTCAGCAACTGCGGGGGTGCTTTCCTCTCCAGTCTTAATCGCTCACTCAAAGGTTTCCAAACTTGACTCACAAACCATATTTCAAGCAAAATTGAATCATCATAATAATATCCCAGTACTAGGTTTGCTTATAACAACGAATTATTGTGTTATGAATTGGTGGGAGATCTGAGTCAAGGGAGACAGGCTCCTGCACTGTTCTCATCTGCTATAGCGGGAACACATACCAAACATGATTTTGCTACTGTCAGCCATCTGCTTCCCATACAGTCACACTAACTGGGCTGAGGCTCTCTAAAACTACAGGTCAGAAAATGGCAAGCTTCCAGATGGGAAGCCATCAGTAGGCTGAATGCTCCACAGCCACAGTCAGCATCGGACAGTGGCCATAAAAAGGCAAGAGGCTGTGGTAGCATCTTCCTAGGGAGGTTCAGATTTGCCTGACTGGGACTGTCTCAGTCTCACCACCTAGGAAGCTGAAAGAGCTCAACTAAAGTCAACCCTAGCAATGTTAAACTTTAGTCTGGATCACGAAGTTACCCTCATGAGACAAACACATGTACCAAAGCTAAGTGTCTGATGTGTTTTGATGACTTATTCCCCTGCGTGGCTGGTGAAAACAAACCTTGACTGGTAGATGAATAATAAGTGATCTACAAACCATTTCTCCCTGCTGAAGCTTCCTCAAAAATCTGTTGAAGAGTTACAGGGAATTTGAGTCTCACTTTATTAAACATGTCATCTGTGCCAGAATGGCAAAACCAATAAAAAATAAAACAAAACAAAACAAACAAAAAAAATAACAGTATGAATGAGTGCAGATGAGGCTAACATCATCCCATCAAATTGGCACCACTGAGTGAGGGCTCATTAAAAAATGAAGGTACTCATGAGTCTTCAGTGTTACCAAGAACAAAAGTCTTCATGCACAGCAGAAGAGCTTAAATTTAATACCTCCTATCTTTAACACAGAAAAAGTATTTAAAAGGAGAGCTAGATTAAGAGCTAAAAAATTGGTAAGAGCTAGAGCTAGCTGTCTCATCCCTATACAGTAAGATCCTACACAGAATCATAGAATCATTAAGGTTGGAAATGATCTCTAAGATCATGTTAATCCAGCACTGCCATGTTCACCACTAAACCATAGTGTCACATCCACATGCCCCTTCAACCCTTCCAGGGTTGGCGATTCCACCACTTCCTTGGGCAGCCTATTCCAATGCCCAACCACCCTTTCAAGTGAAGATTTTTTTTTTCTAATATCTAATCTAGAGTTCCCCCTAGCACAACTTGAGGCCTTTTCCTTTGGTCCTGTCACTTGTTACCTGGGAGAAGAGAGCAACCTCCATCTTCTCAGTTCTTCACAATGACACAGCAGGACGCAGTTTTAACTTTTTAAGAAAATCTCTCCTTGAGAAAGGAAAGAAATAAACTAACCAAGTATTTTATTTTTACTTGTAGCTCAAGCAGCAAGCATGTATCACAAACTCATCAAACTTTCTTACCAAACAGGATTGTTACCTGCACTACTGCAGCTCCTTTCAAGACAGGATAGGACCAGTCCCAGAATACCTGCCACTGGGCAGTCCCCTACAGCCACCTACCCAGGTATAAGCATCTGCCAGAGAAAGGCAGAGCTTCAACTCACTCTGCAGTGATAAAAAGACTTACACAAAGAGCCTATAAGGGCAGAGCACATCCCATCAACTACTCTCTAGTGATGAAGCAAGAGGAGTCACGTGCTTTCTGCTGTGTTTGAAACCCACATTTCTGCAAGGGCAGGTAAGTGCTCCCAGCCATGGAGTGGGGCCAGTACAGCCACCTCTGGTCTGTGCACAGGGAGCGGGGAGGCACAGAGAGGAGAAAAGGCAGCACCAGGCAGCTGCCCCCAGTGCATGGCTCCTAAGTGCACCCCAGGAGACTGTCATCAGAACTAGAGGAACTGAGATAATGGAGAATCTGAAAGTATTTCAGAACAATAAAAAAATGAGACAGAAAGTCCCCTGATTTATAAGAAATTACCAACTTGTTTTCTTTTAACAGCAGATCAAGTTAGAAATGTTGCAGGGTTTGATGTACAGCAACTACGCTGGTGGTTTATTACATCACGAAAAGCTTTGTGTTATTTTTTGTTTGTTTGAATTGCCTGAACAATTCCTGTATTTTCTTTCAAACTACTTTTACTTCTCCTTTCACCTAATGGTTAAAACGCTGTCCATTTAAAATGGCTTACAAAGTCTTTGAGATTGTATATAACTAACTTCCAGATATTAATGTGGTCATAAGATTTCCAAGGAATCCCTGTGCTTTGTGAATTCTTATAGGGATCCAGAATTACAGGTTTGAAGCTTTAATTAACTTTTAATCTACTTTGCCTTTTAATATGAAAGTAATACAGAATACTAGAATGTGAACCCACCCTCCCCTTCCTGCATGGCTGTGTATGGATGGATATGTGAAATTAATGAGGGGGGCAGGTTAACACAACACTGTAGCTGGATTAAACGTGGAGTTTCTTACTGGAAACAATTTACTGTATTTTTTTTAACTACGCACTTTGGTCACATGCTTCCACAAATCAGAAGCAGATTTCTTATTCCTGCAATCTTAATCACATTCCTATTATAAAAATATACCATAATAATTATACCACGGTACTCTTGGCAGGATACTCTGCATTATATACCACTGTATTCAAAGAATGAATAACCAAAACACCACAAGTATGCCTGTATTAAAAAAAAAATAGGACTATTTTGCCTTAAAAATTCAATTTGAAGCCAGAACTCCTCACTCACTCATTAGTCTCTGCAGAGTTCCAGTCTCCTGTTTTAGGAACTGTTTGGTAGCTTACACATCGAATTAAAGCCAATTGTTTTCCTCATTAAACATAAGTAGCCTTTATGACCCCAAACACTTCTTCTCATGTTGTGAATTATACCTACATTGCAGATGGACTTCTAATTTCACAGTTTAAGCAAGAAAGGGACAGTCTCCTTTTCTGGTTTCTTCTCTTAAAATAACATTAATTCCAATAGATCCACAGTGCTTCACATCTATGTCACATCAGAATTACACATCCCATACCTGGGATGTGATTCCTTCTTTTACTCAACCCATCACTCTAGGTCCAAGACACTGGCAGCTTTATTAAATTAGACTTTATAGCTTTCAAGTTAGTGCAATATGGAAGGTTGAGTCAAGCCTGAAGATCCTTATCATATTACACCAGTGCTGATACAATCTAAATCTCTAGGGACTTATTTTTCTTTGGCAGGAAAAACAAATTTCACCATTTGCAAATGTTATTGAATTTATACACAATGGCTGAAGTGCACATCCATTTAAATAAAAGCCATTAAGCTTGTTTAAAAAAAAAAAAAAAGAACCCACCAGGAACACCAGCTAACATCTTGGCTTAATGCAGTAGCTGCGGTAGTTAAAGAGTTGATATGTCTAAGGGTCTATTTCCTGCCCTCAGAGGGGAAATTAACTCAGTGATCTGAAAGATCTTCACCTGCTTGGGTTGTAAGCACATTGTCAGGTCCTGGTGCAGGTTAACACGGTGCTTTCAGGGGATTTCAAGGCCTGAGGCCCCAGGTGGGGAGGATGGTGCACCTGAAAGGAGCCAAGATACTCCAAGCAGGGGAACCTGGGCTCCAGCATCGCTGCTCACCCTGGGCTGTGGAGTAACAACGCTTTGGAGAACAAGCTCAAGTCTGCAGGCTTTGCTTAGACAAATTGCTGAAGAGGTCTCTGCCTCAACCCTCTTTACCTATGATAACACCAGGAGGGGAGATTTGGGCTTTCTGGTCAAGCTGGGTTCCCAATTCTCCACCAGGAGTATTTGCTCTTCTGCTTTCTTGTCTGTATCGGTAGCAACCAGCTCATGCTATCAAATACAACCACAGTCAGCAGGCAGCTAGGGGGATGTTCTCTCACACATATTCCCCCAAAACTAGGTGCCAAAACATCAGCTTTGGAGAAGATAGGATAAAGGTTATTTTCAGAATAGGACAACACCATGAGAAGCCCCATAGACCCTACCAAAGAAGAGAAGCAAATAGCAGAAGGGAAGAACAATCCAAGACAGGAACATTAACACATTCTGCCCACAAAGACTCTTTCTGGCATAACACATTCTAAGTCTATTGGAACAGCTCTTAACCCATGGCATCAGAGAAAAGCCTCCTTTAGGAACTGGCAGAACAGTGTGTTTCAGGCTCAGGGACAGGGGCTGGGGTGGCTGCAAAACTCCCTGCTTGTCACCTATTACACAGCCTGCTCCACAAGCAGGAGGGGGAAACCAGGCTACAACAGGCATAGTCTTTTCTACTGCTCAATTTACACATTCATAAATACCTGAGGGTGTCAATTCCAAAGTAAATGCTTTCCTACCTTCAGCCCTGGGACTTCCTGAAGAGGACAGAGGATCTGGGAGTTAGACACCAAAAGTAAATTTGAGACACAGTCCCTTGGAAAATTGAAAGCAGACCTTGATTTTTGCATGCCAAGAGCTCTACAGCAGTAATACAGCTTAAGGCTTCCTTTCCTGTACCCCTGTAGTACCAGCACATTAAAAGAACAAAAAGATTACACTGAGGATTAGGTTTCCTCACTAAAAATCTTGCTTTGTAGCTTCACAGCTACAGACTGCCCTATTCAGAGTCTGTCCTCCCATGGTACGCGGATACCCCCTTCCCATTGAAGGTGATCAAATAGAAAAAATTCCAGCTCTTGCCTCTAAATTGTAACTTCCTATACATTGTATAACATTGTCACATCATCCACCCTAAAGAGAAATAAATGCGTGATTTCCAGAATGAAGTCACCAGTGTACAAAATTAACTCAGTGACCGCATCAGCAACAAGCATAAACAAAGTTGCAAACTCTGATTGCATTGCAAAAGCAATTAATCACCACTTAAAAAAAAAAAAAGGGGAAACCAAAGGGGCGAAGGCACTTCTCCATTTCTTGGGCATTTTCCCCATTTTCATTTTGTCTGCCACAGAACATAGCTTTTTCACTATTTGTGTACAATTATGTATTAAAAATTTACATAGAAAGATCAAAACCTGTGCCGGACCTACCTCTGGCAGATGCAGAAGCTTTGGTTTTCCACACCATCCCAGTTCAGCAGTGGTAGTACTGCCGACTGAAACTTTTTCCTCTAACACTACACAAACATAACGCCCTTGCTTCAGTACATTATTTATTGTAAGTCACTCTAAGTATTACTGAGAATACACAGAATAATAAAAGTAAAAAATAAAAGCTTCAGAGGAATTATTCAGTTCACTGTATTGGAAGAGGCACTTTAAGATAATAGAAACCGTAGTGCTATTAAGCACACTTTCTCATACTTTGCCTTAAAAAAAAATCCAGCCCTGTCATAGCAGAGATGTAAAATGATCCCAGCAGTGGTTTATTTAGCAGTTCAGGCAATGGAGTTTGACAGATGACCACCAAGAACTGTTTTCTGGAGGAAAACCATTCACCTTGGGTGCAGCCACCGATAGCAGAGGCAGCACAAGGAATGCAAGTCCTGGCACCGCAGCAGCCCACCCCGCCCTCCGTTTTCAGAGGCTTCCCAAGTTCTTCCCCACTTTTCTTTCAGTGCTCCAACTCTGGCCGGCAGCCGGAGAGCAGGGAACTGACGGCTCTCCCCCAGCATCTCCCTCCCGATCCCCAGTCCCGCTTACCTTCCCCAGGGCGCTGCCTGCAGCCTCCCGGCCGCCCCGAGACTGCCACGGGAACAGGGACACGCAGACACACAGCCTCTCCCTGCCCTGGGCATGCCAGGAAACTGTGCCTAACACTTCAGAACGCTCAGCCGCTGGGAACTAAAAACAGACCCTGCGCGAGGCTGGATGTATTTTTGTCTGCAGGCTACACACCCTCCTCCCGTTCAATTTTTTCCATTGGTGGAGCAGCATGATGCAGCCTTCCCCAGAGGATGGTTTTCCGCGGGCCGCCCGGAACGATTCTGCGGCCGGGCTGCCACGGTGCCGGGCAGCCGCCGGGGAATACACCGTGACTGAGCTCTTGTCTGACCCCACATTCCTGAGCCTCCAAGCTGCTTCCACAGGAAAGCTGCTTGGAAATCTGCTGAATTGCAAGGCGTTTGCCTGCCTGAAGCTAGCTCCAGGGTCTCCTCCTCCTTTTTCTCTTTTTTTTTTTTTTGGTCGTCTTTTGTGGGTTTTTTTCCTGGCTTCCCCCCTCCCCCTAAGCTTGTTGGGAGGGATAGAGTATCCCTAACGTCCTTGAGTGAGACACCCTGGCAAAAATGTAATTCCTCAAACCACAGCAGGAATGTTGTAGTCACGAAAACCCACTCGCAGCAGCAGCTCTCAGCTGTGTTTTACAACTCTGCACAACAGCATCACGGATACAACCACAAACTCTGGCGCTCTCTTCCTTGCCACTTTCTTTTGTCAGACATTTACACCTTCCCATGGGAAGAATTAGTTGGTTTTTAATAACTGACCTTAGATAAAATGTGTTTCTTCATATGCAAATAGCATCACCAAGTTACAATATACAGAGCTAGGCTATTAATCTGTAGTTAGGTGCATGAACAATTGCTTTATTACCAGAAAAGCTCAAAACTTCATTGATTGCAGCAGCATTTGGTGAACGAACTTGGCCAAAAAACAATGTATTTATTCAAATATTCTAATAAAATTGCAGAGTTACATTCAAGTGCCAAGTGTGAAAATAAAGCCAAGTTACACTGCAGATGACGTGTTCATTTGAAAAGAAACACATGAACAAGATAATAAAAAGCATTAGTAACCCACAAAAGCCCCAAATCAATATATATGTTCACAAATAAGAAAGAATGATTTGCACAGTAACAGAGGAATTGCCACCTAAAAGCAGACCCCTGTTTTACTGTGTCCATTATCCAGACTCATTACAGAGGAAACTCCAGAACCCAGCAGCTTTGAAGTAATTTGGAACAAAATCCTATTTAATCTCCAAAGCCCAGTTATAGCTAACCCATCCACTGGAAAACAACAACTTGAATCTCTTCTCAAACTTCACAGGTTAACAGTATTATCACTGAATATACTCTCCTCATCACGGCAAAGGTCAAATCCTTCCTTGAATTCTACTGATCTACATTAAGCTTTCCATAAGTGAGTTCCATGGGCCAGTTTACGTAAAACCTAATTGAGCAGCACATTACTTATGCCCATACTCCTAAATTCTACAACCGAAAATAGGTCTGGGGGCTTCACATCTGCTTGTTCTGGTAAAAAACTTTTCCCTCTGTGCAAAGCAGACTATTTTCTTCTTCATGTTCCTGGTACAGTTACATTCTTTTCACTTAGTATTGCTGTGGTCCCATTATTTCACTAACAGGCTAGATCCAAGTCCTGGGACTAACATGGAAGCAATGTCAGCTCACAAGATAAAGTACCAGACCTCTCACAGGAGAAACACTTGGCCTCTGGTCCTATCCCCCTTCTCACACAGAGTATAGCATTTCCCCCTTGAGTCCATCTCTTAGGTCATTAAATAAACCACGTTCAAATGATTCCTTAAACAAAATTAGTATCCAACCAGTCCAGAAGCTTTTCATCATCAGCTATTCTGTTGAATTTATCTTTCTTAAGGATGAATGTTCAGAAGGATAAATACTATTCCCAACGATGTCTCTCCACCACCCTTTTCAAAAAATAGGGATTCTTCCTTAACTCAATGAAAAATACCTAGACCAACACAACCTAGGACCCAGCTGAATCCCATTAATACCTCACAATCTGTCAGTAACAGGTAATAAGGCTGTCCATTCCCTTCCACTTCCATTTGCGGAGGGCTACCCCCAGATGTCAACAGGCAGTCTTGCTATTAGTGCAAAACACTCAGTCCTGCACTTTTTCCTTCTTGAAGTTCACTGCATGGGATCATTCCAGTCCTAGGGGACATTCAGCTATTTACTACATTATTTCTAATTTACCTGTGTATTCACTATGCCTTCCACTTTTCATCAGCCAGTTCCATCAGCGTATTCCCTCTCTTTGTGACAAGGCAATCAATATTCATTAAATTTGGGTGTAATTCTCCAGCTGATATTTTCAAATATGTTTTATTTTCAAAATTTCACCTCTCATATACCTGATTACTTTTAGCATACTGACATTGCATGCTAAAGGCATACTTTTCTGACTTCTACTTGACTTATTTGGTACAGACTAGCTTGTGGGTTACAACATGAGGGTCCTTATTTATTATACTCCCAAAACTGACTCTCCACATCCACCTTGTCCCCCTTTTCTCACCCGCTGCCTTGCCATTATCAACTTGGGACAACCTGTTAATGACATATTCTCTGGAGATCATCAAGGAGTAGGCAAGCCCCATGGTGAGAACAATAGATTAATCTCTTACTACCATAGAAGTATTTACACACCTCACAATCTTCCACAAATGTTTTATCATCATAACATTGCTGGGAAAGAGAAGGGTGTCATTATCCTTATTTTCTAAAGAGCTGCTAGGTCACACAGGAAATTAAGGGGTATTTCAGTACAGCAAGAGGAACCCCCATAGCTTGTGTTAATGTATGTTTCTGGTAGTTTAACGGCTCTTAACATCCCTGTTTTGCAATAAAAACAAACTGCAGTTTGTGCAGAGAAATCCATAATGGAATTAAAAATAAAGTTGCGTGTATTAATCGTGAAAATTCATTTCTTTCCAACTATAAAGATGTTTTAAAGCCACTTACTTAATTTTATAGATGGAGAGAAATGAACACTCAAAATTAAAGAGAGGTATTTTAATCTATCTTTTATACCACTTTTACACTACAAAACCTTAGATTTTACTTCAAAAGTGCAAAGACATCCCACTGTCACCATAGTTTTGTTTCCTAAGCAATGGAAATCCATGAAGAAAAAGATAGAAAATGCACATATTCCCAGCATTCATGCTGAGAAAATGACACACCTCCTTCCCCCCTAAAGTCAGCCTACTTTCAAATACATATGCTACGCCTATAAAATATCTTTTCCAAGACACAGTCCAGTCTGTTTCTGAAATGCCAGTTCTCCATTTTGCCTCTGCCCTCTCCTGCCTGGCTCACTTGACATTGATACAGCTGAGCTGTGTGAAAATCCCTGATCCATAAGGTCCCTCTACTAATAGTCAACAGATGGGTGCTGGATGGGCACATGTGGAAAGATATCAGTGTCTTGCCGATCATGTCTTAACCACAGACTGTTACAGTACACAGATGTGTACAGAGTCTTCCCATGAAATCCAAAACAGGTTCCCATGCTCTCTGAAACAGAATCTGTAGGAATTAAAGAAGTTTGAAATAGGAAATTTCAAACTTGAGAGGGTTCTCAAATCAGAAACCTCTAATGGAGCTCTCAAGAAAGCTGAGAAGCTATGCTATACTAAGTGTAACTAATGCGAAAAAATAGTTGCATGTTATTGTCAACAGGGTAATAAACAGAGATGAGTTTCAAAGCCTTGCTGATCTCATGACTGAAACATCTGAATCATGCAACATCTGCTAAAGAAATATTCTCATTAAACTGTACTTAAGATCCATTCTTGGTATCTTTGGCCTTGAAGTGGAACCGCACAAGAAACACAGTGGTCTCCCATTCAACCAGCGGCGAAGGCAAACCTTACACCCCATGAAATTCTTCCATAAAGACAGTTCAGTTTCTGAGAACTCAACTTTCTGCAAGCCGGTGGTCACACACTCAGCTTTCTGATCTCATCTCAAAATGTTTATCAGATGCAAAATGACAAAAAAATGATTGAAGTCATTCATTACTTAATTCTAATTCAGAGGAGTTTGGGAAAAGAGTAAACAGGAGCCTGTGTGTTAGCCCATTCCTGCTCACCAGAAAGCAATGATGATCACTTACTGAATGAGATCATCAGCACAAGTCTAACAGCTCTGGCTATTGGTCAGAAGAGATGTTAAGCAACGAAAATATGAGGTACATGAGCACAGTTTTATACCCTTGATTATCACAGAGACTCACAATGCCCTAAGTGCCTACTACGTTTCTGTCAGTCTCCTGTTCTCTCTGTGAAATGCTGTGATGAAAGAGATCAAAGGGATTCTCCCCATTCCCACCTCCCTGTGGAGTCAGCGTGTTCTTGCCCAGCTCATCAGAGAAGAGGGGCTGCTGTACACACTCTCCACACTCACCTTGTGTCCAGAACAGGGAGAATCCACTGCCATTTAAGGCATGCAATAAAACACATTTGATGTTTAAAGCAAGATGGAATTTTTCCTTTCTTTTTATGTTGCACAGTTCTTTAGCACTGCTGTAGACAAGGGCTTACTATTTGTGGTTATGATCTATTTTCAAGTGTTACAGAGAATAGTTGGGGAATCGAAGTGCCTCTAGTCACTGTCTTATTCCTTTCAGGATAATTAAATTAAGAAAGATAAAGCATGATCACATGATGGCAAGGCACATGGCACGAGCATTACTAAAAAATGGGAAGATAGGAGAGCAAAAAAAAAGATAAACTATGCAGCACACCTATCTCTTCAATTTCATCAACTGAGCATGCTGGATTTGAGAAGTGGATCATTGGCATGCAATGATCCACCAATAATCCTGTACTTGGGACTGGCTGGGATAGAGCTAATTTTCTTCATAGTAGCCCCTATGGTGCAGTGTTTTGGATTTGTGACCAAAACAGTGGTGATAGCACATGATTGTTTACACTGTTGCTGAACAGTGCCTGCACAGCATCAAGGATTTCTTCATTTCTCACTCCGTCCTGCCAGGGANTCAGCACAAGTCTAACAGCTCTGGCTATTGGTCAGAAGAGATGTTAAGCAACGAAAATATGAGGTACATGAGCACAGTTTTATACCCTTGATTATCACAGAGACTCACAATGCCCTAAGTGCCTACTACGTTTCTGTCAGTCTCCTGTTCTCTCTGTGAAATGCTGTGATGAAAGAGATCAAAGGGATTCTCCCCATTCCCACCTCCCTGTGGAGTCAGCGTGTTCTTGCCCAGCTCATCAGAGAAGAGGGGCTGCTGTACACACTCTCCACACTCACCTTGTGTCCAGAACAGGGAGAATCCACTGCCATTTAAGGCATGCAATAAAACACATTTGATGTTTAAAGCAAGATGGAATTTTTCCTTTCTTTTTATGTTGCACAGTTCTTTAGCACTGCTGTAGACAAGGGCTTACTATTTGTGGTTATGATCTATTTTCAAGTGTTACAGAGAATAGTTGGGGAATCGAAGTGCCTCTAGTCACTGTCTTATTCCTTTCAGGATAATTAAATTAAGAAAGATAAAGCATGATCACATGATGGCAAGGCACATGGCACGAGCATTACTAAAAAATGGGAAGATAGGAGAGCAAAAAAAAAGATAAACTATGCAGCACACCTATCTCTTCAATTTCATCAACTGAGCATGCTGGATTTGAGAAGTGGATCATTGGCATGCAATGATCCACCAATAATCCTGTACTTGGGACTGGCTGGGATAGAGCTAATTTTCTTCATAGTAGCCCCTATGGTGCAGTGTTTTGGATTTGTGACCAAAACAGTGGTGATAGCACATGATTGTTTACACTGTTGCTGAACAGTGCCTGCACAGCATCAAGGATTTCTTCATTTCTCACTCCGTCCTGCCAGGGAGCAGGTTGAGATGGGCAAGAGGACACATCTGGGACAGCTGATCCCAACAGACCACATAATCCCACACCATATAATGTCATGCTAAGTAATAAAAATGAGAGGTTTTTTTGACAGGGTTCTCACTGAAACTTCCGAGACCAACAAGGCCCTCACAAGGGTTAACCCGAGACAAATGTTGCCCTCAGAAGCAGCAGTCCCCACATCAACAGAGAGGCTTGCCCTGTACAACCTCAAAGGCTCACACTTTTTAATAGTCTTTTTCTCTTTAGAACTAACAGTAAAAGCTGAATTTTTGAAAAACAAAGTGAGAAACACTGATACACAAGACCAAGATCAGAACCTGTCCTAAACAGTACTTGCTACATCCGATATCACTAGAGTAGAATTGACGCATCCTTTTTTGACAAGCACTCTACTTCAACAATACATTTTTTCAATATACAATGAAGAGTAACAAATTTGAGTTAACCAAATCATTCTAATTAACTAGGTATTTGTTTCTTCCAAGCTGTAATTAAAAGCTCTTTTACTGCAGCAGATACATGTAAAAAGGTTCTCAATTTAGGACAGTTAATTTGCAGGAACAAAAATCTAAAGCTTGAACAAATCTCATAACAATATGAATGCAAAGGTTTTTGGAATACATTATGTTAAAAAATAAGAACTGAAGCCTTCACACATGCCATTTAAAAAAACTTGTCTATTAAACACATAAAAAAATTTGAAGCTGGAGTCATTTGTCACAAGAATATACTAGGAGATCTTACAACATAAATATTTACAAAGCACACATGTTATTTCACATCGCATTACTACCATTGCTTGTTCCATTAACTGATCCAACACACCAGCTAATCGCTTGTGCAAAATTGACTATTTGCTGCCACCCATTCAAGGCAGAAGCACAAACATTTGCCGGGGGGTAGGAAGCTTTAAGGGGTTGTTTTCTAACCAAACCTATTAAATAATTATTATATAATTTTTCTTTTGAATACTGATCATTGGTTCATCAATTAACTTAGAAAAATCTGCATACATAAATAAATGTTACAGAAGGATAAGTATGGCAAAGTTTCTAAGAAAATTGTGTCAAAACACTGTTTGCTTCAATAGCATGAACCAAAAGGCATATAAAACAGATTGCTGCATAATGAATTTCAACTAAAGTTGTCCTGAATATGCATATGATTTTATAGGATGTTTCAAGACATCAATGTTTCCCCAGAAGTTTCAGATCCTAGGATTAGATGAGTATACAGCAAATTCTGCTTAACAATACCTCTAATCATTCTGTTTGTAGAGAAGCACTTCAAAATGTAAAATAGGAAATTAACACAACAGAAGGAATATTAAAGAAGTCAAGTTTGAGGATGGGAGGTTGTTTACCTTTTGTTTTTTGAGTCTTGATTGTGGTTTCTCATTATAGCTAGCCGGCAACCGTACTAAAAGTGGTAAATGGCAGTATTAGCAGCTTATTACAGTATCATTAAATTAACTAAAAGAAATACTGGGGTATAAAAGCTAGATGAAGTCTGGCTAACGTGTTGCTCACACCCACACGCACTGCCTCAACAGAGCAATGCACAAATCCTGCAAAGCTATTTGCCTGAAGCAGAGTGAACAATGAGAACAAGTTCAACATCTGCCAGGGTGTCCAACTGCTCACAACCATTTTTCTGGTCAGAGGGGGCATTGTTTAAGTTGACAGGTTCCTAATGGCCTGAATTATTTAGCAATTCTCAAAAGACTCTTTCTACTCATTAGAGAGGAAAATGCGAACCACCCCGGCCAGCGTTCCCCTGCTCCCCGGGAGCCGATCATGCTAATTGAGGAGAACATCACAACGTGTCCCATTTTAATCACATGAGTTAAGCAGGCAGGAGGCTTCTATTATCCCCACCCTACAACGAGAGATGGAGGGCGCCAGCTCCCACAATAATATGCACCTCGGTTTATCATCATTACGATGTTTTTTAAAGCCTTCAGTTTGAACAAAGAGGATATATATGTGTTGCTGCTAAGCACTACACCCACCAAACTAAGTAGAGAGGTAAAATACATTAAAGAGAAAATTGAAACACACAGCTTGAAGCCCGAATGCTAAGTGAGCAGAAGTAAGCATCTCAACATATGGGACGTTAGGGGGAGGCTAAATAGCTGTTTATTGGTTTTTTTCTTCTCATCTACCATATGATCGATGACAGGTATAAACAAAACAGAGTAGCAGCACAGTGGTTACAGACAAGTGACACTCTTACCTAAAGATCCACATCTTTCAAATATATTCCCGCTTCTAATACAGACAGAAATGAAGGGGAATGCTACTAGTAACAGCAGCTTTACCTATGATGGATTATTTCTCAGTCACTTAGGAGCAATCAAACATGCTCTGCAGCAGTAATAATCTCGTCTAATCCTAGCCTTTCTCAACATGGGAAAAAATGCAAGTCTTACAATCAACAGGACTGTCTTACTTTCTTCACAGCCTCCAAAATTTGGAATCTCTTCAAAGCCTAAGATCTGAACAGAGTTCCTCACATAAACTTCATAAGGAATGTTAGTGCAGTAATTAGGAATGCCTGCAATAGACCTCTTTTACCAAAACACAGACCATGTGTAAGAAAGAGATTTACAAATCATTCAAAAGCTATAATGGAAGACATGTAAATATTTGGTAGATTACCATACAGAACACAACAGCTATAGGGAATTGCCAATTTGATGGGAAGACAAATGGAAGAAGAACACTTCCAAATTAATATTATTACTTCTGTTCCTAAGCAACCACAATATGAATAAGAAACAGCAAAAATTAATTACCTTAATGCCTATAATAGGAGTTCAGGAAATTCCTTTCTTATTCTTTAAAGACATGCTACAATGATAAGCCTTCCAATTAACATGATCAAAAAGTAAGCCACCAGTTTACTTACAAAATCTTTATTTTGTCATCTGCATATAAACATTTCCAGAAGCAGAAGATTAAGTCAGTGAGCTACATGGAAAAATAAAAAATCTTCTGCCGGCATGACATTGTGATTAAATAACTAAAAGCCCAAAAAAGCAGAGAGACAACATGATGCCGGCCTATTCAGCCATAAAATTCATTTCCAATAACCACATTTCAGCATGCAGCTTAGATCATATGTAGTATTTTCCTATTTGAGAGCGTGCAAGATTGATTGTTACAGGCTCAATTGTCCCATACACAGGCAAACAACATGTAAGGAATGATTAAATCAGCAAGATTCCCCCACTGAGCCTCCTACACAAGCTTACACTCAGGCAAAGGAGAGGTGGGGTCTCTCCCAAGAAACAAAAGCAGAGGATTATGTGAGAAGCCCAAGACCATCTGCACAAAGTCATGTGGCCAGGGATTTCCTCTTCCCCTTGCTGTGTGCTGGGCATCCTTTCCCACTTCTAGTCTGAGCTGCAGGGTGGGCAGCAGAGCTGGACTTAATTCCCAGCTCAGGGACAAAAGAGAATCAGGGACCAGGGGTTTCTGGGGCCCTCTTTGCCCATACTTACTGCCTTCCAAGCTAAGCCACTTAGGGATGTAATCCTTAATAACCCCAATGTGCAGAAGTTCATAATGTCTGGGTCATTGTAAAATTCTGCATACCCTCGTCCCAGCCCAGCCCCTCTTGCGTTCCTGAGAGTGGAGTCGGTCGGGCACGGTCACCCTACTTCCACCCATCTCCCAGACACAGAGCAGGGGGCTTTTCCATGCAACCGTGCTCAGAAAGACACAAGCCTTTCCCCATGTGTATACCAGTTTCACGTGAATTAACAAGTGGAGCATCAGAATTTTGTGTTTTCTATTTTCTCTCATTGAAGTTCCGTTCTCCTTGCCTGAGGTAGAAAGATCAGGCAAGAAAAAAAATTGTTCTTGACCTCAACAGGATATCTTGTTAGGTTACAACAGCCTCAAGGACTCTTTCCTGGCATCTGAGAAGGGGGTTACAACTAACATTCCTGTTGTTTCACTTTTTCCATGAGGCCCAGAGGGTAACTCTATAGCATTTTCCCAAATATAATGAAACATTAACTCTATTTGCACTAAAGGCAACTCACAAAGCAATGTTTGGATGCTCTTTGACTTCAGTATCCCTAAGCAATGTGCTGCAGCAGATCTGTTTTTCCAAAGTGCTCAACACTTTCTAAACAACACTCGTGCTGTGTGAATAGTCTGCTCTGTGACAGCAATTGCTGAGTCCTGACTGCTCTCTCCCTCCTTATCAAGCTGCCTTTTCAGCTTCCTGAAATATTATTGCTGACATAATGGCATTGCTGAGACAGAGCCCAATCCAAGCCAAGCACAGATAATAGAAAGACTTCTGTGGGCTTTGGATCAGGGCAAAAGTAGTGAAAGTACCCAGAGGAAGAAGTCCCTGCTTTTCATTTCAGAATGGTCCTTAATATATGCCTCACTCCAGGTATTTTATTCTTGACCTTATAGCAGGCTAGTACGGTACACTGAGGCAATATATTGAAATATATCCCTCACCTTATCTTAAATCCAGATTATTGCATCTTTACTATCTCAAATCTGTAGAAAAATAAAGAAAATTTAAAAATTAAAATCAAGAAAAGATTACATTAAGCAAACTCTCATCTTGTTCAACTGTGCTAAATACAGAAAAAGGATACTCTGTTTACCCACCACACTCACTACATACTGAGTTTATCAATGCTGGCGTTAGTTTTGCAATACACATGGGACAGTCTGCAACCTCTTCTTGCAGGCTGTATTTGTGAAATGCAAGATGACCTCAGGCTCATCCCCAGGAAATCCTTAACTCCTCTCTATTCATCAAAAATATTAAGCAGTCATTACCTTCCAGGTCAAATCAAACTTTGTTAAATACCCCCCAGAGATATATCTATATACCTATATATATATATAAAAATTGGTCAACCTTCCACTGCAAGATTCATGTCTGGACCTAGATTTTGAACAATATTCAAAAACAAGGAATGTCTGGATCTCAAGGTTTTACTTAATTGTGTCTGGAATAAATAAAATCCAGAGTCTAGTCTGCACTTCGGCTCTACATTTCCGAACTGCTTCCAGAGCAATATTTTAATCTGGCCAAATCACTATTTTTAGTAAGTAGAGGTAGTAAAAAGTTTTCAAAAACTATGTGTTTGATAAAATAATTTTCTTGAAATGTGCAACTGGGGGAGAGGAGGAAGTCCATATAAAAATCTGCAAGATGTTTTGGTAACTTACCATTTTTCATTTTTCCACAACAAACTTCTATGGCTGACAACTATGAATTTGACAAATGAACACATACACAGAGAAAAACATGCAGAGTGCCTCATTTTCCATGTGGTGGTCTGTATTTGCAATGTTAAGATCAACTGTTACAGCTCAGTGTCCCTGACAGGCAGCATGCCCTCTCTAGAGGGACACTTGTTTGGCCCATCAGCATCTGAAGAACTGAGCAAAACTACAATAGTGTGACATCAGTACAGTGCTTTTTTTAATATACCACATCAGTCCCAGTTATGAAGTTTGTAGCTGCTACAGCAAGCTAACACCTCAACATGAACAAAAGTAAAAACTCAGCAGTGACCCTTGCAGAGATTCCAAACATTTCTGAGTTTGTTCCTTGTTACTTTGTCAAGGTACATGCAAATAAACAATTTTAACTATGACCAATTCCACTACTAGGAAATGAGAATGGCCAATTAACCAATGGTCATTCCTCACTGTAAAAAAAAAGTGTTTCCTGATTTTCAGAGACAACCTCCCATGACTTCAGGTTGTGCCCGTTGCTGCTGGTCCTGATGCCAGGCACCACTGAAAAGAGCCTGACTCCATCTTCTTTTCACCCTCCCCTCAGGTATTTCTGTTGGTGAGATCCCCCTGAGCCTTCTCTCCTCCAGACTGAACAATCCTAGTTCTCAGCCTTTCCTCATCCAAGAGGTGTTTCAGTCCATCAACCTTGTGGACCTTCATCAGACTCTCCCCAGTACCTCTATTTCTCTTTTGTACTGGGGAGCCCAAATGTGGACACAGTATCTCAGATGTGGCCTCACCAGAGTTTAGAGACAAAAAAGCAGGAGAACTGCTGGTCTGGTGTTTTGGGGGTTTTTTGGTTGGGTTTTTTTTTTTGGGTTTTCTGTGTTTTTTGTTTTGCTACTATTCTTAAGAAAACTGTTACTGCAGAAGAGGTGAGGTTCAGAAGTACTTGCACAAACATGCAAGAGAAGGAGGGGAACCAGAAATTCATCTTCACACTTTCTGGCATAGAGGCTGAGAAGCCCTTAAGCCACATGCCTATCACCATTTGCTAGCCACAGGCTGATGGGAAAATGGAGATGCTGGCCAGTGCCATAGCAGGAGTCTGACTAGAGCTTTCTGGCCAAGAGCTGAGCTGCCAAGCTCCCCACAAGGCCAGAGCCCCTCTGCCTTGGCATGCAGAGAAGCCCAGCATCACTAAAAGCCAAAGCTAGTAAATGTGGCTCATTGGCTCACCCATTTGGTGCCCTTTATCATGCCTGCTTCCTCCAGGTTTCTGTGATGGCCATTATAGACTGTGAAAGAAAGCAGCTGCTTTATTTACATCCTTTGGCAGGAATAGGCAAAATGTCTATCTCTCCTTGGCTCTGAAATACAAGGAATTACAAACAAACACAAATGGATGCACGTGCATTTCCTAAGGACAGAATTACAAATCAAACTTTGTTCCTGAGAAGGAGATCCATCTCCCTTTCAAGCAGTCTCTACAGAAAACCCTCTTATTCTGCAAATACAGGCTGAGCATCAAATTCAACCTATTACAGCAGGTAGCACTTTTCCCCTGCTTTGTACCATCATAAATGAATGCACAAGGCAGAAGGATCTTGAGAGATGTTCCCTGCTTCAATCACATTTTGTTCAAGAATGGAGTGCAAACAGCAGATCTGGTCATGCCTCTGTCATTCATTCTCATTGGCTGAGGAAATAAGAAACAGTCATAATAAAGCTTGTATCAAGTACAATCTGCAGGGAGAGTAGTCTTTCCGAAATACTGGAAGTTGTTTTAATTAAACACCTGAGTTCAGAGCACTGATTCACAGGATGGTATTTCTGGCAAGAGTACAGCATGGACTGAGAAACACGTATCGTGTTGTTACTCTGGGAAACTGAATTTCTTATGACTCCAGAAGTACCATTTACTACCCAGGAAAAGCAATTTCCGTGGAGAAAAGCACTGTGTGGCTCTTTGGCTATGCACAGATTTATATTTAGAACTATCAAATTTTCCTTTCTTTCTGTATTATTGCATTTCTCATGCTACACCAAGCTTAACATAGGTACTCTTAGGAAGCCCATAAACAGCAATTTTCTTCCTGTACTTGGCTTGTACTGCTCAGCCATTGTACTGCTTTTTCCTCTCCCCTCCCAGGGGACTAGAAGCACCAAGTCCTTTCACTTTCTCTTGTAATACAAGTCTCACTCAGTATTGTTTTTTCTGGTTTATATTGCTATTTTTTACTCTACGGGGTGATGTAGCCATTTAGGATCCAAATGGGGTGGCAGATGAAACAGTAACTTTATCCTGCAAGCTCCAGATCGATAGCAGAACTGGGGGCAGCTAAAACAGTGAAAAGATGACCCCCTTCTCAGAAAAACTAAGTGCAAAACGTTATGAATTCATATTTGGCTGACTCTAAACCATGAGGTCATATGTAAGATTTTTCTTTTAAATGAGTATTAGGTTATTCTTAAAAAACAAACAAACAAACAAAACAAAACAAAACAAACAACCTAACTCTTGTGCTATTTTAAAACAAATTGGCTGGTAACACCTACAAGTCCAGCTGCAGGACAAAGAAAGACAACCACAACAATGCCAGACTGTCATCCCTACATCAGGAGTAACTTCAGTGAAATCAGTGCAATTATTCTGAAGAAAAGAAGGAAATGCTGGGAACAAAAGGACAACCAAGCTGCTTCACTGAGTTTAATTCACCTTTTTCACACAGTTTCATCTGTTTCTCTGCTTTTTCTGTGTATGAGATGAAGACTGGACCTGTGAGCACCCTGGAACACAGGGGAACTGAGAAACCTGCATTTCAAGAACACATTGAAGATGTTCATGACTTAGGTAAGTTAGTTACATTATTCCCCATAGCCACTGCTCCCTATTTCCTTCCCAAAAAATGGTCACACCAGGTTTTTCTGAAGACAATGAAGGCTATGTGAAGTGATGGACTATAAGATCTCTTTTTTCTTTGCTAGAGCATTCAATTTTCAAGCTGTCTCAGTCCCTTTAGAAAACACAGTGTAAAGCTGACAAGTGGGAAAACAAAAACAAAACATTTCACTTACAGAGTATTAATCCAGCAGGAACTTCATGAACTGAACAAATTGAAATCCCCCACTCATCCCAAAAAAAACCCCACAACAAATGACAAAAGTATGGAAATTGTCTCATTTTCTCACTAACACTGCCTGAAACCAGATGGGGTTTCCCAAAGACATATGGTCCTACTTATATTAAAGTAAAATTCAGATCTGATCATTTTAATCCGCCATAGCTAATCCTATTTGCCTAACCAAGAGTTAAAATAACTAGCACAGCTCTCCTTCCTCTGCTGGTTCACTGGGAGGCATCTACTCTGCTTTCCCTTGCTTTAAGCACTCAAGCAGTTCTTTAGGGCCACAAGACATTACCCTACAGATCATATAACTTGAATATTCTTCCTTCTTCAGCTTTTGGGAGAAAAGTTCTCCATTTTACTTTCTCTTTTGAAGTAGTCCCTTAAGAGAATGCATCCTTGGGTTTTGGTTTTTGGTGTTTTTTTTGGTGGTTTTTTGTTTGTTTGTTTCTTGGGTTTGGTTTTGTTGGTTTTTTGCCTTTTTTTTTTTTTGCAAAAGCTGTATCTGTTTTACTTACAACATCAGCAGACAGAAGAGGAAACCTGCAACTACAGCAACATAGGTCATTAATCAGTCCATAAAATTGTTGTCAAGACCTGGACAAAATTCACAGACTGCTCAGTGTTCACAAAGTTTTCACCAAACATCTGTAACAGTGTGGGGTGGGGGGAGTCTAGAGCACTTAAGACAATTGATTTTGCCAAGATTACGTTATGAAAACCCCAAAAAACTAAGATACATGGTGCTCAGACTGTGTATCTTAGTGTACCTCCTTTTTATTTACTTTAAAAAAGAATTCCACCTGGCAAATTTTAACTTTTTAATTCAGCTCTGTCCCCAAATACTCATCACTGTCCTACTTGTTCCTTTTCTCCCACAATAAATTCCTTTTTTGACCAACATCACATAGCTTCCAGGTATCATTAGTTGTCTCCACACTTATCACTTAGACTTTTCATAAGGCACTGAAGGTGAGGACATCTTCAGTGTCTATGGACAGAGGTCCTGGAGCACGAGGGCTCTGCTGATTTCTAGCTTCTCTCCCCACTGGCAGCAGCCCGATTGAGTGGCATGGAAAGGGCTAGGAAGGAGGGCAGCAAAGTCACACTTCCATGAAGCTTCTGAATTAATTTCTATTAGTTCCATTAAATAACTGCGTATTTTGGTAAACTTTCTCCATTCTCTCTTACAGCCACCACATTTAAGACATTCTGGACAACAAAGTAGAATAAATACATTGTTTATCTGTTTTATATATAACTTGAATCTCAAAAAAAGTAAAACTTGACACTTAGATTAGGAAGCCATTAAAGTGTCACATGTAAATGTACACAAAAAAGTGCCGGATTAAGAATTTGCTAAAATTAGGTATAATCACACAAATGTTTAAATAGGAATGATTCCTCATAATGTGACTTACTGATGTGCAAAAAAGATAACTATGATGACAGCTTCTTGGTTGCGAAACAGAATTTATCATGGTAAATAACCCTGGAGAACCAACCCAGCTCTAGGAAGACAACTTACAGCCAGTACAAAATGAGTTTAACACACCCACTACTACCTATGTGGGTGACTTTTAGGATGGCAGCACAAGTCACTCTAAACCCTCCCATGCTGAGGGAACCCAGTTTCAACAAACATATAGGATGTGAACATGGCAAAAGCCTGCAGTCAGACACACCAGATGCTGGTCTGTTTTTCTGCTACCCCAAATCAGTTCACATTTAAAACTCTGGTTTACCACCAGGGAGGAAGTGGGTTGGTTTGTTCTGCCCTCCCTTCCCACTTCCCTCCCAGGCCACACATGAAGGTAATGAGAATGCATAATAAGAATCAGACAAAATGCCATTTGCTGCTTCATGTTCATACAATAGCTGCACTCAGACAAGGCACTCTTTGCACAGGCATGGCATGAAGAGGAAACCCCAAACCCCTCTTTCTCCAAGGCTGTTCCTCTCACAGGGGCAGTTACATGCAATACCACTTAACTCTGAGGTATCTCATATCCACCTGAAAAGTAAACTAATGTTTATTGTTGCCATTTTTCCAGAACGGAAGAAACCCAATTTTGAAAAGAGAAGGGAAGATTGCACACAACCCCCAAGGGCAGGGTACAGTCTCTTTATGTCCATTCATACAGCAAGGGAAGTAATGAATCTGTGGCACTACTACTTGCAAATTAACTTTCTAGATGAAAACAAACATTTTCACATACAACTAACTACTCAAATACAGATGAGCTACTGCAGCAGCAGAAATAAGAACATTCAAGGGCTCCATCTTGATACCCTAGGAACCAATTTCACTTACAGTGAAGCACATACACCAGCTTTTACATGACAATGAACCTGCCAAAACTAAGGAAATAAAAATATTGTTGAAAATTGCTGAACATAATTGCCCTCCACCCATGTACAGCTCTTGGAGTAAAGCATTTGAGCTTCCAGGACTGCAAACAGAGACTGTTTAGCACAGCCAGTCAGTGGCTGGGCTCTGCTTTTGCTGGGAAGACGAGCACATCAAGCCTGAAACATCAAACCAGCAAACAGAGGAGTCTGAAGAAATTCAAGGTCATTGAGGGAAATGCTTTTATCCTGGCCGTGACATAAATCAAGACAGCGCTGTCTCAGTAAAGTGATAGTTGAAAAGTGGACTGAGATGTTAAGGAAAAGCAGAAGATCAATCCTACTGCCTCCTGCTGCTGGATTCCAGCTGCTTGCTGAAGGGAGGACTTTATATATTCACCATAAAGGAACAATTCTTCTTAAAAGAAATACTTAATTCTAAAGGTCACTCTGCTTCCTAATGTAAATAACCCAAATAGCAAACCAGCACCAAAAGGCATGCCAGTATTTAACACAGGAAATGTTACCGAGATCAACTGCTGACTTTCATTTAAAAAACCCAGACAGCTTAAGGACTGATGTCTGTTTGTTGGTCTGACCTCTTGGGTCCTTGAATCCACTCGATTATGTCCAAAGAAAAGTCTTTTAAGGACACTTGAAAATATAGTGGCACATACTTCATGACGGAAAGTTATTCTTTTGCTCTTCATTCCTCTGACAGACAATCCCAGGAAGCTGCAACTCTTGAGATCTCTTGATCAGCTTCTCCTGTAATCACAGTCAGGCAGCAAGGTCAAAAAGGAAACTAGCTATAAAACAATTTTTAATACTACTTATATATATTTTATTGTTTTTTGGTTTTAAGAGTTACATTATACAGAAGACTAAAGAAAATGCGTACAGTTTCTTGCAAAAGGGAAGCATGTATCCACTTCTTTGTTCTTACTTTTTTGCTTTAATGCTTTCTTCCTTCCAGTGAGCAAGGAGAAGAGAGAAAAAAATAAATAGAAATAAGTAATGTATCATGATCCCAGACAGCTTCCTGTCCTGGTTTGCATCAACAGTGTCATGAAACGAAGAATGACACAATATGCAATAGTTCTCCCAGCTTTGAAAAACGCATGTTAGGGTGGTGCATACACTGCAGAATACTGCAGCCAGAGTACACAACTGGACCACTCGGGTTTCTACATATGACAAATATCAGAAAAGCATTTTAAGCACAAGCTTAACTTTTAGCACATCTTTATCCTACTGAGGTCCTGTATCTTGAGCTACTGCTTAAGGCTTAACTGATGCTTACCCCCTTCAAAAAGCACTTTTTTTTTTTTTTTAAATTTTCTTCCACATTCCTGAAGGTGAAATCCTAACTAGACCAAAGTTGGCATGAAATCACTTCCTGAAGGGCCAGGATTTCACTTCCAGCTATGAAATTTCTTCAGATTAGCCTGGGATAAACTGTGTTCTACACTTGTAAGATTATTAGGTAACTGGTCCAAAAACCACTGCCTGCAGTCCCTGTGGAAGGGTTCGACTATGCAGGGAGAAAGCAGCAAGAATTCTTGTCCAAGGGACGGTAGTTAAAGCACATTAATTGCACAAATGAATGACAAGCAGGGTTTTGTCAATTTTGTTTGTAAGTTTCCGGGCCCCTCTGCCCTTTTTTTTCCCCATTAACAAAGAATATGTGGGAAGTCCTTCAAGAGAAGAGTGCAGAGACTCTCAGGATGAACTGGTCCCTCATCCTCTCCAGGCAATGTCCCAAGAACTGAGGACCTAAACATGGCAAAAATCAGTATAAGTCAACAAATTTCACTTCTGAAAAACTTTTCATTTTTTAAAATCTTTTAAAATATTCCAACTAACTGGTGCTGCAGCTTCTCATTTTCATCAATAGCAATCTTGATGTATTTTTCCTTACTGATGTCTGAGGAGGACTAGGAGACAGCAGAGGTAGTCAGGCTATCACTTAACAGCCCTAACCTGCAGAATCCCTTATTTTGATATGGATAAATTTATCTTGCACATTATTTCCTGCATTATGCATCTATTAACTTGGAGGAGCTGCAAACAGGGAAGGAAGCAGGGAGCATGGAGATAAGAGTGCTCCAGATGATGATTTTTGCAAGGCTGCAAAAGTATCATGAGACTCAGTGCACGTGCACTCTGTGGGGAGGGGGTGACAGAGAGGAGGCGATAGCTTTAAGTCCCTTCCATCCTGCCCAATAAATCTGAGTCTGACAGATCCCCACAGGCCTATATATCACTTTCTTTAATTAGGAGACCAGCTGCAACTCCTTGGCCAGAGCCTAGCCAAGCTTCCCATGCTCCTTCTATAAGTTTCTCCAACAAGTGGTGCTAAGAAGCAAAGAAACTGAATACAAAATTTAGCATGTGAAAAACTCTTCCATGTGTGACCTCTGTACCAGGCAACCTGAAAATCTACATCAGACTGTCTTTCTGCATAAGGGCATGACAAGGCAAAAAAAGAATGGATCTGGACAGTCTATGAACTTTATTTCCCGCCCAGTCCTTCCCCTTTTCCCACATCTCCATACA
This sequence comes from Aleadryas rufinucha, assembly GCA_013397815.1. NCBI lineage: Eukaryota > Metazoa > Chordata > Aves > Passeriformes > Aleadryas > Aleadryas rufinucha. Next base: position 700,723 of record VZTH01013402.1, read on the forward strand.
TTATGTACCATTTCTGCACAATCTGAATGAACAAGAAGCACTGATTCCATGATAAGTATGTGCCATCTACAGCGGGGTAGTTCCTCATTTAATTCTGATGAAGTTGCAGCTAGTTAAATATTTACTGGAGGGAAGCACACTGCCCCAGAGAATACTTTTGAGAACTTAATTCCAGATGCAGGGAGAGGCCATTGCCACAACTTACTTCTGTTCAATACATTCAAGATAATGAAATACAGCTTCACACAGTCCTTTCCCTTCCTCTTTCCTCCAAGAGAAAAGTAACTCTTGCAGAAATTTGCTGGCTATCTTGGGACTTGCCACTGGAAGCAGCAATTGCCTGCAAGAAGCTGAAAATACAAACCAAATCCAAACAGTGCATGCCAGTCTGTTAGCAGTGAGCTGAGGAACAGAGAAGCTTTAACAGCTGCTGTGCCCTGTGTATTGCCCGTCTGCTGCTGCTCCTCTTTCTCCCAGAAACAAAATTTTGAAAAATAAATAATCAGGAAACAGAATCATTCCCCAGCAGGCACTACATTTCTGTGCTATATAGGCACCTGAGGTGCAGATCTGATTGAAGCTTGTGAGCTCAGGTTACCCTCGAAGCTTGGCACAATTTGAACTTTCTTCTTTCAGAGAAAGGTAAGGAACAAGGGGCTACTGCCACTGCCTGAAAACCTCCCCAGCCTGACTGCTTCCAGTTCTGCTCTGTTCTAGTGGCACAGGAAGCAAGATATACTTAACCAAGTCTATCCTCTTTGGAAAGCAACAGTGGGGATGCTCCTAAATCCATTTTGAAGCTTATTTCACAGTAAGTCTGTACAGCTTCCTGGAGAGGCTGCATATTTTATCAACAGCTTAACTCTGAAAATACCAGACAGTTCTGAAGTAGCTTTTTTAGCAGGACAGTGAGCTGGCAGTGCAAACAGGAACAGCTGAAATCATCACTCTCTCCTGCTCTCATTCTGAGTCCCACATCCCATTTCCTCATTCTGTCTTCAATCACTGTGTCCCCAATATGTTCATCAGGGAACAGCAGTCAATATTAAATGCAGAGCCTCTTCAAATGTAATCAGATGGATTGGCATTATAAATTAATCTAGAGAAAGCCATTCAGGACAGTGGAAGAAAAAAAAAAGAGTGCAGTAAACAACCTTTGATTCACCTTAGCCTTTCAAGATAGTGATCAGACTGGATGCTAGTTTTTACAGGACACAGTGAGGGGAGATCATGCTCTACACTCCTACAGAGTGGTTTGATGTTCTGCTGCTACAGTGATAGCCTCAGTAGCCAGAATGAGTTAAAGAAAAAAATAAAAGAAAGGACTGCTGGGAATGACAAGTCTCTCAAGATGGTAGGGAGCACATTAGGCTGTTACCAAGTAAAGTGCACTTAGAACCAGTCCGTGCTATGATGCTTTGTTCTCTCCTGTAACAGGATACGGCAGGTCACAGGTTTGCTGTAGACAGAAAATACTTGTAAAGGGTCTTTCTAGGTTTCTTGACAGAAGCTTTAGCCTCTCCCAGAGCACCACAGCAGGATGGTGAAATAATGTTGCTGGGTTCCCCTGGAAAGTGCATGCTCTGCACTGGGGCACAGGAGTACCCAAAGGCGTGGGCAGGTTGGACCAGACTCTTCAGCTGCTGGACCTCTGAGGCACCTGGATGGGCAACGGCTGTGTGGCAAAGCCAGTGCCTGCTGGAACTGTCACAATGTGCCAAGAGGGAAGGCCACCACGTCCAACCATCAGCAGGACTGGCTGCCTGGCAGGAGCACACTCACATGGAGCACAGGGTGAAGAGGCAGCCGGAGGATGACAAAGGGCTGGATGTGCTACAGGAATGTCCTGCCACCACCACCCCACGTGCACCAGGGGTCCAGGAGCAAAGGCGCCAGCTCCTGGTCTTTCCTGTAAACCCTTAATTCATTACACAGCTCTGGCCCTCCTCAGCTGCACACAGGCAGGGCAGATAACAGGGCAGAACACATTAACAACAGCAGGTCCCTGGGGTGAGATTAGGCTCCACCTATGCCTTAGGAGATATCGGTCCCATCCAAAGCTGCCCTGAAGTAGTTAGCTGAGGACTTAGATAATCAATTTGGTTTGCTGCTCAGACTGTCCTTTGCTCCCAGTTATTCATCACTGCCCTGCTTAATTCACCATAAAGGAACTCCTCAGGAACTGCCCTGCCGTCAGGAAGGCTCTGTTTATTCAGAGGAAAGACCAAAAGTGCCAATAATTGAATGACTTCATTTGGCACCGACTGCTTAATTTAAGCAGATTTCTTTAGCAGAGAAACAGCTTTGGGGGAGAAAAAAAAGAAAAAAAAAGAGAGAAGAATTAAGATCAAGAATAATGAACTTTTTGTTAATTAGCCACCAGAAAAAAGCTCCAAAACTACAAAGACCATATGCAGTAAGTACCATGCTTTGCTGTGGACTCATCAGTGTTCCTGGAGAAAATGCACAGTGCAGCAAAAGGAATCTCCTCAAGGTCAGTACTGCTGGTCCCCTTCGGCTTTACAGTTTATACTATGTTCCTGGAGAGCTGGGGATGACCAGTGGAGAAAAGATATGGTTCCTGTCCATATCTTTTGATTAAACTTCTGCTATTTTCCCTTATTTTCGAATTTTAACCTGGGGCCCCCTTCCTGTCACAAAATTTCTGAAATATATTGGATGATACTGGCAGAATACAAATTATTATAAAAACAACATATGCATTGAAAATCATATTCTCTTTTTAATGTGTTATAACAGTATAATGATATTTCCTTTCCCAGCATTTTCTATCCCACTGTAAGCAACCACTCTACACTTCAAAAATATCAGCTGCTACAAAACAAATAAACTGTTGATGCTTGCAAATGGTATCAGAACTCAATATTTGCAGAGCTGACGTATAACATGTTAAATAGAGTTTTCATTGCTCTACTTGGATGATTTCTGTTTGACCTTTTTTTTCTCTCATCAGAAATTCAGAAGGAGAGTGATGGAGCAAACTTGTAGCAGAGCTGCAGAAAGAAAGGTGTACTTTTAAAGTATTTCAACTCTAAGCTGGTGATTACAGTACAAACCTAGCATTTTATTTCTCAAAACATAACACAGGACAATATGAAACTGAAACTAAATAAGAGGATATTCAATACAACTGGAAGCATAGCCCACAGGTTTTGCAGCATAATGATCTCTCTGATATGTCTTTCTTGCAAAGTCACATTAAAACACAGGTTGCATAGACACAAATAGATACTCCTCTACCACAGACACTTGGCTTTTTTAGATCACTGAGTTTAGCATTTGTCACTAGTCACATCTCTAAAAAAGCATCACTGTAAGAATCCTTTTCAAGAGATCCTTCTACAACATGTTGTTCCTGGCCTGTACCATGTACTTAATGTCAGAGACGCAAAATAATCTTTTCCAAATTATTTGCATGAAAGCTTCACACTCTATCAATTAAAGCAGGAAATGGGATGTTTAAGAAAAAGCCCACATTCTGATTTTCCATAAAACCTCTGCTATTAATACACCCAGATTCACTCCATGCTGTGTTTATGATTAGAATCCTTTGCGGAAACATTGGCTGGTTAATAATCATCTACATCTGCCACAATATCCCATTTATGCTTCAGCCGACATCCTTCCATTGTTTTATTAGCTACCTTTGATAAAGGATTGTCAGAATTATTTCCTCTTTGTTTGCAGGAATAATCTGAGGATGAAAGAGGAGAAAATAAAAACAGAAAGGTGACACTGACTTGTAGTACAGCTGGGATGGCAAATAAAGATTTTTAAAGGTCTCGCACATTGTTCACCCACTAAAGCAGCGTGTTTATTAACTAGAATTTACAGCCTAGACCACCCCCTGAGTTTTTAAGGGTTTGACCTGACCAACCCCAGGTGGTTTGCCCTTTCTCAGGGTTCATCCCAGGAGCAAAGTCCTGAGACCCTGGTGGCAGAGGGCACAGCTGCGTCACCCCAAGACCAAGCAGCAGTGCCGGCTGCATCCCCAGTGGCTGGCAGGGACCCCAGGCAGCAGGTCTCTGCAGGGTCCTAATCAAACCTCTGTCCTGGGGCTACTTTGGTATAATCCATGATGACACAGCTACTGAGCCTGCAACAGGCACTGAGACCAGAAACCTCTGCAGATGTTTGCAGGTAAACGCACAGCTTGGCTTATGACCAGTGTCACAAAAAACACTGTTCTGCTGAATTCTTAAGTGGAAAAAAAAAAACAAACCAGCTAGAGATCTCTGTTTTTCCACAGATTGAAAAAAATTGGTGGGATAAAAATGCAGTCTGTTACTTTGACATGAAAAAGGGGCGAGAAACGGACAGTGTACATTTTACAGGCAACAGAGAACTAGGATCACATTTATAGCCAGGACAGTTTCCAAACTGATTTGCCCCACTGCAATTCTTGTTTTGATATTTTAAAAACCACACACTACCAATTTCTTACCAGAGGTAACACGTCTTCCCCTGATCACCCTGGGCCTGGGGGATGCCCTGGTATGCTGAGGAAAGCCCAGAAAGACTGAAGGGTATCATGCTGGCACAAGGCTAGACAGCCTTCAGCTGAAGACCTGCCACAACTTTTGCAAGGACAAAATCCCCTCATGCCTACCTTGCAGGGATCCCTGCTCCCCACCTTGCGGAGGGGTTTGTTCTTGTCTTGCTGATGTCCAGGGGAGCAAAGAAGCACTGCTCTAAGGTAGACTGGGCTGACAGGTAACATTAACCAACCACAAAATACTAGAAGAGAACAATTAGTGCTATTGAGAGTTAATGAGCAGCAATGATAACAGAGGTAACAGTTGCCAGTTGGTCGCCCTCCTTTAAGCATCCAGATTGCAGTTAACCAGAGGCAAAACACATTCTCAGCTGCCAGGTGAGAAGCAAAGGAAAAATGGTTTTTTGAATACATACAACAGGCATCTAAGGGTGATCCACAGTCTTCTGGAAACTTGTTGCTGAAATTACTCAGCTGATCTGGCTAGCTTTTGATGGTGCCTGCTGCATATTAAGGCATTTGATGCACCCAAAAGCACTAAAAGGAAAGAAAACCATAACAATGTGCCAAGTATTAATCCGACCCTTCATTTCTGAGCAAGATAAACACTGGCTCCATTCAAACTGCCTCATGATTTGTTTTGCCATTGGAAAAGGCAAGCTCTACTTCAATTAAATTTGCCTGAGTGCTTTAACTAATCAAGTCTTACACTTAAACATGACTAAGTCAGAAGAAAGCTTGACAACAAAACAGCATGGTGCAGACCAGGAGAAATATCTGTGAAGTACAAATAATATATGAAAGAAAGCAGCATATTCTGTGCTGGGGCAGAATTGCCATTTTCCCCAGTTGGTGTGGGATGCAGCCCACCCAGGCAAGCCTTGTGCTGAGCAGTGAAGGTGGTGGCATTGCCTAATCAAAGGGTACTAAGAACAGATGGAGTTGTTCCCCCCGAAGCAGAGCTAGAAGAAACACACTGCCTGAAACTGACTTTTGAGTAGGTCCACAGAAAGGGCAACAGCACCTAGCCTGCTGCCTGCAGAAAAAAAGGCAATCACTAAAACACCTTTGCCTACGTACTTGAGAAAGAGAGGAAGAACCGAGGAGGAGACAGAGGAGATGAAGCAGGAGAAGAGACTGTGGGTGTGACCTGGGACCCAGCAGGGAAGGACACACACAGTCAGCTGTACCTCAGGACCTTGGCGGCACCAAGCCCTGTGACTGGCACAGCACTCACCTGCTGCTCCCATGGGACCACATGGTTGTGCTCCTGCTGTATGTTCACTTCTGGCAACAGGAGTCCATGTTCACTTCTGGCAGCATCACAAGCTACGCCACTAAGAATAAAACTACTTTTTGTTCACCCCTTAATTATGTGTGCAACAATGTTCAAGTCCAATTTCCATCAAAACCTATATGTCTCTAAAACAAAGATGTTTCATGCTGTTCCCCACCCCTCCTCCTCTCTGTTCCTCTGCAGTCTGATTTTGAGCAGCCCCACAGCAGGAGGACCGTGGTTTCCAGTGGTCAGGAGCCAGGTCAATTTGAGGAACAGGCAGCAACCTCCAGGCCAAGGATGGTCTCCAGCTATACATTGGGTACAGCCACAGCCACTTTTGTGCAAATAGCTGAACCAAAGAGCTGGCTTTTGGAAAGTAAAGCAGAAGCTATTGGCGCACTACAGACCTCCCCAGGCTGGGCCTAGAAGCAACACAGCCACAATAGCAGATACCCAACTCCTGACTGCAGCAAAATGCAAGCAAGAAGCCTGTCAGAACACTCTGAGGCCAGGATTGCTCCTCTACACCTCGTTACCCCTCCAGCACTTCTGCACCATGGGGGTGGCCCAGCAGCCCACCCAGGCTTCTGTCCAAGCTGCACAAAAACATCCTGGGAACTGCACTACAAACCAGACAGTCTGTGAAAAACAAGAGCTGAAGACTCACTACCCCACCAACCAAATACTGTACCTCTGAGCACCATAACCACATCGTTTAATCCTGCTCTAGGATGTTATGAGGTAAGGAGAAAGACGGACACATCCTGCAACAGTTAAAGCTATTGCTTTGATCAGTACTTCACAGAAGTAAACTATAAAGCCACATCATCTATTCAGACTCATGATGTCCTTGTCAGTTTCCAAACAATTCAGAAGAAACATCCAGTTCCCGCATGCCTGCTCAACTATGCAGCCACAGCAGGCAGCGGAGGCTGCCTTGCACACAGCCACTTCTGGGCAGGCAAATGAGAAAATATCAGTGTCCTACAGCAACCACCCACATTCTGGGTTTAGATTAATTTCACTTTAAAGGACTTAGATTTGAGAAACCATGGTTACAAAAGTAGAAAACACAAATGAAATAATACTGACTTGCTAAAAATCCTGCCTATGAGGAAGAATCCTGCCTTCATATACCAGATTCAATACCATTGTTTTGCATCTTTGACTACTTCTCCAACATAAAATTGAAAAGAATATTACTTAATCTGTCTGGGAGGGGTTGTTAAGAGGGTTTGATTAACAAGTAGGTCTGACAAGTCCAGCCAGATAACTGTACAAGACCATCTCTTGTAAATACAACAGGTAAGCCTTTGTGACAGCATTAGTTCAAAAGACATAACATATTCTGCAAATCAAATATAACTCATAATTCACACTGTGTTCACATTCATACTGTAATTCATCTTAAATATCTCTAACTACCATAGTTCATGCAGTCTATCAAGAGGCATCTCAGCAGAAGTGTGATTCACAACTTCACAGGAATGCTGGGGGAAGGTTTTTGCTATCACTGTGAATGTTGATAATTGTATTGCTACTGAGAATAACTTGGAGGAAGGCAGTGCATAGTAATACTAGATGAGTTTTCTGCATGTAAAAAAGGGAGAGATTTCCTCTTCTGAGTCCACCACAAATGTATGAACCTTCTGGATCAGTTCTAATCATCAGGCTCTTGACACTATGTGCAGACTTACATTTGCTGCTAACACATCAACAAGCTGCTGTGGTCTATAAAAACAACCCATTGGAAGATGACACCTTGGTAATTTTCAAACTTCTTAAAGAAAAAAAAAAAATCCCTGTAAATCAAAAGCTTTGATTAAACTCTACTGGTTAAGCCTTGTAACAAGTACAGAGTGATAGTTCACAAAGCAAAAACATCATATGAAAATTAAAGCTTAAAAAAAACCTCCAAACCCACTACATCTTAGCACCGTTTCTGTGCTGTCCCTGTGTCACACAAATGCTTTGCAGCCCTTCACACACCAGAACAATGGCTCCCAAAGTGACGGAAATAGCATTATCCAAGAATTTCAGCAGCATTAGTAGTGCAGTGTTTCCTGAAACCGCTACAAGCCATAAACAACCATGGAGAAGTCAGCCTGAGATGCCATTTTGACTCCATCTGTGCAGCAGCTAAATGGTGCACGAGAGCCAGTATCCACTCCTACTCAGAGACAGCAGCTCTGCCACACAACCCCAGCCTTGCCAAAGCACTGCCTGGACATGCACTGGATGGCTCTTCTGCACTGAGCACCTCCAATGACAGGCAGGGAGAGGGTGGGATTCATATTCTCCAATCAGAGCTAACTTGGTAAATTACCCAGTACTCCAAGTTCCTGCTGCAGTTAGTGGAATGACCCAGGCATTTCAGAGACTAATTCATCCCCTTTTAAATAAGTGTCAGAGATAGAAGGGTGCTCATATTAACTGTTCCCTTCTTGCAGTCAGAATATGCACATGCCTCCTCTCTTGCCATGAAAATATGAGATGCAATCTATTCTGCGTGATTGTTTCAGGTTTGGTTTGGTTTGAATTTTTTTTTTTTAACCAAATAACCCACTCCCTGACATTTTCAACTGATACTTTTCCTGAAAATAAGCCTTTCCTCTTTAGTGACAAGCTGCACATCTTGCAGTAATTGAGAAAAGGACAGCACCAGATAAGTGCATCCTGTCTGCCTTGAAATAAGTCTGCTACTTCCTTTTCCAAGAAGATAAGAAACATCTGCTTACAGGCATTACTACACAAAAGCTACCTCTCTGTTAGGAAAAGCCTAATTGAAAATTCAAATAATGTCTATACCTCATGGACATAACCTGGTGTAGCAATTCAGGTAGGTATGTTACAACCTGAGCAACGAGGGCGTGCCATCGAGCTGTCCAAATTACATACAAGAGCTCTCATTCAGAGAGACAAATCTCAAAGTTGCCTTTTTCTCACCAAGTAATAATAAAACATAAACTACACCATATATTGATTTCTTTCCTATGCTTCCCATATTCTTTTTCTAGCTATTCTTTTCCATCACCTCTCCTCTTCCTATCTTCCATTATTCTCACATCAACATCACAAATTTTATCTGCTATAAAACTATTCTTCATCCCCGTTCTCACTCCTGCAGATGTGTCTCTTTTTTAACACAAAGCTGCTTCCTCTGGTTCATGCAAGCCACCACACCCCACTCCCCAGCTCCCTGTTCCTGCTCTGACTGTAGCCCAATAATGAGTCCCCAAAACCCATCCAGTTATCCATATGAGGCAGGTCAGGTCATGCCTCACTTGGTTCACTTGCAGTAGCTTTCTGCTGCACACACTGTTTTGAAGCTGGATGCTCAGGAACATGAGCTGCAAGTGGGGTTAGATCCTGTCAAAGCGGAGCTGCTCTGCCACACATGCTGAGCCATCATACCTGCCTGGCTCTCCCCACTCCCTTATCTCACTGCATCACCCTCACAGTTTGTGTGACATGCCTTAGGAGATGGGTAACGTTGTCTGCTACAGCTGCCTGCTACCAATCTCTTGGGCAAGGAGAGCTGAGGATGTCCTGGGTCCGTGCCTGCAAGACAGACCAATGGCCATGCTGCCATCCAGCAGGTTTATGTGGGCTTTCTCCCACTCACCTCCTTGGACTTCTAAGTTCCTCTGCCCATCCTGACTAGCGGAGCATCGACTTCTATTACGTTTCTTTATTCCACCCATGCTGTGGCATCAAAACTAGCTTGGAGCAGTCTTTGAACAGCTAGGTTTTCTTCCACTGCAACAGTTTATTAAAGAAAACAAAATGCAGCAGTGAATATAAACTAGTTATTACGGCGTTATTCACCAATGCTCTGAAATCAGACAATCAATCAGTATCACATTTCCCCCACAACAAAGTTATTTGTAGCTAGCTGCCTCCCCACTACACAAAGTTTCCTAGGCTAAATGCACTCGTGATACTCAAGTTGACAAATGTTTGTCACCTTGAAAATAGAGAGGACAAGTACAAACACGTCCTAACCACCAGCTGAGAGGAGCAGAAGAACTCTGGAGGTGATGCAAACCATCATGCAACCATGTCATACAGGAAAGCAAGGTGCTGCATGCCTGGCCCTGCCTGCACCCCTTGCACCAGACCATTCTGCAACCACTTCAAAGATTTGAACTTGGGAGAAGGCCACAGCCAAGTCCCTTTCTAAGGACTTTAAGAGTAGTTCACTTGGAAGACAACTCTTCTTGTATTTGGGCACCCCACCTTCCAAAGACGGTTATCTTCCCACCATCCCAGCCCGTCCAACAGGCACTCCAGCAGATGCCAGCACCAGAGGGGCAAACCTGGGAGGGAACCCCTTTCCTGCAGATGCTCCAATGGCTCCTGGCTGCTATCTGTTGATCCAGGCAGGCCCTGGCACCGGCTGCAGCTCCAACAAGAACCCCACCCAGGACTACTGCTGCTCCCTGACACAGCTGATACTGCACAGCCTGTCTCCAAGTGCTCCATTATCTTAACCAAAAATGTCAGAATGCATTTTCATGTGGAAACTCTACAGCAGCACAACGTCCAAAAGCCACACTCTCCTCCTCAAAAGTGCAAGGCGGGAGATTTGATTTGTAGAAGTCAGGTACAGAAATGGAAGACCCATCATCCAGTTAAACAGAATGTATTACAACTTTTTCTAACTGCATTCATTCAGCATCTTCCTTTCTTCAGCCAGGAATATCCCCACTGTGTATTTACACATTAAATTGCTGATTTTCAGTGATAAGCTCCTCTGAACATGTGACACACTCTTGATCTTTAACAGAAAAACAACAGCTCCATCCTGTATTTTTCATACTGGTGCAACTGTGAAGCAAAAGAAAGTCCATATTTTTCTATTTGGCTGAAAAGCATGCCATACAGATAAGTCACAGAATAAAACATGATGATGACAGCAGGTATGAAAAAAAATAACGAGCTTTGAGTGACTCAGTTTCCTTAAATAAGCAGCAATTAATTTACATTTCTTCTCCATGTGCAAATCATTACTTTTGTGTTGTCAGTTTTATTTTTTCCTTTTAGTGTATTTTTTTTTTCAGGTACACATGAAGAAAGCAGGAATGACACTACAACTAAAAAGATATAGCCACTTAACAGTATGAGTCCGCAATTTTTAAACAAAAATAAAATAATCTTTCATTTGTTAAAAATGTTCAAGTACAATCATTCTTTCAGCAACATAGTTGGAACTTTTACAGAACTACTTTGTTCAGTTATTTAAAAAGAAGACATAGACAATTTGAAGAAATAAAAAAAGGAAGGACGAACCTCTTTGGAAAAAGAGAACAAAAGTAGAATGCAGAATATTTTTTCAGTATACAGAAGGCTTGTATAAAGAGATTTTGGATCAGCTCTTGGCCAGCCTCATCAGGAAGACATGAGAAATAAATCAGCTTGATTTTCAGTGAGGAAACTTTTGTAAAGATGTCAAGGAAAGCTTTCTAAGTATAAGGACAGCTAAGACCAAGCGACTTTAGGAAGGTTACATATACAGACAAATTAGCAAAAAACAGCAATGTGAGAGGAAAATAACCTTATCATCCCTTACAATGGTGCCAAAAGCCTCCAGTAACTGACTGTGGCAAAATGAAACAAAAAATGATTGTTGCAAGTGTCAGCAGGTTGGATTAATTTTTATATGAAATAGGCAAAAGCAATATTTTCCATATAAATAATGCACAGTTTAAAACTAATGGCTTTGAAACTTTTTAATATTGTATTTGCTTTAAAATAGCCTTCTCAGATTTAGACCACATTTTGGGAAAACTCACAGTATAAATTTTCCATACGCTCCTTGCAGAAGTGTTTGGAATGAACATCCGCTAGCTGACAGTACAGTTGTGCATTTATATATGAACTAATCTTCATGACAGTTTTCTTAGTACATTTTGTTACTTCTTGCCAAAAACTAAGCTACCACTTCACAGTGCAACACTCACTCTTTTCTTTCCACAGTCTAGACAGAAGCAGTGACTCTGTAACTAAGGTTTCCAAATCCTTTCAGTTATAAAGCCTCAGTATTAAAATTTCACAAGATTTTAACTAATGAAATGGTTATGACCAAGACTGTTAATAACCCCAACTGTTTGTTGCAGGAGGCAACATTCAGCAATACAATCAGATTGGCATCTCTCTCCCAGGAGGGCAAATCTTCCTCAAAGCTGCCAAGGTCAGGAGGAGAAAGAAAATTGGAAAAAAAAAAAAAAAAAGCAATGGATGAGTGCTGACCCAGATCCCTTTGATGGTGGTAAAATCCCCACAATGTTCAGTGATGCCAAGGCTTTGTCTGGGGAAATTATTACAGTTTTCTGCTATGGTAACTAGTTAAAAAATCAGGCTGTTTACTGCAGAATGCCACCTGCTACTGCCTGGCAAAGTACATCCAAACAACATCACACAGGGCACATTATTATAACAAATGGGAGTTTTCATTTACAAACCCAGAAGCGCTGTGCTGAAGTGGTATCCTTATCCCCAGTCAAAGGTGGGGGGAAAGACAAGGAGAAGAGAGATGGGTGAACGGACAAGAGAACTTCTCCAGGCAGAATGATGGCCAAGGAGTGAACGGGGCTCAGCTCCCCCAAAGCACTATTGCTGCATCTTCTCCTATAGGCTGCATAATTAATTCAGCAAGAAAGGATTTCACGCAGTGCATTGTCTGTCAAAACACATGCAGAAAAGCAGAAGCTGGTAAAGTACCATATATTGCTTATTTCATCACATTCTGCTTGTGAACTTGGAAGGGCACAGTGGTCACAGGCTCACTGGTCCAGTTAGGAGAACCAGCCTCCAGCACTGACCAATAGCAGCAGAAGCAAAACAAGGTTTGGAGGGAATTGCAGAAATACAGCAGTCATGAAGCGGTCTATCAAGGACTGAAGGTTTTTTGGGATTTTTTTAACAAAAATATGGGAACTAATGTTTCTTTAGAAGGAAAGAAATTTGGTCACACAATCTGTGTTATTCAGGAAATCAAACTAGATGATCACAGGGATCCCTTCTGGCCTCACAATATATTCATTTTTAAAATATTGTCATTCTCTCTGTTTTTCCCCATGAAGTCTAAGGAACTTCGGAAACCCACCCTTCATCTCCTGGATTTTACTATACATCTTTCTCTACTGATTCTACAAAAGTCTTGGAAATCAAATATCTTTTCATTTCCAACTTCTGGGAATAATAAAAACTTTGTTCAACACTATGGCTTTTATTCCAACACACATAAATAGCTTCTTGACTTGCACAAAACCTGAAACCACTTTAATCAATCAGCTATATATAGTCTGGATAAATACTGAGTCTGAGATACTGGGTATACAGCCAATCCTGTGCTATTTGCTAATACTTTGATCTAATTTCACACTATTTTAAGAAGAAATGAGAAATATTCTGGTGAGTACAAAGGCAAGAGTAAAGAAATTACAGCACGTAAAAGCTAGAGAATATGTACATTAGCTAAAAGTTCAACTTGTTCCAAAAGTACTTCAAAAGACAGAAATACATATAGAGTTATCACAAAATAAGACACAAATGTCCATAAATTTATTATTTTGTTACCCCCACAGGAATTCACTCTTGTTTTTCCAGAAACCTACCACTATATAAAGTATATTTAATAGCATTAGTAGACATCACTACAGTCTCATTGTGTGTATAATGCACTGCTCCATTTTCTATGGAAGCATTATGGCACAGGTGATTTATGTCTGTGCAACAGAAAGGGCTATTCTGTAGAAATATCACAGGAAATGACACACAGGAAATAAACCAACACAGACATCTTACAATCATTTCCTAAGCTCCAGCACAGCAATCTGCTGAGCTCTTGAAACAACCCAGATGCTGCTGACGCAAGGAATGAACAAGCACCAAAAAGACTTCCCTCTTCCCAGGCTTCTGGGTCTCAAGAGGAGAAAAGGATGAACAAGGCAACAAGGTATGGAATAGTTGGTTATTTGCAACCTGGAAATATGCTTTATTGGGTACTAGCTGCTCAGTCCTGTCATGGTTCATCTACGGTGGGTATGGACAGATGGGGGGGACCTGCAACGGCTGTGAAAACAAGAAAACTGAAGATTAATATGTGGTGAAGGCTCAGGTAATGGCTAGGGAAAAGGAGGTCATATGGAAGCAAAGTTGCAGTAAGCCTCATGCCAAAGCTTTCTCTTCTTCCTCCCTCATGATAGGGGGCTTATAACAAAAATGAAAATAGACCTTTTAGCAGGTCCTGCAGTGATTGGACAAGGAATAGTAGTTTTAACCTAAAGAACAACAGATTCGGACTAGATATAAGGAAGAAATTTCCTATGATGAGGGTGGTGAAACACTGGATTTCCCAGAGAGGTGGTAGATGCCCCATCCCTGGCAACATTCAAGGCCAGGCTTGGATGGAGCTCTGAGCAACTTGTTCTAGTTGAGGATGTCCCTGCTCATTGCAGGGTGGGGGACTTTTAAGGGTGATCTTCAAAGGCCTCTTCCAACCCAAACATTTCCATCATTCTGTGATTCTATGAACTAACCCCAGCACAATTCACATAACACCCTGTTAGCATGTGTTATTCTGTCAAGGCTCAAAAGCATCTGGTCCCTTCCCATAAGCTCCAACTGTGTCAGGTAATGGATAGAGTGAAAAATTCAGTTCCTGTCCTCAAGAGCACTTATTAATTCATGTTACAGCAAGATATCAACAGATGCAAAGAAATAATTGTGTTTCAGTCAGGTTTGCCAATGTGCAACAGAAGACCACATCCTGGAAACCAGATGAACTCAATAACATTTTAACATGAATTTTATTAAGGAATGCTAGGACATATCTCATGAGGGTTTAACTGAATGCACAGTATAGAAAACTGTTTTTCATCCAAGTAAATTTTACCAGTTAAAAATAGCCAGAAAATGAAGAAATAGCTCAGCATACTATTTCATTATTATTTAATATTCTACTATTCCCACCCACCCTTAATGATACAGCCTTTTAATGGAAAATAATATAGACGAAAGTCACATATGCAGATCTCTATACAATATATTAAAAAATATATCTGATATTGGTGTCATAGGCTAAGAATCTATGAGGCATCCCTAGACTATTATTTTCCATGGAAAATAGAGCAGAACTATTCTATACTATTGTGAATACACAGGAGTCTACACAAGCAGATTACACTAACTTTAAATGTAATTATTTCTTGCAATTCTTTTTCTTATCCACTAGAGGAATTAGCATGGCTGATTCAAGACTGCAATCAGAACATCTATATCATTCCACAACACTCTTTTTTTTTTTTTTTAGACAGATGTTTTCCTCAAAAGTGTTCATGTCCAATTTTACCATTAAGTACAGTGAAGTCACATAGCTGGTGAAATACCTAAAGCATGTCAGCTAAGCAGAAAATAAATAATACTTGTTTTATGACTGTATAACTTAAAAGTCAAGATAGGGTTAATTTTTCTCTTAAGTAAATATTAGTCTGCCAGTAAAAACGCCCTTTCCTGTAGACCCCAAAAAAAAAAAAAGGGAAGTTTTGAGAAAAATCAGTACAAAATTTGCTGTAATTACATGAAACTTCCCACTGCAAAAATAAATATGATTTTCTTAAGGTAACTGAAGAAAGACACCTAATACTTACACTCTTGCCTGCAAATCAAGGAATTGTAAAATACAAAGATGCTGTATTAATGCTCAAACCACCTTAAAACACTGTAAGTGAAATCTTGGTCCCATTAAAGCTGATGTCAAACTTCCTGCTAACATCAACAGCAAGAGAATTTCATCTATTGTGCCAACTCAGAAAGCAGAAAAGGCTTTAAGATGGAAAACTAAAACAATAAATAAGATTGCTTTAATCACTACTTCTGATGTCTTCGACCATGCAATTTCTGCCCCTCCCCCTGCTATGCCAACAAGCTGAAGGTTCAGTGCTTGGGTAGTTGATTTATCACTCCCTGTGACAAAGTTTTGGACATTGCCCTTCCCACTGTTTCACGACCAGCCAAACACAACACAGCAGCTCTTGCACCAGTGGCATTTTAATAGTGCAGGAAAAGATCTGCAACATTAAAACTCGGTTTTGCAGCGACTCAGTCAAGAGTACTGCACTTCCTAAAACTGGGGTGGATTTGGTGGTTTTTTGTTTGGTGTTTGTTTTTTTCAAAGGTTTGAGTGATCAGTTTGCAAGGGATCTTGCAGAAGAGTGGGTGGCACCATTTGGCTCTGGTCCCAAGCCAAAGGGTGTTTTGCAACTATATTGTCACCTCTTCAGATATGCTGTGGAGACTTCAAAGGAACAGCATTTCTGGAAATCACATGGCTCGATAAGTCCAACGGGAGATATATACCTAAAGGCCAAATATCTTTCATAAGATACTGGACTCCAATGGCAGCTGTTATTTATACACAAACTACCCACTCTGGGCAACCTAAACAGCAGCTGTATCCATGTATGAAGAGCAGAGCTTTTACGTGAGGCCTCAATGAATAAGCTGAGGCAACATTTACTGGCCCAGCCACCCGAAAACCGACTTCTGCAGGACTGTAGGAATATCTACCAGATTAGTCTACCAGTCACTACAGGGAATTGCAGGGAGCTCCAGTACTAGTGAATTATTATGCATTAGGCTTTCCTTTTTTTTTTTTTTTTTAAAAAAGTATTTTAAATTATGTTTATAAAAACTTCATATTTGGCACACCTGTTCTGATCAGTTCCATCAATAATTATTTTTTCAATGCCAAGAATAGACAGAACAGTGACTAAAATTTCAGTTCACACAAATGCATGCAACATTTGCACTGGACTAAGCACTGAGTTTGCTTGCAACAGCAAATATAAAGAGGCAATATTTTCTTAGATGTTATCCTTTAGAGCAATGAAATCCCCCACAAATTTTTTTTAATATTGTCCACAATGCTCTTATAAGACATCTAAACTGTGCAAGGCACGAGCATGCAAAGAAGAAATACTGACTCAGTTTTGAAGTGAGGACTCCCAATACCTACTACCCATGATTTTCATTTCTGGATCTCCAGTTTCTGAGATCATTTTGCTATCCTATTTAATATTATCCTGTATTACACACTCAATGATTTTAAAATGTCATTCTCCAATATGGTTTTCAAGAGACTACTCTATATGCAAATTCAGCTGAGGATTGTAGGGAATATTTGATGTACATAACTTTAAGAAAAAAAAAGAGACCTCTCCGATATATCAGGGTAGAAGACATACACCAGTAGATCACACTATAAGATTTACAGAACACAAATCAGGAACAGTGGAGCACAAGTGAGAGTTCACTCTCAGTCAGGGATGTACATCTCTGAGTAAAGAGCAGCAGTTGTGAGAGCATTGAGCAAGGATGTCCACAGAGTGTTGATGACAGTGCTAAGGCTCAGGTGGGAGAACAAGCATCTATCCAGACTAATAGTAACCTCAGTTAAATGCCTCTCAGAGAAATACAACCACAAATACTCCTTCTACTCCTGTGCTCACACAGAGAGCACCACTCTTTCTGCTGAAGGCCTGGCTATACAAACCAGAAAAACCCTGGGGTAATACTTACTGTATATCAGCTGCACTACCGACACACACCCTGCCACTTCGCGTGACAGCAGGGGAGGATGGGCTCTCCAGAGTGATAGATGAGCTACATCCCTCTGGCTGCAGAGTGAGAGCAGACACACTGCTAATTATCCTGGTGGGGTCACAGGTCAGCACCCTGTGTGCTCCTCTGGGAAGTAGTGTTCCCCTTCCCATGGTACCATGGTCCATGGACCACGGTCCCAACAGCTCCATGGGAAAGAGTGACACTTTGATCCTTCATCCCAGCACTCCATCAGCAGTACCAGCTTAAAGAGGTGTTAACTGGATACACATAACAGAGACAGCTGCCCTGTGGATGGAGGGTAGCATCCTTAAACTTTGTCAGGCATAGCCTAACATTTAGTGTCATCTTTAGTAAGGCTGGTGATCCTTGCTGATGGTGTAGACCAGCTGTGGATGTGCCTGTACATGTGCAGGCCATGGTGCAATGAGGTCATGACAGAGAACACCAAAGAAATGGGGAAAGCAATGTACAACTAGGAAATAAGGGTAGGCAGTAACTACAGACAGCTGGCTTTGGAGACAGTAATATTATCTCACCTTGAAGCCTTTAGGACCTTATAGATTTCTTACAGGATAATACTGCAAAAAATGCATACACCAGATTGATTTTCTTAGGAAATCAGTTTCTTAGGAAATTACTGAGCTTATCCACTGTTGTCTGTCAATAAGAAATTGTTTCCTGGATACAGAACAGCTGGCCACAAGACTTCCACCAGTACACCAATGTTTTCTTCTGCTTCCTCAGCCTGTTTTGAACATTTCCTCTTATATACTTCACCTGAACAGGCACAGGGGCTTGCCCAAATAGCTACAAAGTTTCTCTCTGCAGTGGCCCTACTTCATTTTTGTATGAAGGCTGAATGCATACTGTCGGTACCAACCAACATTATATGTGACTGAAAGAGTTTTTAAGATTACTCCATTTCCATAGTTTTCGTCAAGATATTGGTGAGTCTTCTTCTTCTCACATTTGATTTGCTTCCTGATCATTCTATCACAAACTTGGTGGGGTTTTTTTCCTGCTCAGTCTACAAACTTGTTCAGCATTTTCTCATGCCATCAACCACATGAGTAACACTTTCACTTGCAAAGGAGATAAATAACCAGCCCTTGCTTTTAATTACATTAACAAGGGAACAATTTGTTGCAAAAGTCTACAGATGGAGTGCTGCCCCCTTCCAGGCATTCTCTAGGCTGGTAAATCAGTGCAGGGCCTTGCAGGGTATCAATGCCTTCCTCATGAGATTAAGTTTTAATCCAGCGCTATCTCCCAAACATACTTTGCTGGAATAATTAATGAAGTCCAAGCAGTTACTAACACTAACAGAGCCTGCACAACTCTGCCTGTATGGGTGGCTGCTGTAACAAAATTCAGCTACAAAAATGCAGGAACAATCAAACTTGTTACTGCAATTCATAGAGTAATTTCAGGTCGAAAAGCTGAACAGATGGCATTTGTGAGCTTTATTCAATATCTTGGACTTTTTAATTAGATGCCTGCTCATGTCAGTCTGCTGGTTTACAGCAGGAGACCCCAGATTTCAAAGTAACCTTAGGAATCCCATTGCTCTGTCTGATAGAAACCACTGTGCCAGGAAACTGCTGCAGGCACAGCTCCTGCTGCTTCCACCACAGGAACTCATCAGCGGGTAATTAAAAGAACCGAATTAAAGGGATAGTCCAAAAATGCAGCTACGCCTTACCCAAAATGCAAATTAGAGCTTTAATGCACCATACTGCTTTATAATTTTAGGATGCTCTTGGTATGTTTATCATTAGGAATCTGTATGCCGTAATTTTCTCCTACATGCCTTCACGTGGTTCTCAATTCACCTTCTGCCCCTGACAAGCTCACCCTGGGTTTTCACTGCTTTTTGGAAAGCTGCATGTGGGCACAATGAAACAAAAGGAAACAAAACATACTGACTACTAAAAAGCTTAAGAACTTTCAAGTGAATAAACAGTGCATCCCTCCCAAAGCACTGAAAAGTGGCAAAAAAGCACCAGCAGACTCCAGTAGTTGTGGGACCAAACGCCCCAGCAGACAGTAGTGTCATTAAATTTTAGAATCAGGTTCCTTTTACCAACACAGATCAAACAAAACCAATCAAAAAACAAAAACAAACAAACAAAACTAAAACAAAACAAAACACACCAAAAAAAAAACCACACACACAAAAAAACCCACCAAAACACCCAAAAAAAACCCACAAGCCCCCAACAGATTGATTAAGACAGCAAATTAGGACTTTTATGAGTGCAGCAGTGCATAAAATCTCAGTGACACTTTTAACCTATGTCAATAAAGAATGGCACAACACACTGGAATAGTAAATCTAATTCTATCAATTAATGGCACAGGTTCACAGCTGTCCTTTTATCAAAATCAGTTAGAAGTTGACTATTTTTGAGTTGTTTGTATTACTTTACCTTTCTGAGGAGGGAAACTCCAAAATTCAGAAGACCTTCTAGACCTGTTGTAATCCTGTTCAGCAGAACACTGACCACACCTCCAAATCCATTTTCATTTTAGAATATATCCTGAATGTATAAGCTAGTATTAAAAATAGCCTGTTTTAGAGAAGAGTGGACCAAATACTCTGCTAGTCAAACAACAGCAAATGCAGAGTTTGTGCATATGTAGCATCAGTGCCCTAAATCCCTTGCATGTGGCAAAACTCCTAAGTTGTTACAAAATGCAGCAATGCTCCATTATGCACTGATTTTAAGAGATGAGTGGGTTACAAAGTAAACTGAATACAGACATACTAATTTTTAAGTGTTTGAATACTATATAACAATCAGCTCTAACAGTCACCTGCCTGGGATGTGTCCATTAGAGAAAAAAAACCCTGTAACTCTGCAACAGATTACCCTTCTTTATTCAGCACAATTTTGCCCCAAAGTATTTTGTCAGGAAAGAAAAGCAATTCTGTCCCAGCATGGAATGAGACTGAATCCCTCTGAAACTGCGTCCCTTGCCAATGGATGTGATTGCATCGGACAAACTCCTGGGGAATGAGAATGAACAGGATGTGTTGAGGTCTAACTATTTTCCTTCTCTGTGATGTGCAAACTGCCCATAGCCCTAAACTTCCTAAAAGGTGGCTTTGTCAGAGTTGTGCAGTGGATTCCTGCTATGAAGTCCAAACAAGTCTGGATTTTGTGATAACTAGTAGCATACATGGTGTAGTAGATAGCACAGTATTGACAACATGAAGTTTCTTCTGTTAATAACAGCAAACAATGCTGCAGCAATTAAAAATAATGAAAAGCTGAATAAATGCTCTCATCACCTGTTTACAAAACATCATGATTAAGTCTTTTAAAATCTCTAAAACAACCCCTTTATTTCAGATGACAAAACTAAACTGGATGGAGGAAACTTGCCCTATCATAAGCTCAGCTGCATCAGGTCTTTCAAACCCTCAACCAAAGCACCTCTCTCTCTCTCTCGTGCCATTCACAGCATTTCTAACTACAGCAGACAGACATCTGATGATCTCTGGAATTAAACTCCAATGCCACTCTGTCCTTTAAGTGAGACATCAGGAGTAGGGCTCTCTTTGCTGATAATTTTCTGTCTAATTCTGGAACAATGCACTCTACACCAGAAACTGCTCACCCATTCCCTCTCCTTTGATAAATTTACCACATCATAACACTCTTGCGAACTAAGCAGAAAAAAGCCTAAACCCCTCCCTTTCCCTGCTAAGTATAGAAAACTGCATCTCTGCTGTTTACAGATTTGGAGGCTTGTCTGGACTGAAGTTTTGTAAATACAACCTATTTTGAAGTCATGGGCATTAAAATTTGGATTAATGCCTTGAAAGAAACAGTTTGCATAGCCTACATTTCCCTCTGTGCTGATGTTCTCTATTGGTTGATTCTAAAGCCTCAAAAACACCCAACCAATGCGGAACATTAAGACCCAGGGACTAAAACAAATTTTAACCTGGTTCTATCTGGCTCTTGGCCTATAATGTTTCAAAATGCAATTTACCCACACAGAAATAAACAAACCAACAAAATAAAAACAAACAAACCTTGCATCATTTATTTGCTCTCTAAATGTCTTCTTTCCCTCTGCATCATGAGTGAAAGCACAGAGAAGGGGTGAGGTGTCCTTGTGGCTTCAAGAGTTGAAAAACTTCTTGCTGGAAGTCCCTATTTTTGTAGAGCTGGCAATCTGAAAAACAAAAATTGTTTTGTTAACACTTGTATCCCTAGATACAGAAAACAGAAATAAGGTTTGTTCTGAACCACTGCCAACTACATCATTAACCTCTCCTATGAACAAGCCAACAGCTCTCATGCAAAAAAAGCAGCTAGAAACATCTCCACTCAATTCATACCTCATTTACGCATTCTGCACTGACTGCTCACAGCTAAAAACTTCTTTCTACGTACAAATGGAAAATAGAAACCAGTAAAACAACATATTACAACCATGTGCTTCAAGAAGAGCTGTTGTTAAGCTGTCCAGGTTTCCATCTAGGAAACACTCAACCAGGAAAGGTGGCTTGAAACAGGCCAGCACCATCACAGTCCCTCTTCTACAGTGGTGGCACTAACCAGAAACTGTGCCTGTACCACAACAGGATTGCCTGTTTCCACGTGTTCATATTTAAAGCTGCTATCAAATCCCAGCCAGGATTTGATAGCAAATCCTCTGCAAAATATCTGCACATCAGTTACAAGGATCTCCCATGCAAGTTCTCTTGCACCTACAAAGCCAGGCTCTGAAAAGCCAGCCACTGCTTTTGAGGAGACCGATGTGGAGCAACCAGCTGTGCTTTTGGCCATGTCACCTGAAAATGCTAATACAGACACCATCCTCCGTGTATGTGCATTGAACAAGTAGAGTGGCTAACTGAGCTCCCAAAAGCTGGCAAGGAGAACTTCATGCTCCACAAAGTCTGTCATTTTCATTCTGCAAAGTGTCAGACTGTATTATAATATTTTCTCTGATGTTCAAATTGGCACAGCTGATTTTAAACAGCTTCTTCACGGCACACAGCACCTTGTCATAAAAATATCC
Organism: Aleadryas rufinucha; assembly: GCA_013397815.1. Taxonomy (NCBI): domain Eukaryota; kingdom Metazoa; phylum Chordata; class Aves; order Passeriformes; genus Aleadryas; species Aleadryas rufinucha. The sequence goes on from VZTH01013402.1 coordinate 723,186, forward strand.
TGATATCTACAACAGTTAAGCTGACATACAACAGAATTAAAACTAACACAAGAATCTTATCATACTCATGCTTCCAAAGGCAGTGGAGTTAGAGCAAAGTCCTAACCTGACTTCAGTGAAAATAAAGGCTGTTGCATTAAAATAAAATGCAAACAAAATAGCAAATAATATAAGCTGCATAACCACCATACAAAATGGACGAACTAACAGCAGGCCAGCAAAGCAAAATACAGTATCAGGCTGCAAGTTACACCCAAGCGGAAACATGACTAATAAAATGTAACTTATAGAATGTAACTAATAATTCTTAGTTTTTACACAAAAAACTACTTGTTAAGTTCCAAATACAATACACAAACCTGCTTTGCTGGTGGGGAAAAATATGTATTTACTACACAGAACATTTAGAGCACAGATCACCAAAGCCCTCCTAATCATGGCTGTAAGAGACACAGAGCCAGGTGCTGCAGGACAAGGCTCCAAGTGCCATGATTATGGCACTCAGATAACACTGCCGTAACCATGTGTCACAGATACCATCTTTCCCAATGTTCATAGCACTGCTACTGTGCCCAACCTTTACTTTTTGTCATACTTCCTTTTCCTACACAATGGCACAGCATGGATCCACCCCTCAAAGCCACACAGGGCTTCCTTCACCATGGGGTCCAGTTCCTGAGCACTAGCAACTAAGACTCAAAAGACTCGGGCAATAGCTTGCTCTCGTCTGCAAAATCCCTGAACTGAAAAGCACCCTTTTTCTTCCCATGTTCCAGCTCACTGAATAGTGCTGCTCGAGCATTTTCCTTTCTGGCTGGAGCCACATTTCCAGCTCTTCACAGACATGGCTTCTTTACTAATGGTTTGATAGACATGGAGTGACACCTAGTACACACCTAAATGCAACACCCATGTCAGGATATACGTGTAATTGCAACAATGCAGAGTTAAGCTCTGCCCTCATGGGCAAACCTGACTCTCCTGGATTTTTGCTGGCCCATAACTATAGGGGAATGAAGTTGGCTGTTAGCTGATACAGCCAAGGTGACCTCATAGTACTTAGTTGTTACAGATTTGTAAATGTACAGCTAAAACATTTCTATCTGCACTGGAACAGGCAGAAACAAGAACACAACATTTATAGCAGGCAGATGGTGTACTACTTTTGATACAAAAGAATCAATTTATGGCAAAGTATTACCAGTCAAGTCTTACTTGAATACTTATTAAGGATGATGCCCTGCTCTGTTTGAAGAAAACTTCCTGGTCAGGATAGAGGGCCAAGTTTTTTGAAGCACTTCCAGCACTCCCAGTTGGCGACGTCTTAGGGAGGTCACAATGCTCCCCCTCAAGCAGCCCATCAAATATTGAAGGAAGTTTGCCATGGTGAATACAAACTTCCCAGCAATGCTCTGCCAGATCTGCAATACTTATCTCCCCAGATCTGCACAGTCTTGAATAATAAGGCTTAACATAAGAAAAATCTATAGGGTAGAACATTGCTCCATACACACAGATCTTTACACATTTAATATCTTTTTCTAGCAGCCTAGGAGGAAACAGGCATCTTACACCAGCAATCTTACAACATGCCTCTCTTTTTCCTTTCCCCAAAATGTCTTTAATACCAATGATTCCAATCAAACTTCTACCGAGGGCAAAGCACTTCCAAAGGCATCAATCTAAAAAAAAAATCTTTCACATGTCAAAAAAAAAAGAAGAAAAAAGTAGTACTTAAAAGAGAAAGAACTGCTACACTAAATCACATAAACCTCACACAACCCAGACTGAGATTTTTGCTTCCTGCAAACTAAAAAGGACAAAAGTCCCATGCACTAAGCATGGCATATACAACACCCTAGGCTCTGTCATTTATTTAAGGACAGACAGGTAGGCGTAGCTGTGAAAATCTTAACAGCATAGATTAGGGTTTGTCATTCAACTTGGACTCACATTTTCATTTTCCTGCTGAATGGGGGGGGGGGGGG